>CM018048.1:12236954-12574454 GCA_008638375.1 Nyssa sinensis | reverse complement strand
TTTTTCGTGTAAGTAGAGAACTTGGTAATTGTCGTTCCCACAGACGGCGCCAAACTGATGCTGCATTTTTTGGCTCTTGTGAGGGTTGCTGTGGACTCCAAACTTTGTTTCCTGAGGAACACTCAAAAGAAGATCAGAGGGCCACCGGATTGGCTCCGGCGGTAGCTGCTCCAATGCTTAAGTCAATGAAACTGAATTGAAAGACTGTAATGTAAGTCAAATAATGAGCATAAAAAATAACAGCGTACCTTAGGGTTTAATTTACAAGTTGTGGCTCTCCTAAGTCGATTAGGATTTAGAGCTATGAATATAGGGATTTGATCATCGGGGAATGACAATTACCATGTTGGATACTGCGCTTGAGAGATATCCATGAGTGGCAGTTTCCTTGTTGAAAATTGTTTCCTTATCCCCTGCTCGGTAGGGTGTTAAGGCGGTGATGAGCTCTGAATCATATGGAGTGCTCTGAAGGTCGGTGCACAGACCTGTAAGTTCTGGAGAGTAGGGGCATAACCCTAGTTCTGAATAATTATCCTTCTATGTATGGCCGAGGTATGGCTGGTATGTAGGTACACGTGTCACATGAGGATTGATTGATCATTTTGTGGTATATCAGCAATCCACTTTTCCTCATTCATGAATAACTCTCATCTCAAACAACTTACAATTTTTATTTCTATTTTTTTAAAAAAAATTTCTCCCACCCCTGAATCTATTAATCAATTGCCTCCTTCTCTTCCTTTTTCTAAAGCAAAATAATCTTACGTGTCACAACAGATCCTTCCCATTCCACTTGTCCTCCTTCCTAAATAACTCTCATCTCAAACAACTTACAATTATTATTTTTATTTTTATTTTTTTTAAAAAAAAGTTCCCCCAACACTGAATTTGTTAATCAATTGTCTCCCTCTTCCATTATTCTCTATCCCAAAATCCTGTTTTAATTTTTAAAATAACATAATTTATCTCACGTCTCTATCCTTTTATCTTATTAACTTGTAAATTTTTGGAGTTGATAACTACTCAATCTTATCCCATGAAAACATGTCTCTCTCTATAAGAACCCTCCTTCTGTTCTGCGCATCTTTTGTGATTGAGAACCACCCGTCTGTTTCAAAGAATAGCCTTCCGGCCAACATATTGATTACTTCATCGACTCAAGTCTTGAACAACTCACCACCTATTCAGTTAGTCTTTTTAAATTTTTTTTCTTCCCTAAATTCACTTGTTTGCCTTTAAACTATGTGCTATGTTGAGTAGAAGCATTTGTTTTGATGCCAAATTGCCACCGGATCAACAATCACCAACCTCGTGTTCAAGCAAAGAGTGATACCACTACGGCTTCGTCGTTTAGTTCGACACCTTCCAACATTTCCAGGCACACTGAGCATGACATCTTTCGGTAGAAATGAACCTATTCTCTTCCACTTCCCAGTAGCAGGCATGGGTTAATGCGGTAGGTAAAAAGGAGAAAAGAAAGATCCAAAGACTCCATTTTATTTCCATTCATAGACTTCGAAGCGGGAAAGAGTCTAAGACTTGATTTTGTATTCAGATTTTGTTGCACATGTCTCAATTTTTGTACCAAAATTTGTATTTTAAATGATGTGTAAATAAATCATTGGTAAAAAATTAAATAATTATCTAAAATACAACCAATAATTTAATGACACATTATTTGAAATATTAATTTTAGTGCAGAAATTAAAAATATTAAGTATTATTGTGTAAATAAAAGAATTAGAGAAAAAATGAGATAAAAACAAAACATTTTATATTCTACAAAAGTTAAGTTGACGTGGGTGGGATAGATGAGAGGTTATGTTGGTACTAGAGAATTTTAGTTGAATGGAGAAGTACAGAATTATTCATGTAAGTAATATGTTGTAATCTACGCTTAAAAAATTTGGATTCCTTTATATTTTCATAACATTGAGTTTTAAGTTATTCAGGACTTACAAAAATTTGAAATATAATTTCAAAATTTAATTTTAGACCGTTGAATCTATTTTTGGATAAAAATTATTTAATTTTTCAAAATTAAAATTTTGCCTTCTTAAAAAATATAAGTCGAGACAAAATAGCATGTCTATAATGAATATTATATCTGAATTAAAAAATGTTATTTTTAAAATTAGAACTCAATTTAATTTTAAAATCATGGGTATAACATCTAAGTAAAAAAATATTATTTTTAAAAATAGAATTCAATTTAATATTAAAATTTATTATTTTAATTATAAATTTATTTTTATAAAATCCGTGCATAGTACGATATAATGCTAGTGTGTGTGTGTGTGTGTGTATATATATATATATATATTGTTTTTTTTTTTTTCTGTTTGGTACTATTATTGAATATGAGTAAGGGAGTCTACCAAATGCTTTCACATTACTTAATAGCTAGCGTAAAGATTAATTTCTCTCTATTGTTGAAAACAATTTGGTTAGGTGCAATGAAAGTGGCGCCAATCTTAGGTTCAGCTTGACCAAAGAATGGAGAATCGATTTTTGGTCAAATTGTTTTAGGTTAATGCCCTCCTCATGATAAATTCTACTGCAATCATTGACGGATACTTGGGGATAAGGGTGGTTATGGCCTTCCAAAATTTTAGAAATATAATATTTTATTCATGTTATTTAGATAATTTTTTTTTAAATTAGGAAATTTCTTCCCAATTTTTTTTTTTTTTTTTTATAAAAGACCCTTTTAAATTTTATTTTTTGCCACTTATGTTAATTCTTTAGATTTGTCACTGCCTACAATTAACTTTTCACTTTGTGCATGTACTTTTTATACCATAATTGTGGTTGTCATTAAGTAAATATACCTAATTTATATTTTTAATATGATACAGTTGAGATAAATAACTTTGTAAATAACATTCCTTAAAATTTAAAACATTCATACTCCCACACATCATATTGAAGATAGATAATATTTTTTTAATTATATATGACTTAATATTATAAATTAGGGCTTAACGTGTCAGTGTCAACTGGACCACCATACTTAGGCAATGCCTGTGTTGGGCCTTCAAACATGTCATGTCATGCTTAAGCCAGTGGGCCTAGAATGGCGAAACTCGGCACGACCTACCAAATTGTGTCGTGCTTGTCTGACCCATCAACTACCGTGTCGTATTGTGCCTCTTCTTAACATGTTGTATTGTACTGTGTTCGGACCGACCTGGTCTATTTGACTACCTCTAATTATAAAAATTAATTATGTAAAACTCAAATTTATTTATTATATTATTTTATATAATCATACTTGGACAAGATACGATGCCTTTACTCTAAATTCGTATTAAATTCTAATGAAATTTATCTCAAAAAATTTACATAACTTTTTTCAATAAACGAGATATATTAAATTTTCAACAAATCAAATTAAATTGTTACTCCTAATTTTCATCATAGGGTTTCATGGTTTCTGTAATAGGAATGCGAAGAGCGAGAAAAGGGAAAGGTGTGAAAGAAAAAGTAGATCAGGGATTAACAGATGCAATTTAGTAAAATATTTTCTTTGGTATATTAAGCATTTCTCAATTAATTTCATAAATCTTCTTTGAGAGATAATGATTGCCTCATCTTTTTTTTTTTTTTATAGTAATATTTTTCTGAATAAATTACACCGATGTTCTTTAATTCTAACAAGTATATTAATTTTTCTTATTTTTATTGACAAACGATAAATACATTTCTTCAGTTAATTTTTTTTTTTCAAAATGGCGAATATGTCACTTTCATGTTTTTTGCATTTTTTAAAATTTTTACCAATTTTTTCTAACTTTTTTTTTTTAAAGAATTGTTTTTATTTTATATAAAAATAAAATTAAGGTTTAATCAATATTTATTTGAAAATGTAAAAAATTGAAAAAATGTTTAAAAAAAACCTTGAAAGGAACAAATTTTTCATTTAAAATAAAAAATTGACTGAAGAGAGATATTCATAATTTGTCAACTATAATAAGAGAGATTAATATAATTTCAAAAAATTCAAAAAAGATCAGTTTAATTGTCAAAAAGTTTAAAAAAATTAGTGTGATTTATCCTATCTTCTTTAATATGTAAAGTAATAATAGTGAAATTAGGTAACAATTTTTTTAATGATTTTTGTTTTGTTCCTCAACAAAATAAATTTTAAGGAAACGCACCCTTCTTTTCTTTCTCTAATAAGAGTACCCTTATTGTTTTTTTTTTCTTGCTCTCAATGAGAGTATCTTTCTAATTTCATTGATTTTATCTTTTCTTTTCTTAACATTTTTTTTTATTTAATAAATCTCTAATACTAGATTGAGAGTTTACTAAGATCGATGAATTGTGAGTTCAGTTAAAATGCTATTAAGCCATGTTGATTAGAAGAAAATGTTCAGTGAACGGTCTCACCATGAGACCTCATCTCAAATTTAAATATTGTATAAAATTCGTGTAAATTCTAAATAAATATTTAAATTTGAATAACAATTTTCACAATAAAAGCTGACTACTAAACTTTCATTATTATTATTATTATTTTCACCACTGGAAGAGGATTCTTGCTTCACCTGGGAGGAATAAAGCTTTTCCCTTTTGAATTTTTTTGTATTTTTGTTGGTTTGGCCACCCGTAGTCCCAGATCAAATATTAATCATTAGTCAAAAACAGGTATATTGTAAATGATTTATAATCATAGAAAACTTTCAATTTATTATAACTGCTCATATACTTATTATCGATATTCGTGTAAATTATTTCTCATATGGTATTAAATTTTAAAATCCCGTCACACTTTATGAATTTGGAATTGATATACCCAAACTTAACTTATAATATAAGAGCGACTCGTGCCAGCCGTACTCAAAGAGATACTCATCAGACCTCATCACTTAGTAGTTGAGATATGTACGCAAAGAATTAATTACTCAGAAATATATTGTAAATGACCAAGTTAAAATAATCAAATTAAATTTCTATTTTCTTAAAAAGATCTCAACAACAAGTTATTTATCATCTATGAAAGGGGTAAGACCTCAATCAGAAGAGGTACAGGTTTTCTCTAAACTATACACTCACTCTTAGTAGTTCATTGTTCAAGCTACTAACTCAACCGTCGAAGGATTCTGTGTCGGACCTTCGCTAGTGATCTTTTAATCCCTTCTTTGCAGACACTTCGGAGAAAGGATTTTGGGCATTGACTACCAAGACAGAAAATTATATCATTCAATTTGGCACCATCTGTGGGAACTAGATAAAGTTCTTTTCTCCAATAAAATCTATCAAACTATCGAATGGCTCAAAACTTGTGACCAAGGCAACCTGCCCTGGTCCGAGCATCGGCTCTTTACACAAAGGCACATTAGTATACGTCAGCCTCGTACAAATACAGCTGATCGGAGCATAATACCATGGCTCAGCAAAATGAGACTTTGGGGCAAATTTAGTTTAGAGTCAGCAAGCCTTAGTATCATAAATTCAACAGCCACCGCAGCCAGTGCAGCCGCCTACAACTAGTTTAGAACCAACAGCCGCCACAACTAGTTCAGTTGCCGCAGCAAGCTCAGAATCAATAAACCCTGAATGGTCAAAACAACAATGTGCCTCCTAGGTAGGGGCAACCTTCTCTACAAGTAAACCAACCAGAGAACCTTAGAGCAATTAATCACTGAGGTGGTACCTTAATAGTCTATAAGTCATCATCATTCACATTAAAGCCAAGATCAGGAGGTAGAGTCAGGGATTCCTACCAGGTTTGGAGTCGCCCAACATACGGCCGAACATCTTTACAATCTGTTCGGTATGCGAGAGACTCCCTTCACCTTAGCCATAATGGTAGAGACACCTCCAAAGAAGTACGTCCTTCCAAAAATCTAACTATATGATGGAAATACTGACCCCATGGACTACCTCTCTCACTTTCAGCATACTATGGCTCCTCAATGAGGTACATACGCTCTAATGTGTAAATCGTTTGTTACAAGCCTTAAGGGAGCAGCGCTGGAATGGTTCCACCAGTTTACCTCTAAACTCAATTTCAAGCTTCACATATCTGAGTAGCAAGCTCTTGAACATGTTTATCACTAGCAAGATATTTAGGAGAGGCCCTAAGTTTCTATTAACAATTAAGTAGAACAAGGGCAAATCCCTAAGGGACTTTATAGAGAGATTCAACAAAGAGCTCACCTCAGTGGAATGATGTGAAGAACGATTTTTAGTCACAGTTTTGACCTCCAACCTCTCTCCTGGAAGGTTCAGGGATTTTCTCGTCAAAAGTACTCCAACCAAAATGTCTGAACTACTGCTAAAAGTTCAAAAGTACATCACCTTAGAAGACGTAAAGTCTTCCTCAAGAGAAACTAAAGAATTGACTAAGAATGAGGAACAACCCCTCCACAAGGTCGACCAAAGACGAGAAGAAGAGAGCTTGGAGTCTAGAGAGGTGTGAACAGAAGGATTTGCCAAGCACCTCTAGAAAAGGTAACCCCTACACACCTCTGAATGCACCACTGAGGCATATTCTCCATAAGATACAATTAAGAGAATAGCTTAGATAGCCGGAGAGGATGAGGGGAGACCCTAGAAAAAGGAATCAAAGTAAATATTGTGATTTTCACAAGGATCACGGCCATACCAAGGATGAATGTCGAATTCTGAAACAAGAAATTGAAGGCCTAATTCATCGGGGGAACCTATAGGAGTTTATCCAAAACTGCATAAAGAATTGACGGTTGGCCACATAAGAGCGATGAGGACTAACAGAGAGTCCTACATAAACAACAAACTCCTAAGCCTGACAGACCAAATGATAAAGGTTGGGCAAAACCTCAACATCACGTCATTTATGTCCTCCATGCGGACAGCTAGAGGAGTGGAATGCCGAATAGGGCTCGTAAAAGGTATGCCCGCAAGGCTAGGCAGGATCTAGAGGTCTTCCATATCAATGCACTTGAGAAGAAACATAAATTAACCCCCACACTCCAGTTCTCAAACGTGGACCTGGTAGGGGTACATTTCCCCCATAATGACTCATTCGTAATATCCCCGGAGTTCAGCGAATGTACTGTTTACTCATCTTTTTAAGAAAATGAAGATAGATCTAAAGAAACTCCAGCCCACTACAACAGTAATGACGGGTTTTAATGGTGATATCAGCTTCTTACTCGGGACCATCAAACTTCCCATCACTATCGGAGAGGCCCAAAATAAAAAAATTGTCTTAACTGAACTCATAATCATTGATGTTGTTTCTCTATACCATTTGATCATCAAAAAACCTCAGATCTATGATCTTAATGTCGTGACGCCTACCATGCACTAATGCTTGAAGTTTACTTTAGAGGAAAAGGTGGTGACCATCAAGGGTTGTCAACCCACGTCCAAGGAATGATAAATAACAACTTTGAAGCCTAAGGTGGAGAAATAACAACTACAGAAGTTCGCCAACTTCGTCAAAACTCCAAGCTCAGAGCTGGATGGACCATGTCCAGAGGGGTTAGAGGAGTCACTTAGCCCAAGAGGGACGAGCAGTTTGCTCCAACCCAAGGAAGAGTTTCAAAAGATTGAACTTAACCCCCAAGGCTCCAGCCGAGCTATCCAGATAGGTTCAGCTTTGAGCCTAAAAGAAGCAAAAAGGATAACAACTTTCCTAAAAAGCAGCATCTTAACATTTGCTTGGAGTGCAAAGAACATGGGTGGCATTAATCCCAACTTCATTAGCTATAAGTGTCATGACCCAAAACCTACCCTATGCGGATTAGGGACCGATGACTGACACTATCACTCAAACAGGCCGTACAAAATCAAATGAATTGCACCAAGGAGTGATAAAATTTGTTTTTATTTTATGTATTAAATGCGAAAACTACACATATGCAACTCATCTGATAACAAACCGAACTCTAATAATCAGCAATAGGATAGTCTCCAAGTACAATTTCCATCATCACAATTCTCCATTCAAGTCTATTACCATTTCTAGTGTCACAATGTCTCAATATCTGATATTAACATTAATCTTACAGGATATATACATTCAAATTATGACTTAGAGTTATACATCATCAACGTTACCCACAAGCACATTACTAGCTTTATTAGTCACCATCATTGCATTTCCTTCTATATTGTGTTACTTGAAAAATTGTTATAAATCTGGAGGGAGCTAACTTAGCTCAGTACGTAAATCCTTCACTCTACCATAGGTTACACAAGGGTGTATAACAAGAGAATAATCAGAGGATTTCCAATTCAAAAGGATTGGCCATCAGGTTGGAATAACACAGTTCATAGATACAATAAGAATGACTAAGTAAGTCAACACGCACAAATGTATCAGCATATGATGTTTAGCTACCCAAGTCAAAGAGATTCAAATCGAATACAAAAGATAAGCCTCAATGGCGCATTTCACATCCAACGACAACATTATAAAATTAACAAAGGGTGTGGAATCAAACATATAGAATCTTGGTAGAACTCAAAAATTAGAGCTGAAACTGAGCTTTCAAGTCATGAGACTCGTACTTGATCTTGCCTAAAGCAGCCATTATATGCAGAACCTACAAAATGAGAGTTGTTAGAGCAAACAAATGCAAAGGGTAAAAAAATATGTTTCCCTTACCCTGCACAAATAAATGAACCCACTATGACTGACTTGGGAAACGCTTACTTGAGCCAACTTTCCCAGGATCTTGTCCCAGCTTAGATCCCATGCATACTCAAAGCATCTTTGATGGTGGGCAGTTGGGAGTTATTCTCCCCGAAAACTCGAGCAGAAGCCTCCCCTCTCTGCCCTAGAGTCGCCATCTCTTTTCCCCTCTTTCTTGACAAAGGGCCACGTCAATACCTCCGATAATAGAGGATCTCAGTAATTCGACCCGAGGGGGAAGAACTTCATGGCTATAAATATTATCTATAACATCACGATCCAATTAAGTGAAGCAATTAACGACAACAACGATTATCATAAGTTAATTTGCTTATTAACCAAGGGCAATTTTAATTAAAACTAATTGTTCATAAATAGGGAAGGAAAAGTATAATGAGAACAGCTAATTCTAAAATTGGAAGACGAACAATTTTAAGAAAGTAATTTAATGCCAAGGGTCACAAATTGACAACGAGTTACGATTAGTGTTAATAAAGAATTAACACATGAGTAGCTATGAAAAATTGGTGCACGAAGTGCACTTGAGCAAGATTAGCGCGACACGTGAACAAAGTGAATTTAATCAAAATTATTCCAATAATTATAATAAACTTTTGGGATAATTAAAGTACACTAAAATATACTAGCTTAAGTCTGCGTTTTTTGGATAACTGGTATCCGACATTGATTTCCGATTTAAATGTCATATCTAGGTTTTGGGTGGCCCATCTGGTTAGTTTAGCTATCACTACTGGAAGCCCCTGCGATTGTTCGACTGCGTACTCCCCGTCCGCCTATCTCACACTCCCAAAGCATCTTTTTTATTTTATATTTCATTTTCTTTAATTGCATCTTTCTATCCATAAGTCGGCTTCATGCATATAAATGTTTGGTGGGGGAGATTAATGCTCCTTGAGGTATGCCCTTCCGATGGGTTGTTCGCTTATCTGTCTTTTCCATCCAGTGCCTGCCCCTAATGAATCTAGTATGAAGGGGTCAGAAAATCTTTATCTTCGATCTCTCTTCGCAATGCAATAAAGAAGTCTAACAGTTTCTCTCGACATCTATCTTTTAAGTCATTGATCTCATATCTATAAGCAGAGGGGTCTGCGTTCACGGCTTAAGAAGGCCTTATTTAAGATAGGAGAATGAAGATCACTTTGAAACTCTAGGAGAATGGTCGTTTTAGGGCGAGATCTAACTCCAATATGATGAAGCATGCAAAAATCAAAACTCTTGCGAGAATTCCAATAGTTTTTTTTATAACATTTAAAATACAATTTTGGGAGTTCAAAAAATACACTAAGTATGCAATGTAATGCATAAAAAGAAAAAATAGAAGGAAAAAGGGGCAAAATGCTTCCAACAAGACTTGAACCTTGCACCTTGTGCAAGATAATGATAAGTCTTTAAAAAGAATACTAGTTGGGCCACAAGCACTATTATGCTATATATCCCACAGGAAATGTATATAACCCATATAAACTCCATGTCTGCAAGCTCAAAAGCTGAGGTGTCAACACCTCATTAGACTCTCACATGAACCAATAAGAAAACATGCAAAAAATCAAATATATAAATTATATATATGTTATATGTATATATATATAATATGTGTGTGCTGTGTGTGTGAGTTAAAAAAAAAAAACAGAACTGTAGGTGTATGTGTGTGTACGACTAGAGAGAAAGAAAGAGAGAGAGAAGAAAAAAAAGGAAGAAGGAAGAAGACAGGAAGGGGCTTGCATGCACAATTCTGAAGCTCAAAAACTCAGAACCAAGCACAAGAGGAGGAGACCTATCATTTGAAGGTAAAACCCTTTAACTTGATTTCTCTCTCTAAGGAAAATCCCACTATTTTGTACAAATTAATGAAGCTAAAATGAATGCATGTATTTAATATTGAAAGAGGATGAGAATTAGAGAGAAATGGCACAGTTTAAGCTTAAAAAAACCCTAAGAAACACCATGGTTGAACCTAGAGAAAATTTGGGTCATGGAGAAACCTTGAGTAAAACTTAAAACAAAATGCATGGCTCAAAAGAGCATCAAATTTGGGGCATGTAGCAACTTGAATCACTAAAAAATGTTGTGAAACCAGTGAGAAGCAGTGAATTACAGTTAAAGAGGATAATCATGGGAAATCAAGTTTTCGCCTTTGTATCTTAATTTTAGGAACGGGAAAACATTCCCTAGGGTTCTAAAAATACATAAGAAGAAAAGGCAAATGAAAATAGTAGCTAAAACCCTATAAAATAGAAAAAGAAGAACTTCACCAGAAAGTCGAGAGTCACCGGAGTAGAGACTATAACCCCTATTTCGTGGCGACAGGTGAACCCATTTGAGAAACCAACACTTGATTTGGAATCCCCATTGAAAAGGGGGTTGAACCCTATTGGTTTGGTGGCCAAAAATGGTCGTCGCGGGTACTGAAGAAATGAGGAAGAAGAACAGTGACTCGGGCCGGTCAATGGGTCAAGTCGGGTCGGGTACCAGGTCTAGGCTGACTCGCGTGTAATTGGATTTAAGGGCTAATTGAAACGACATTATTTTGATTCAAAGAATTAAAAAATATAAAACTAGGACTGACATCATGCTAACGTCAGCACGATGCAACGAACCTCATAAACCGATTGGTTCATGTGTCTTTTGGACCGGTTCACTTGGAACCTAACTAAACTAAATGGTTTAGGGTTTTATAGTTTCTGAAATTGTGTTTTGACCCCCAAACCTTTTTGTTAATTTTGAAATGACCCCCAATAGTTTCTGTTAATTACGAAATAACCCTAAAAATTTATTAAATATTAATTTTAAATTCTTTTAATTATAAGGGAATTACCAAAATGCCTTTAGGCCAAAAATAAGCCAAATAAAGGCTAATTAAAATGAAAGAATAGTATAACTCAATGTTTTTGGGCATTCCGGACTCAACGATAGAGTCCAATTTGTGAAATTAGATCCCAAAAAATATGAGCAGGCAAATAGGAAAAATTACAATTATGTCCTAATGATCAATTAAGTGACCAATTGAACTCCGATAACTATGAAAATACGTGCTTTAACATTTTAGAACATTCCAAACCCATTGGCGGGATCCGTTTTGTGAAACAAAGTCTTGAAAATATAGACACGTAAAACATCATAATTATCATTTTACCCTTAGTAGTCTAAAAGCCAGTCAGAGATAACATATTCTGACTTTTTTTGACATTCCAGACTCGACGGTGGAGTCCTTTTTAGCAAACAAAGTACCAAGAAATGTGATATGTAAAAGTATAAAATTATGAAAATGCCCCTAAGCTTAATGTAAGCCACAAATAAGCTAATTAAGATCTGGAAAGACCTAAATTAATTATATTCGATATTCCAGACTTGATGGTGACATTCTTTTGAGAAAAATAAGACTCGATAACAAATTAAAAAATGCTGAATACGTTCTTAAGACTTAATGAAGTTACCAGAAGTGTATAGATGAAGTTAAAAGGTAAACGTAAATATTATAAGGACTAACTAGACTCAAAAATGGAGTTCGAATAGGTAAATTTTGTACGAAAAAATATGGGATATTAAAAAGTGTAAATTATCAATTTTTCCTTGAAGGGCCAAATAAGTTGTAAAGCATCTAGGAACCCTAAATTAGGAATTTGAAGATCTCTAAATCGAATAGACTAAGTTCAAAAGAACTTTAAAAACACTGAATAACAATGTTTGAAATTAGAATAAATATTAATTCAATATGTAATGTATTTTTGATCCATGATTATAGGATCACCCAAATGATGAAAAAATAGAACAAGGTTATGGGATAGCTACTATGGTACTAGTATGGGAATGCAATGCTAAGAACCCAATATAAGTAAACCTGAACTCTAATATGTGGATTTTTACTATATCTATGTGTCCTACTTGTATAGCTTCCAATCATTGTTTCTTAAAATTGTATATTTGTAATTGCTTCAAGTCCACAAACCATTAATTATTGTGTTTCCATTATGTGAAAATTTGTGATTGTTGATATCCTATTTGTTGTGAACATCTGTGAGTCCTTTGACTCCTAGACTATATACTATCTTTGTGATCCCTTCTGTTATGGACATTTGTAACCCATATATATGTACATGCCTTGTGGAATCCTTTGTTTGATAATGCTATCTGTGACTACCTAGGGTTGTGCTAGTCATAACGCCCATTTGTGATATTGATGATCTACGGGTTAGTGCTTGGGAATGATACCCAACACATAGCCTGATAAGGACATGATTCGATAAGAGCTCTTGGTGCTATTCAGGGTAAAATCTAGATGAGTGTTGTTTGGGGGTAGCCGGGCCCTATTTGTTGATACCATCTGTTTGATTCAAGATTCTATATGTTTGATTCCACACCATTTATTAATTTGATAACATTGTTGTTCGATGTGAAATATGCCTTTGAGGCTTATCTTTTGTAATCGATTTGAGTCTTTAATTTGGGCAGCTAAACATCGTATGTTGATACACTTGTGCTTGTTGACTTGCTTAGTCATTCTTATTGCATTTGTGAACCCCTTCTGAATTGTGTTATTCTGGCCTAATGACGAATCCCTTTGAATTGGAAATCCTATGATTATTCTCTTATCATACACCCTTGTGTAACCTGTGGCAGAGTGAAAGATTTACTTACTGAGCTAAGTTAGCTCACTCTAGATTTATAACAATTTTTCAGGTAACACCATATGGAAGGAAAATGCAATGATGGCAACTAATGGAGCAAGTGATGTCTTTGTGGGTAACATTGATGATGTATAGCTCTAAGTCATAATTTGAATGTATATATTCTGTAAGGTTGATGTTAGTATCGAATATTATGACATAGTGACAATAGAAATGATGTTAGACTTAAATGATGATTTATGATAATGGAAAAATGTACTTGGAGATTATCCTATTAACGATTGTTAGAGTTCGATTTGTTATTAGATGAGTTACATATATGTACCTTCCACATTTAATACATAAAAATGAAAATTTTTATCACTCTTGTACAATTCATTTAATTTTGTACGGCATGTCCGAGTGAGAGTATTAGTCACTGCCCCTAATCTGCATAGGGTGGGTTTTGGGCCATGACTTTATCCTCCAACACGGTCCTTTCTAAAGAAAAACCATCTCTAATGGATATTCTATTGGCCGAGACTACGGTTGTGGGCTTTCCAACTAGTGCTCGTTTCTTCTTTAAGGGTAAAAAACCCGAAAGAAATTGCTTGCAGAGATCCATAACTGGAGCTTGAATTAGGCCCACTTTAACTAAGTTCCTTATGCTCAAAACCAAATGATGGTGATGTGATGTTGACTTCAGAACCTTCTGAAGCCTCTTCTGCTGATCGTTAGTTAACTTGGTATTACCCTTTGTATTCCGAGCTAAAAATGGGAAAATGTGAGATTAGGAGAAAAAGGGTATAATCGTAAAACAAATGATAAGTTAAAGGACATATATCTCCCCAATCTTGCCCGGGATTTGAGGTCCAGCTCGATATGTTCAGCATTCTCCAGAGCTCCCTTTACAAAAAAGTACCACTTTTTCTAGGTTTTATTGGAAGTAGGTACTGAGGTAAAAGGTTTGAACCCAGATGGGAAGGAAAGGTAATACAGTCCTTTAGAGCTTTTTTTAAGGTCCATATTACACCTCAAAAGGTCAAGGTCAGGTTCTAATTTATTTTTTAGAGATAATACTAGAAAGGCCATTAATTGCCTCCACCCACCAACGTTTAGGTCGGCAAGGCAATTGCCATAAAAGTAAAAAAATAGTATGAGAAAGGGGTGAAAAGGGAATTGAAAGCCAAATTCAAACTATTCCTTATATACATAAATCTTCCTAGGTCCTAAGGTGTTTGGGTGTTCAAAGGGCTCAAGGACCCTATAGGCCACAGTCTTAGGAATATTATAAGTAACCTTCAAAACATCTAAAAAATCTAGAGTAAAATGGCTGATTTCGGGGTCTCTAAGAGTATCATCAACCTCAACGTTACCAGTTTCATTAGAATTGGTCTCATCAAATTCTTCATTTTTTCCCAAATCAGTCAAGTTAGATACGCTAAACCTAGGGTTTTCCTTTTCTTGAGCAGACATGATAAATAAAAGAGAAGAAAAAATACAAAGAAAGGATCAGATAAGAACTCTGACCTAATCTGGATGCACCAAACCAGTAAAGGAGACTGTCGTTGGAAGAAGCAAAACTTGATCAAAAAACTTGATCGGAAAGCTTGAGCAGAGATCTTGATAACCAAAAGATCTTTTTATGAACAAAAATGGTGTTTATATAAGAGGTATAATCGTTCATAAAACGTAATGATTACTTGGGGATTCTAAAACGATAGGTGGGCAATAAATGACTAAAACATTTTACAAAGCAATGGGATAGTTGGCTCATTGAAAAATGAATTGACGAATCAGAGACAACAGAGCATTAAGCTCAGATCTCGGAACTTTGACCCCAGATCATAAGATCTGAGGCTTAAGGAAGGGAGTAACTGATATACCTGAACTTAACTCAAAATATAAGAGCGACGGGGGACAACTATACCTGAAGAAATACCAGTTAGACCTCATCACTCAGCGCTGATGTATGTAGGCAAAGAATCAATTACTCAGAAATATGTTGTAATTGACCAAGTCAAAAGAATCAAATCAAATCCCTATTTTCTTGGAAAGATCTCAACAATAAGATATTTATTATCTATAAAAGAGGTACACTTTTCTCCAAACTTGACACTCACTCTTAGTAATTCCTTGTTCAAGCTACTAACTTAATCGTCAAAGGATTCTTCGCTGGACCTTCACCAGTGATCTTTCAATCCCTTCTTTGCAGACACCTCAGAGAAAGGATTTTGGGATTGACTACCGAAGACATAAAACGACATCATCAGGAACTCTTGTCGTATTTATATACATATATATATATATATATATATTAATTTTTCGGTTAAACCCTTCTTATATGTATTCTGAAGTGCCCATTTAGCTTTAGGTTTTTATCTCTACTAGTAACTTTCAGTCTAATTATCAATGATAATTTGAACATATTTCTTCCCTATATTCAATGTAATTATCAGTGATAATTTTTAAAATTTAATTTGTTACCCATCATTTGAATTAAATTTTTCAAAAATTAAGAGTTAACCCTTTCGATTTTTTATATTTTTTGGGTATTTTTCTAGAAATCTTTAAATTTTATTTTCAATCTTTCGCCTTTTTAAATGAAATTTTTGAATCCCTTTGTATAAATAATCTTTTATCAAAACTTGAAACCTACTCCTTTCTCAAAGGAGAAGATAATCAACAACGCAAACTTGCAATTTAAGTTACAAAAAGTCAGATTCAGACTCAACCCGACATAAGACACTTGTAACCAAACGTAGTATATGTGTGTGTTTGTTAACACATTCTTGACACAAACCAATTAAACAAATTCTAAAACATAGAGTGATTGTCTATTTGAATTCTAAAATGTACAGTGATCATCTTATTAAATAATTTCTCATAATTATTAAACTTGTACCATATAAACTGGGATTTGAATGCTCCATGGCCATGGGAAACCAAGGATTAATTTAGAGTGTAGAAACAAATTGAGAAGCTCATACCAATATAATGACATGGAATTTGCCGATACACTCTCCAACATTGATTTTGCTTACTGAATATTTCATCATCTCCCTCTATATATATCGTGGGAGAAAATAATACAAAACTTTCGTCACATCCCATGAATTTATCGCCCTATAAAAGTCTTGCAGTCAGTAGTATTTAATTGAAAATTTAGGTTTGAAATCTCATAGAAACACGTTAAGGTAAAGGATGGTAGCCTAATCTTCTAACTTAGAAGCTGGTTAAGGATCTTAATTAATTCCTAATTTATTCTAGAAGTGAAATAAGCTGGTCCCTCACTTGGGATAAAATTTATATTTCAAGAATATCAAGTTCTCATTCACAATTTTTGGTAGGTTGGAACATGATAAATGATCTAAGGGTAAAAAAAGGTCATATATCAAAATTAGTTAGTGCCAGTTCATCAAAATAGGTCTTATGTCAAAAAATAAAATAGTTAAGTCGACTCTACCCAAAAAAAAGAAAGAAAAGATTAAGCATAGGCTCTACAATGGTTTAGCACCTTTTTGAGGAATTTAATACTGATTAACTCAAAAAAAGAAGGGAAAATTGGACATGTTTGATTGTAAAATTGGAAAATACCGTTTTGGAAGCTTCAAAAGCGGAATATCCACAATATTGTAAATGTTACTAGGAAGATGTTTGATCCCCTGGTTTGGACTTCAAATCACAATTTCGCAGGAAGCTACAAATAGCTCATTCTTAAAAATGTTGCATTTTTTTATTTTTTATTTTGAAACGTGGGACTAAACGGACTCTAAGAACCATGAAAATAGCTCTCATCATTGATGTTATCATACAACTATAGATACATTTCCACCCATGCTACCCATTTCTGCCACAATTATTTTTCTAAATTTCCTATTTTACTTTATTTTTTCGACTAGGGCTACCTTCCCATTAATCAGCATCATTTCAAACGTAACACAACCACTGTGTACAAGTACCATCACCACCATACTATCACCATCGTTACTGTCACACCCCCGTCTCGCAAGGCTGGACTAAGGAGTCATTGGACTCCGATAAGGTAGGTAATAGAAGTAACCATCATACTTAAGTACATAAAATACAGGCCATTTTTTTGAATTGGTTTAGTTCCTTTAATTAGTTTTCCTTTAATTGGTTTTGGTTCAGTTCTCTGATTAGACTTGTTCCAAGTCTCGTAACAGGATTAAATGAAAATAATTACTATCACAATGTAACTATATCAAAAGTCCATCAAGAGTGGTGAACAAGTTACGTCTAGAGCTGACTTTACAATTTTTATATACATGACATATACATGAATAGCTTGAAGGGTACAGGCACCTTTAATAAATACAGATGAATGAGTACATGAATGTAACTAAGCAATGCAATGACTTCAGTTCATCACTTGCTGCTCCTGCAGCTATCTTCCATCAAGTCAATACCTGACATTCCCATGAACAGTAGGGGTAAGCCATAACGCTCAGTAGGGTTTCCTAAAACACACAAGCAAGCAGCATGCCAAAAACTAATGCAAGTTCGAAGAGGACACACCCTATAGTCGAATATGCATCACAAGCACACCACATCATCATATCCTAAACACATGCATAAACATAAGTATCAAAAGGGCATCGCACCACTACACGTAGTTTGAAAATAATAGACACATAGTCAATATATGGAAGGTCGGACACATGACATAATTATAAACATATAATCTCACTGAAACACCTCTATTTTCTATTTTAATGTCATAAGAACAATGTATATAAATACATAACTAATCACAAGATGTAAGTGTAAGCTTACCCAACGCATGAAGCACCTCTATTTCCTGTTCAAAGCCACAAGAACAATATATACATTCACAGCTAAGCAACCATTCACAATTGCCATAGTGTACAGTCCATCGATAATCATAATAAAGTATTACAGATAAGTCAAAGGAAAATAATATCAAGTGAATCAATGTACAGCAAAAAGGATAAATTCTTATTCATCTCATTCCATTCTCTCAACAATCTTAATCTCCTGAGTATCCACCTAATTTGGCTCCCGGTAAGCCTATGTGCTTTACAGGCTACTAACCCGATGGAGACAAATGATCACCTGCACAGGTTTACGGCTTACAAGCTCAAGGAAGACACCATCCCTATCATAAATAGAACCCCGGGTAAAGTAAAATCTCACCACACTCAAGAGCACACAAAAGACGTGACTAATTTCCATCCCAAGTCCTTTTCTCATAAATGTTCTTTTCCACAATCCCAATATCTCAATCCACACCACAAACGGTGCTCATCAATATCAATATCCTCTCAAATCTCATACCACGCAGCTATAGTCAACAGTACAGTTAACAACACCATTAAATCCACAATAATGACTACAGGAAAGGATATTAGATAAACAACTAGATACCAAAGCAACAATGGTCATATATATATATATATTATATATATATATATCCATGACAGAAATAGAAATCATGATAAGCATTAATCTAATACCACCATGCAAATATCTAATATTATAGCATTCAACGTACAAGTCACACTGTAATACCCTGAAATCTCATAAAAGTAAACCCTGTGACAGTAATGGCTAAAAATACATTACAAACACCAAAATGGTGTACGCTCGAGAAATAGACGACCTAGTTGACCGAGTGTCGGGATGGATAAATGGGACCAATATGAAGAATTAATTATGAAAATAAAATGAATATAATATAAAACACGAACGGGGACCCAAAACGGATAAAATACATAATAGTAATACCGAGCCCGACTTTATGCCAAACTTGTCAACATTTTATAAGTTGATATTTTATGAAATAAAATAAAATGTAAATACTAAAAAATACTCTACGTGCACATGAGTATACGGTATTTCTATACATGTGTATATATATATATATATATGCATAAAGCTTCTAAAGGAAGCTACTAGAAGGAAAAATTGACAAAGATATATATAACTCCTTATACGGCTGAGTAGATGTACATCCATATATATGTCTATATATATATATATATTGTGAAGCCTCTAGAACCAGCTTGAGTTATGAAAGAGAGGCAGCATGTATAGGAGAGAAATTGTAAGAAGCTTCTAGCATGAAGCTTCTAGTCTTTAGGAAGCTGCCAAGTGACATGGAAACTTCTAGGCTGTGTAGCTCTATCTCTCTCTCTCTCTCTCTATATATATATATATATATATATATAGATATACCTCTGTTTGCAGAAAAATGGAGGAGGAAGCAACCAAACTCTGAAACAAGGAGAGTGAGAAAGAGACTGAAAAGAGAGAAAGGTAGAGAGAGCTTACTGCTGTAGTAGTGTGCTGCCATGGAAGGAAGAAGAAAAAGCTTTAAAAGGACTAGGATTGATTAAGATATGTGCTTAAATTTCTCCTTTATGTATTTTCAGACCCTTAGGAACCAAAATAGTAGGGAGATTGAAAGAAGGAGACAAGAACTAGTCTTTGTAACCTGTTAAAAACGGACAAAAACGGAAGTCGAACTAAACTTGATTTTATGCATACAACAAGGTAGCAAGTAGTGTTAAGATTCTAACACACTTGGAATTAAGTAAAATGGTCCAAAAATGACTATGTTAGAAGTCACCGGTACATTGCCGGAATAACAAATGGGTGTCGAAAAACTGAGTTTTGAGGTCCAAAATGCTTCCAAATGATTACAGAGAGCCATAGGATATTTGGTGTAAAAAGATCCAAAAATCGACGTCAAAACATAGAGAAAAATGGAGAAAATCGGTTGCAGTTCTAGCGCCAGCGTCGGAAAAGACGTCAGAACAGTAACCGGAATATCGTGAAAAAGACGGGTCCTGTTGGATCGGACCTTGGGTCGAGTCGGGTCGGGTCAGGTCAGGACCCGACCGAGCGCAAATGAGGTTAACACAGCGACATTGTTTACTGTTTGGTTTAAGTTCAATTTGGATTGTTTGGATACTAAAGTAATAAATCAGAAATAAGGTTTTAGGATAATCAAAACGTGGATAAGATGTGTAGCAGAGACATTTTATTCCACTTCATATGACTGACCTGAACCGGCTGGTTCATAGGGTCTGTGGGCCGGTCTAGGGTTTTAAACCAAGAACCCAATGGTTTAAGGGCTTAAATGAAAAGAAATTGAACCAGAACTATTCTAATTTACGGATTGAACCCCAATATTATGAATAATTCTGTTCTGGCCCAACCTTTGAGAAATTAATGCAAATAGACCACTGAAAAATAATTTAATAATTAATTAAATTATTTTATCAATAAGATAAAATGACGATTTTACCCTTGGGCCATAAATAAAACAAATAAAGCCCAAATTGAGATTTGAAAAAGACTATTTTAATATTTTTGAACGTTCCGGACACAATAAAAATATCAAATTGGACATCCGGGGACTCCGGGGTAGTCCCACCATAAGATGTAAAATTACCAAAATATCCTTAATACAGTACGAAGCCCAAATAAAGTTCAAATTGGACGAAATTGATACCAATGGAAGCCCGAATAATTGGGAACTCATATATATGACTAAATAATGCTTCAGGGTCAGAATATCATAAAATATAAAATGACAAAAATACCCCTAAGCATAGAAAATGTAAAGTAAAGGCCGAATAAAGGCCAATCTAATATAATTAATTGTCATAAGTACAATTATGAAAATTGAGGGGCTAAATAAGACTCCGGAACAGTCAGACTATAAAATGAGAAATGATCGATGTGTCCCGATGATCAAAAGTAAATATCAAATGAAGTCCAAAAGACTTAGAAATTTATATATAGGATATCTGAGATATTCTGAGGACCACGATAGGGTCCGGGACAAAAATGAAAAAATTACCATTTTGCCCCTAAGGTTTCATAAGTGCTTAATTGCTAACGAATGAAGTCAAAATGACTTAAAACATGATCCTGAACGCTAATAAGCCTACTTAAGGAAGGTAATAGCCTCAGATGAAACCCAATGAGTGGGATAATAGGCCAATGGACCTAATTAGGGGATCTAATAGACTCCTAAAATGATGAAAAAGTCATGAATAGATGAATTCTAATATGTTTCTGATTAATGATGATTATTCAGGATATGCAAGGATGTGATAGACGTATCTGGAGATTATCAAATTATATGTGAATGGAGATAAGCATATAGTTTGTGAGTAACTCGGACCCTTGACTTGGTGTATATGTACTGTACTAGCTAGTTTCATATATTGTATTGTTTTAATGCATATGCTTTCATGCATACTCTTTGTACTACATTACATGTGGCATGATTCTATTCTGTCCTACTTTGATTATGTTCGGGTCTGTTTTGTTCTGATAAACACCATTCAGAGTCTGTTCTGATTCTGTTTTGTTATATTGTGTCTTACTCCTAGGCCCACCACAGGATTGAGCAGTTTGATTTATGCTAGAGCATGACCCAGAGGGTAGAGGCCCACGAGTAGTCCGCTTATGGGCAGTTGGGAAAGGCTCGTATGTATGATTGGCATTCTATTTTTTTGTTTCTGTCTCGCTTAATTCTATCCTATTTCATTCTGATTTGATCCCAAAGGGTAGAGGCCCCACGAGTAGTCTGCTTATGGGCAGTTGGGTGAGGTTCAGACACATTTGATGATATGCCTTTGATTGATTGATTCTCAGTTTAGTTTAGTTCAGTTATGATCTGTTCAGTTCTGATTTGTTTTGTCTGCTCTGATCTGATCTGTTTGTTCTACTTGAGTTGCATTTGAACATGCATTTTATTTGATATCATGTATATATGAACTGGTTTTGAAACCTATGGCGGGAACCTATGTTACTCACTGAGCTTGTTTAAGCTCACCCTATTTATCTAATATTTTTCAGAATTTATCTCCATTAGATTAGAAGGCACAATGATATGACACTAGTTGACTAAGAGGCATCCCAAGTAAGGATTTGATTAGCACTGTTTTATGGAGACTTGGATGTTTGTGGACTGAATCAGGCTATTCAGGTGAGTGATATGATATGATTGAATTCATTGATATGCTATAGATGTATTGAGAAATGGCTCATGATAATGGTACTCTAGTGTTATTAGATGTGTAATATCCCAACCCGGGATACCGGGTCATATGACACGTATTACAAGATTAAAGAAAATTAGTATAAAAATATTTACACTCAAAGAGAATAATTAATTAAATAATTAATTATTTATATGAAATAATTAGTTTTAATTATAATAAATATTTTAAACACACATTTACATTACATGTGGGGTGTGTAGTATGTATGTATATATGACCAAGCATATATGTATGCATGTATATAGGTATATATATATATATATATATATATATATATATAAGAAGAGTGAACAGTGTGTAGTGTAGGTGTATGTGTGTCGGCAGTGTGTGTATTTCCATGGGATTATGTGTGTGTTGTATTATATATATATATGTATATTATATACAAAATATCAAGCAAACAATAAATGTAAAGCAACAAGAGGAAAAGAGAAATTTATGAGATGGGATGGCAGCCGAAATTGGAGACTGAATTTGGGCTGAAGTCTTGTAGAGAGAGAAAGGGAGGAGAGAGAAGGGTCGGTGGAAAAATCTTTAAAAACAAAGCATGCAAAGCATGCTTGCTTCTTAAGAAAAAGAATCAGAAGGGAACCAAGGAGCTTAAGGAATAAGAAGTAGAGGAAATCAGAGAGAAAAAAGGGGCAAGAACCTCAACCAAAAAGGTATGAACACATGAACTTGCCAAATTCTCTCTCTAGGATTTTAAGCATGATATGAACTGTTTTCAAGTTGTTTAATATGTATGATGTTTGATATATGTCTAAGACATGAATAAGCATAAAAAAATCAAAAGAAAAACACTGAAAAATGATAAACCCAAGAACGACTGCCATGGATGACCTTCAAAAACAGGTCTGAAATGGGTGAAATGAAATGGGTTCTAACCTACCAAGACCTCAAGATGAGGTCAAGAGGGTTTCAAAAATACCACTACGCCATTCCAGAACCTAAGTACAACCTCCAAATGTCAAGTTACAGGTTATGGGTTTACACCCCAAACCTTTAAACTCATGATTTAATCCATTTTTTTAAATGAAAACTGAATCCCCATGAATAGGGAATCAAAACAAGCTAAACCCCATGAAAAATCACCAAGAAATGAGCATGAACGACCCATGTACAGGTCTAGTTATCGCGACCTAAACCGAGCCTCTGAGATAAACTCGAAGCTCTAAATCAATGTAGAAATATGCTATAAAGTATTAGGAAGTGTTTGGGAAAGAAAACAGGCAAAAAGGGCCCTCAAAACATCACGAAATTAAACTGTAAAAAAATAGGGTTTCGGTTGAACAATGTCGACCTTCGTGGGGAAGATGACACTAGTTCGGGTTGGGTCTAAAAAGGTTCGGATTCGGGTCTGGGTTATAACCGGACCCAACAAGTTACGGGTTTTAGCAAAACGACAACGTTTTGTTTTAAAATTTTAAACGCTAGGGCTGACGTCATCATGGCGTCGGCATCACGTATAAAACCGGCTAAACTGGTTGGCTTATGAACGGACCGGACCGGTTCACTTAAACTTCAACCGAACCCACTGGTTTCTGTTTTAAATTAAATCTAATGAACCAGAACTTTTCCTATTTGCGGATTGACCCCAGAACTTCTAGAAAATCCTACTGTGGCCCAACTGATGGAAAATTTATGCGATTACACCCCTGAAAAATAATTAAATAATTAATTTAATTATTTATTAAATATGATAAAATTACAATTTTGCCCCTAGGTCATTAATAGAGTAAATGAAGTCCAAATTAAACATATGAATAGTGATCCTTACTATTTTGGATATTCTGAGACTAATGGTAAGGTCCTGTTTTGCGAGACGGGGCTCTGAAAAATAAAGACACGTAAAGGGATAAATGACCAAAATACCCCTTGTTCAAAATAAACAAATCATTAGTGTATTCTTACTATCTTGGACCTTCTGAGTCCAATGGTGAGGTCCAAATTATGAAACAAAATACGAAAAAATGTGACACGTAAAACGATAAATGACCATTTTGTCCCTTTTCATACAAAAGTCTGAATTTAATTCTAGGAAAGCCTAAACCGACTTTCTTCGACGCTCCGGACTCAATAGTAGAGTCTGTTTGACCAAAAGAGATGTCAAAAGTAAAAAGACATAAAATTTATTGAATAGCATCTGTCAGATGACTATAAATTAAAGTAATGCCAAAGTACTAATCTAAAGCGTATACGAGAAAATGAATTACGAAAAGACACGACACGTAACTATGTGAAGTAAATAAATTTAAATTAAAGTTAATGGAGCTACCAGAAGAGTATAAATTGAAATGAATTTAATTTCTAACACATTAAATTGTGTCATAGGTTAAGAGTACGAGTTAAGTTAAGTACATATGAAATTATGAAATCGTTTTAGGATCTAATACGAATTTAAGCATAAGTTAAAGAATATCGAGATGATATTATAATGAATGTGAAGTTGATGAGATGTTTATGAATTGTTCTTAGGAACTACAAGGAAAGTGGGAAAGCGCATTATTAGCACTAACCCTAAAGGACCAAGTTGAGTAACCCTGTATTTGAAGTGGAGATTTAACTCCATGGATTTGAAAAGGTTTTAAGTTCAAAAGATATGAAGTATTTGAATTCCAAATTCAGTATATTACATTATTTCAGTTTTAAATTATTTCTGTTCTTATAAACCTATTGTGACATGCTCAGTAAATGTTTTCTTTACAGTTTTTTTAAAAATGTGTTTTCAGCATGTCTAAGTTAAAATACAAATCTTGTTAAATATTCTGAATTTGATTGTTACAAGTATTTGAAGTTCTATTGTAGAAATTATACATTTCATGTTTTAAATACTCATGAAAGTATCCATTGAAGAAGTCATGTGATAAATGTTTTACAAGATAAACGGTACTAAGTACCACCCCTATGATGGTTGAAATCCTTCGGGATTCAACAGTAAATGCCCGGTAGCAGGATCTAATCCCCCAGGCAAATGAGATCGGCAGTAAAATGGGAGTCTGGTTTGAAACAGATTCCACCTAATTAAAGAGAAAAGATGACAAAGTGATTTTGAAAATGAAAGCAGGTTTTACCCTCATTTTCACAATACATATTTATGTGTTTTAAAAGTTTATATACTTTATCTGATGAAGTACGAGTATAGCTTGAATACTTTAAATGTTTCAAAGCTATCTATTTTATGAAATGCATATGTTTCGAGTTATATACTTTATTTGACGAAGTACGACTTTAGCTTGAATACTTTAAATGTTTCAAAGCTATCTGTTTTATAAAATGCATATGTTTTGAGTTATATACTCTATTCGACGAAGTACGAGTTTAGCTTGAATACTTTAAATGTTTCAAAGTTATGTGTTTCGAGAATGCATATACTCTGTGTTCTAAAATGTACGAGCAATTGGTAGTGAGTATTTTATAAACTCTCATGTGTTAAACCACTACCAGTTGAAGACCCCATGACAAATGCAGGAATTACTCACAAGCTTAGATTAACTTACCCGGACTTTGTTCGGATCCCCCTTTCAGGTGATTGCAGCAGTCTTGACTTGAGGACGATGATGATGGATCTGTCATTTTGGGAAGTTGTAATTACGTAGTTTCTTTATGGAACCATGTGAATTTTAGGTACGAAATTCTGTATTAGTAAACAGTACAAGAATATGTATTAAGCCCTCTAGGCAATGGACATGTAACATTATAAGTTCTTGAAGTTTTAGTTATGCTCTGATTGTATATTCATGTGTATCAAAATGTGAAGAGCGGTAGTATCAGACGGATGTGCAAATTTTAAAATGAGAAAAGAAAAGAAAAAGTTTTTCACGCTTCCGCAACCACATAAGGCACATCTATTCGATACCGCTGCGTATGCGAGCCTTCACCCTAAGGTCCTCGGGCCTGAGGGTGGCGGTCGCAATGCGAGATCCGCACAGGGTGGGTTTCGGGTCGTGACAAGATGTCTGGTTTTAGACTTGCTCTATGGTACATACCTCTGTAGTATATAGATGAGTTACATTTCTGAGATGAGAAAGGTTTTAAATTCTGCTACTCTGACCCTACATTTGGAATGCAATTCATCGTTAAGTTCAGAAGTTTGCCTTTGGTTAGTCTCATTGTCGGTAGGAAGACCGGCAAAGCGGCTAACTAGCATCACATCTTCGGCATCCACATAGGGTGTGGTGCTAGATGTGATAGAGTGGTATCAGAGCTAAGGTTGGTAAAACTATAAGATACACTGGTACAACAGAGTGATATTGGAGCACAAGGTTAAGGTTACGTGTACAAGATAGGAACTTGAGGACAATAAGGTCTGAAATGGTTTGGGAATCATTGTCCACATCAGAGCACTAAGTTGTGGATTAAGTACCTGAGCCATGGATAAGTCCCAATTTTGGAGATTAGACATGAAATTGCGAAAGTCTTTATAATAGATGATGAATCTGTGATTCTAAGGCATCGAAGGACTAGGGATCAACATTCTCATTGGAGCCATAGTGACATTGAATAACAAGTAACACTAGGACATATTGATAATGACACGAATGGTTGTGCTTATATCGATTGGAAGGAAAATAACTGTAGGTAAGCTAACTCTGGCATTGATACTTGTGATTGTGGAGAAAAAATGAATGATTTGTGAAATTCAATGTGATTGAATGATCTTAGTGGATGATTTCTACTTATTTAAGGATGATCGCCAAATTTGATTTAATGTGAAATGGACCTAATCTCAAAATCTTGGTGACAACTTATATTTTGTGGATTGTAAATCAGATTTCTTATGGATTTTTTGGATCTTATCTGGATTTGTATGATTGGAGATTATAGACTCGTAATACTTGAGGACATGTCAGTAGAAGTGCTAGAGGTCAAGAATGTATGGCATATTACTGAGTCACACGACATTAGACTCCCTTATAGATAAACTTGACTGACAGATGATTAATTTCCCTATAAGGTAAGTTGAGTTTTGGGGACATAACTCTTTTGAAGGAGGGGAGAGTGTAATACCCCAAAAATTTGATATAACCTAGACTGTACCCTGATCTCATAAAAGTAAACCCTGTGACAGTAATGGCTAAAAATACATTGCAAACACCAAAGATGGTGTACGCTCAAAAAATAGACGACCCAGTCGACCGAGTGCCGGGATGGATAAATAGGACTGATATGAAGAATTAATTATGAAAATAAAATGAATGTAATATAAGACATGAATGGGGACCCAAAACGGATAAAATACATAATAGTAATATCGAGCCCGGCTTTATGCCAAACTTGTCAACATTTTATAAGTTGATATTTTATGAAATAAAATAAAATGTAAATACCAGAAAATACTCTACGTACACATGCATATACGGTATTTCTATACATGTGTGTGTATATATATATATATGCATAAGGCTTCTAAAGGAAGCTACTAGAAGGAAAAATTTACAGAGATATATTTAACTCCCTATACGGCTGAGTAGATGTATATCCATATATATATGTCTATATATATTTATATTGTGAAGCCTTTAGAACCAGCTTGAGTTATGAAAGAGGGGCAACACATATAGGAGAGAAATTACAAGAAGCTTCTAGCATGAAGCTTCTAGTCTTTAGGAAGCTGCAAAGTGACATGGAAACTTCTAGGCAGTGTAGCTCTCTCTCTCTCTCTCTCTCTCTCTTTCTCTCTCTCTCTCTCTCTATATATATATATATATATAGATATACCCCTGTCTGTAGAAAAATAGAGAATGAAGCAACCAAACTCTAAAACAAGAAGAGTGAGAGAGAGACCGAAGAGAGAGAAAGGCAGAGAGAGGTTACTGTTGTAGCAGTGTACTGCCATGGAAGGAAGAAGAAAAAGCTTCAAAAGGACTGGGATTGATTAAGGTATGTGCTCAAATTTCTCCCTTATGTGTTTTCAGACCTTTAGGAACCAAAACAATAGGGAAATTGAAAGAAAGAGACAAGAACCAGTCTCTGTAACTCGCTGTTAAAAATGGACAAAAATGAAAGTTGAAGTAAACTTGATTTTATGCATACAACAAGGTATCAAGTAGTGTCAGGATTCTAACACACTTGGAATTAAGTAAAATGGTCCAAAAATGGCTAAGTTAGAACTCATCGGTGCATAGCCGGAATAGCAAATGGGTGTCAGAAAACTGTGAGTTTTGAGGTCCAAAATGCTTCCAAATGATTACAGAGAGCCATAGGATGAATTTGGTGTAAAAAGATCCAAAAACTAACGTTAAAAGGTAGAGAAAAATGGAGAAAATCGGTTGCAGTTCCGGCGCCAACGTTGGAGAAGACACCAAAATAGTAATCGGAATATCGTGAAGAAGACAGGTCCTGTTGGATCAGACCTTGGGTCGGGTTGGGTTAGGACCCGACCGAGCACAAATGAGGTTAACACAACGACATCGTTTACTATTTGGTTCAAGTTCAATTTGGATTGTTTAGATACTAAAGTAATAAATCAGAAATCAAGTTGTAGGATAACCAAAACGTGGATAAGACGTGTAGTAGAGACATTTTATTCCAGTTCATATGAGTGACCTGAACCGGCTGGTTCACAGGGTCTGTGGGCCGGTCTAGGGTTTTAAACTAAGAACCCAATGGTTCAAGGCCTTAAATGAAAAGAAATTGAACCAGAACTATTCTAATTTGCAGATTGACCCCAATATTATGAATAATCCTGTTCTGGCCTAGCCTTTGATAAATTAATGCAAATATACCCTTGGAAAATAATTTAATAATTAATTAAATTATTTTATAAATAGGGTAAAATGATAATTTTACCCTTAGGCCATAAATAAAACAAATAAAGCCCAAATTGAGATCTGGAAAAGGCTATTTTACTATTTTTTAACGTTCCGGATACAATAAAAATATCAAATTGGACATTCGGGGACTCCTGGGTAGTCCCATCATAGGATGTAAAATTACCAAAATATCCTTAATACAGTACTGATGCTGCACTTTTCGGCTCGCAATAAGTATGGACTCCGTGACCTGTAGAACACTCAGGAAGATGATCAGAGGACCACCGGATTGGCTCCGGCGGTAGCCGCTCCGATGCTTAAGTAAGTAAAAGAATTGAAAGACTGTATTGAAAGCCAAAGAATGAGCATAAGAAATAAGGCGTACCTTTAGGGTTTAATTTATAAGCCGTGGCTTTCCTAAGTTGATTAGGATTCAACGCCATGAATATAGGGATTTGATCATCGGAGATTGCAGCTACCTTGCATAGAGATAACCATAGATGGTAGTTTCCTTGTTGAAGACTGCTTCCTTGTTGAAGACAACTACCTTGCATAGAGATAACCATAGATGGTAGTTTCCTTGTTGAAGACTGCTTCCTTGTTGAAGACAGCTACCTTGCATAGAGATAACCATAGATGGTAGTTTCCTTGTTGAAGATTGCTTCCTTGTTGAAGACTGCTTCCTTATTCCCTGCTCGGCACTCGCTAAGGCGGTGACGAGTTCTGGAGTGTTGGTCTGGACCCTGTGATCTGTTCTGGATATATATATGTTTGGCCACTTCCGACCTTATATGATGATCTGGATGCTTGAGCTTTTAGTCATTGGCTGAGTGAGAATCATGTTAGCCGAGCATAGGTCGGACTGTGGTCACACGTGTCAAGTGTTGATTGGCCTGTTCTTTTATGGTATATCAAGTACGAAGCCCAAATAAAGTCTAAATTGGATTAAATTGATATCAATGGAAGCCCGAATAGCTGGGAACTCGTATATATAACTAAATAATGCTTCAGGGTTAGAATATCATAAAATATAAAATGACCAAAATACCCCTAAGCATAGAAAATGTAAAGTAAAGGCCGAATAAAGGCCAATCTGATATAATTAATTGTCATAAGTATAATTATGATAATTGAGTGGCTAAGTAAGACTCGGGAACAGTGAGACTATAAAATGAAAAATGACCGATGTGTCCTGATGATCAAAAGTAGATATCAAATGAAGTCCAAAAGACTTAAAAATTTATATATAGGATATCTGAGATATTCTGAGGACCACGATAGGGTCTGGGACAAGAATGAAAAAATTACCATTTTGCCCCTAAGGTTACATAAGTGTTTAATTGTTAACGAATGAAGTCAAAATGACTTAAAACATGATTTTGAACGCTAATAAGCCTACTTAAGGAATGTAATAGCCTCAGATGAGACCCAATGAGTGGGTAATAGGCCAATGGACCTAATTAAGGGATCTGATAGACTCCTAAGATGATGAATAAGTCATGAATGGATGAATTCTGATATGTCTGTGATTATTGATGATTATTCAGGATATGCAAGGAGGTGCTAAACGTATCTGGAAATTATCAGATTATTTGTGAATGGAGATAAGCATACAGTTTGTGAGTAACTCGGACCCCTGACTTGGTGTATATGTATTGTACTAGCTAGTTTCATATATTGTACTATTTTAATGCATATGTTTTCATGCATACTCTTTGTAATGCATTACATGTGGCATGATTCTATTATGTCCTACTTCTGATATGTCCTGCTTTGATTCTGTTCGGGTCTGTTTTGTTCTGACATACGCCATTTGGAGTCTATTCCAATTTTGTTTTGTTATATTGTGTCTTACTCCTGGGCCTACTAAAGGATTGAGCGGTTTGATTTATGCTAGAGCATGACTTAGAGGGTAGAGGCCCCACGAGTAGTCCGCTTATGGGCAGTTGGGAAAGGCTCGTATGTATGATTTGCATTCTATTTTTTTGTTTTTGTCCCGTTTAATTCTGTCATGTTCCGTTCCGATATAATCCCAGAGGGTAGAGGCCCCACGAGTAGTCTGCTTATGGGCAGTTGGGAGAGGTTCAGACACATTTGATGATATACCTTTGATTGATTGATACTTAGTTCAGTTCTGATCTATTCTGTTCTGGCTCTGTTCTGATATGTTCTGTTTTGATCTGATCTATTTGTTCTACTTGAGCTGCATTTGAACATGCATTTTATTTGATATCATGTATATATGAACTGGTTTTGAAACCCATGGTAGGAACCTATGTTACTCACTGAGCTAGTTTAAGCTTACTCTATTTATCTAACATTTTTCAGTATTTAGCTCCATTGGATTAGAAGGCACAATGATATGACACTAGTAGACTGGGAGGCATCCCAAGCAAGGATTTGATTAGCATTGTTTTATGTAGACTTGGATGTTTGTAGACTGAATCAAGCTATTTAGGTGAGTGATATGCTATGTGATGCTGCACTTTTTGACTCGCAATAAGTGAGGGCTCCGTGACCTGTAGAACACTCAGAAAGACGATCAGAGGTCCACCGGATTGGCTCCGGCGGTAGCCGCTCCGATGCTTAAGTAAGTAAAAGGAATTGAAAGACTGTATCGAAAGCCAAGGAATGAGCATAAAAATAAAGCGTACCTTTAGGGTTTAATTTATAAGTCGTGGCCTTCCTAAGTTGATTAGGATTCGATGCCATGAATATAGGGATTTGATCATCGGAGATTGCAGTTACCTTGTGAGTATTAAGTCGTAGATGGAGATAATCATAGATAGTAGTTTCCGTGTTGAATACTGTTCCCTTATTCCCTGCTTGGCAGTTTGTTAAGGAAACCATAAGGTCGGAGCCGTATGAGGTGTTGATTAAATATTGCCCAGGACATAAGGTCTGGGAGATATGTGCATGAGAATGCCTTGGAGGCTTCGCCTGCACTGTATGACCGAGTTTATCGGCTCTGAATGATATATATATGAGAATGCCCTGAAGGCTAGTCACTACTCTGTATGATCGAGATTATCAGCTCTGTATGATATATATATATATATATATGAGAATGCCTTGAAGGCTAGTCACTGCTCTGTATGATCGAGATTATCAGCTCCGTATGCACACGTGTCTCAAGGTGATTGGTGTGTCTGTTTGTGGTATATCAGCTACTCCCCCCCCCCCGAGCCCTAGTTAGAAGCTAGGGCTTAACTAGGGTTATGGGTCTTGTGAAGAGTCATACGTTTTGTTCCTCCGTTTCTCGAGACGTCGGTTTAATGCGTCATTTATTGCGCAGCCGATACTTGAGAATCCATCATTATCTTCAACTATTGTGTCGGCTTGCCTTGAAAGGCTCTTATTTCGAATGTGTATATAAAGAGAGGGAAAGGTCTTTCATACCTTTGTTCTGCATTCGCTTCTACAGTACCAGACCGCCATTTGACATATTTTGAAGTTTGAAGGATATCCGGTGTTCATAGTCCTTTCTTGATCTCAGGTTCGACTTTTAGTCCCCTTCTACATTCCTTATCATTTGTTTCATTTCTTTCTCTTGTTCGCCATGTCTGGCTGTGAGTCACACTCTGGTTCGGGCAGTCCTTCGGAGACCGTTCCTCAACTGCAGTTAGTGAATATTGATGAAAATAGACTGGTAGAACCCCCCTTTAGTCTGGGGGTTAGGATTGTTGATGCATTCGATGAGCCCCCAAATAGGGCTGGTGAGACTTCTGGTCAATCCGGTCACAGAGAGGAGGGTGAGAGTGTAATTACTGAAACCATGTTGAAGGAGTTATGGGCAAAGTTCAAACTTCCCACAAATGTTACTTTCAGGGTCCCAGATTCTCAGGGATCGCCCAAGCGATGTTAGAGAGGGGGAAATCTGTGCCTATCTGGCCTGGTTTGAAATGGGTCTTACACTCCCCCTTCCTGATATAATAAAACAATTCTTTTGTTGGTTTAACCTTTGCCACGCAGACCTGAACCTTAATAGTTGGAGACATCTGTTGAGCTTCATCGTGTTAGGGCATATGAATAATGTCGAGGTGTCCCTCGACTTGATCCGTAGCAATATGGATCTAAAACTTCAAAAGGCGGAGGGCCTTTATTATATGTCTTTTGATAGCGGGTTCAGACCCCTTACTTCTGTGCCCTCCTCCAACAAGACCTGGAAGAAGTGGTACTTTTTCATTAAAGGAGGATGGGAATTCAAGAACTTTGAAGGTCAACCCTCCGCATTCCCTCGAACCACTGGGCCAAGGGGTGAGGCTCAACTTTTCCGTGGCTGTATTGATTTCGTTTTGTTCGCCAATTGTTGAACTGATCAATTTCTGTGCTTGTTTTGCAGTCAAGAGTGCGTGGAAGAGACCAGACTTCTCTCCTGCGATTCAGAAGCAATATAAGAAGCTCTTGAAGCCCAGCAGTCGAGACTATTCTTCCATTGTTAACCCTGATAGATTGATGGCTGCCAGGGGGAGTGTTGAGGAGATTGCTGATAATGTGATGGCTCAGTGGGAGACCGGGCCATCACCGTCTGTGGCGGCGGGGGAGGCTTCCTCTCCAACGGTCCCTCCCATTCAAAAGAAGCGGAGGTTAGTTTTGTCCTCTCCTGAGCCTGCTGAGGGGGAGGAAGAGGATCCTGTCCCCAGTCCCGTCCCGTCGAGCAGGTAAGGGGGCATCATCATCGGTGGCTCCTGATGCTGCTGATCAGGGGGCCAAGAGGATTCTGAGGGACTTCTGGGCCAAAGGCTCAGTTAAACTCAAGCCTCAGAAGTCGGGGAAGCTTCTTGCTGATTTGACCGCTCTTCAGGTTAAGGTGAGTTCGTCGGGCCCTTATTTTTCTTTCCCTTTTCTTCAAGTGTTTAGGCTGGTATTGAACTGTTCACTTTGTATTATGTAGACCCTGCACACCCTTTCTGCTTTGGTGGAGGTTTCTCCACCTGCGGAGGAGTTTGACCAACTCAGGGCCGATCTGGACGATCTGGGGCTTCAGCTTGGTACTGCTCGGTCGGAGGCTCACGACTCCGCAGAGAAGCTGAAGGAGTGTCAGAACTCCTTGATCGTGATGGAGTCAGAGAGGGACCTTGCCGTTGAGCGGGCAAAGAGATTGTAGGCGGAGATGAACAGCATGCGGTATCAGTACTGTAAACAGCTTGATGACGCCGTGGAGCAGGCATTGATGGATAATGAGGAGGAAATGAAGTCGAACCTAGAAGGAATGACCCATCGCTTGATTACGTTTGGGTTCAACAACTTCCGTTCCCAGGCTCCTTGCCAAGTTTCCTGACCTTGATGTCTCCTCAATTGTGCCGCCTGGATCTGAACCTTCAGAGGTTGTTATCCAGGTTGAAGTGGCTGATGTCCTCCCTGCCGATCCCACGGAAGTGGTCGTACCGACTGAGATCGTTGATGCTGCCCCTGTCGATCCTTCTCCGGTCGTTGATTCTGTTCTTGCTGATCAGGCTTAGGATGTATATTTTGTTATTCTTAACTTCCAATGTACTGGAAATATACATTCGTTAATGGAACAGTCTTTTGCTTGATGCTCGTCTCTTTAGTTATATTGCTCTGTAGTACCTTAACTTGTGGTTGATGGTGGTAATTGTTGCAAATAGCACTGCTCTAGAGTTTAGTGTATACCAGACCAGATTTTACTCTGTAGGTAGTTGTATTCCGAGCTACTTTTCTTGCCCTAGGTCAATAATTGAAGACTTCTTTTGCAAACATTTCAAAGCTGACTATTCTGAACCCGGAGACTTATAATAATAAGTGGATATTTCGTGATTGTAGTTCGGTTGATCAGAACTTCAGCCTCCAGATTTGTTAAGACAAGGGTCAAGGTACATCAAAGTTGATGGACCTTTGTTGTATACGTGGCCCATCAAGCGTTAATGACCTGGAGAAACAGTCACGTCAACATATACGTGGACAAGACTAAAAAGTCTATATATTGCGTGTGTGGCTTTGCTTTTTGCTTCTCCCGAGAAGGTGGTTTAATGCCTCATTTATTGCACCACCGTCGTTTGGGATTTTGAAGCTAACTCTTCGCCTAACCGTTGCGACGGTTCATCTGGGTTGCTCTTGGGCTTCGAAGGCCTATATATATGGAAGATGAGCGTACGGTTGCGCCCTATGTTCTTACTTTGCTTCGTTGATGTTTTTCAAAAAACTGCCGTTTATTCGGAGATGATTGACGGTCTTCAGTCTGAGTTGGGAATGATTAAACTGTGGCCGAGAGTTAACCTTCCCTTTGATTCAGTCTCCAAGGAAGGATTAGAGGAGGTTGAGATCTTCTTGTCCATCTTGGCATCCGGTCGAGATTTCTCCGATGGGAGGTGGTCCCTCCTTGATTCAACCGAGGCTTGGAGCGTTGGTGATGAAGACGAAGGCGAGATGCTTTCTTCCCTCTGTATTCTGGCAGGCACCCTTGCTCAAATCGGCCAGGGTGTGACAACTGCTTTGAGGGAGATGAATGTGGGCTGTTTTCTCCCCTTTGTGACTTGGCAGAGACCCTTGCTTCAATCGGCTGGGGCGTCATGCCGATTACAAAGGTGGAGAATGAAAAGTCTCCTGAGGCCCAGAGCCCTCATTATCCGTTGGTACTGAGATCATTGATAGTGATGATAAAATGGCCTGGGCGCTCCTTGATGCAGATTGGGGTTCAGGGTTCCTTCCTTTCAAATGGAGCCGGCGACGGCGGTAATGGAAGGTTGGATCCTGTGCCCTTATATCATCCGAGGAAGAAAGCCATGATGCTGCAAATAGAAGTGATATAGTAGCTTTCTATAGTAGCCTATGTAATGGTGTCTTTGTTGTGGCCTTTTGTGTACTTGTTCTGTTTCCAGTCTTCTTGTACTGATGTAAATCTTCTGAATCATTATAAAAAATTGAGTTCCTTCTTCTCAGATCTGGTGTTCTTTGAATTCGAATGTGCTCTTCTGTAGTTAAAGCACTTTCTCGTGCACTTCTAAAATATGAATGTTCTAAGAATAGATCCAAGAAACTTAGTAGGCTGCTTGCATCAAAGTACTTTACTCCTGATCGGTACTATAGTACTTGCTGCTTGTTTGACAGATAAGCCAAATAATATAAATATCAGATCTGAGGTGTTCCGATCTAGGAAACTTTAGTTTGTAGATGTTCGGAACTTCTGTCTTTGGATGGACCGGATCATAGAATCTGTGTTTTAAAGATAGACCAGGCTGGAGAGACCTGTGTATTATAAATAGGACCAAGTCCTAAGACTTGTGCATTATAAATGGACCAAGTACGAAGACTTGTACATTTTGGACCAGGCTCTGGAGGCCTGTGCATTATAGATGGACCAAGCACTGAGACTTGTACATTATGGACCAAGCTCTGGAGGCCTGTGCATTATAGATGGACCAAGCACTGAGACTTGTACATTATGGACCAGGCTCTGGAGGCTTGTGCATTATAGATGGACCAAGCACTGAGACTTGTATATTATGGACCAGGCTCTGGAGGCCTGTGCATTTATAGATGGACCGAGTGAAAAAACTCGTACATTATGGACCAGGCTCTGGAGGCCTTTACATTTATAGATGAACATTCTATGGAAGTAAAAGAAATATCTCTACTGATAATACTTCCGTAAGTGTTCTACGTTCCATGGCCTAGAAACAGGCTTCCCAATCATGTCTTCTAGCCAGTAGGTGGTAGGCCGAACAACCTTTGTTACTTTGTAGGGCCCTTCCCAGTTTGGTGACAACTTTCCCATAGTGGGATCCTTGGTGTTTTGAAAGACTCTTCTTAAGACATAGTCTCCGACTTGAAAGCTGACTGTCTTGAGTCCTACCTTGGATTTGTCGACCATTCTCTATTGATAGGCTTCCATCCTGATGCTGGCTTGATCCCTTCTCTCTTCGAGCAAATCCAAGTTTTTCCATCAGCTGTTGATCATTGGATTCTTGCTCAAAGGCTTCTGTTCTTAGGGTTGGCATACCGATCTCAACCGGAATTACTGTTTCTGTCCCATAGGCTAGTGAGAAGGGAGTTTCAGAGGTGAGAGTTCTTCTGGTTGTTCTGTAGGCCCAAAGGACTCCAGGGAGTTCTTCTGCCCACTTTCTTTTGGCCTGTTCTAACCTTTTCTTTAACCCGTCAAGGATTGTTCGGTTGGTGACCTCTGCTTGCCCATTTGCTTGTGGATGGCCTGGAGAGGCGAAGTGCTGCCTAATGTTGAGATTTTCGCAGAATGTTTTGAAGCCTTTACCAGTGAATTGTGTCCCATTGTCGGAGATAATTACACGTGGTATGCCGAACCTGCACACAATGTTCTTCCAGGTGAAGCTCTCAACTTCCTTTTCTGTGATATGTGTTAGAGGTTCGGCTTCGGCCCATTTAGAGAAGTAGTCGATGGCCACCAAGAGATATTTCCTGTTTGGAGGTGCCCTTGGTAATGGACCCACAATGTCCATCCCCCACTGAGCAAAGGGCCAAGGACTAGGAATCGGGATAAGCTCATGATGAGGCTGATGTTGGTACGGGGCAAATCTCTGGCATTTGTCGCACTTCCGAACATATTCCTTAGCCTGTTTCAACATGCCAGGCCAGTAATAGCCCTGCGATAAAGCTCGGTGGGCTATAGTTCTGCCCCCATTATGATTCCTACGAATTCCTTCGTGTATTTCAGCCAAGACATATTGTGACTCGTCTGGAGCTAAGCATTTTAACAGAGGTTGAGAATACGACCTTCTGTAAAGCTTGTTGTTTAGGATCAGGTACCGAGCCGCTCTGATTCGGATTCTCCTGGCTTTGTTTTTGTCCTCTGGGAGGAGCCCGGATCTTAGATACTGGAGGATTGGAGTCATCCAGTTATGGGGCTGTTCATCAATTTGAGCAATTTGGGCTTCCTCAATGCTGGATCCTGGCTGAAAGGAGATTTTAATTGTGGAGTTTGCTTCAGACTTGAGGCGGGAGGCCATGTTAGCCAGAGCATCTACTCTATAATTCTGGCTTCTCTCAATTTTCTGGATAGTAAATGTCTAGAAGGAATGCTTCAAGTGGTTCACCAGTTCGGAGTACCGGAGCATCCTATCATCTTTAATGGCAAATTCTCCCCAGACTTGGCTCACCACCAGTTGGGAGTCAGAGAAGACATCAAGGTTCTGAGCCTCGTATTCCAAGGCAAGCTTCATGCCTAAGATTAGGGCTTCATATTCGGCTTCATTATTAGAAGCTTTGAATCCCAAACTGACTGCTTTTTCTGACGTGAGTCCATCAGGAGACTGTAGTACCAGGCCTACCCCTGAACCTTGATCGGTTGACGATCCATCAATGTATAGCAGCCAGGTTCCCGAAGTTTCGGTGAGTTGCGCTTTGTTCTAAAGTGCCGGGGTGAACTCTGCAACGAAATCAGCTAAGGCCTGCCCTTTGATGGAATTTCGGGGTACATATGATATGTCGAATTCCCCTAGCTCCACAGACCACTTCACCAATCTTCCCGATACCTCAGGTTTCCTCAGTATTGACTTCAGAGTATAGACAGTTGGGATCTCGATTGGATGGGCTTGGAAATAAGGTCGAAGCTTCCGAGCTGATATGACCAAGGCATAGGCCAGTTTCTCTACTTCTGGGTATCTTTTTTCCATGTCAAGTAGTGCCCTACTGACGTAGAAAATAGGCCTCTGTACTCCTCTGTCCTGTCTGATCAATGCGGAGCTGACCGCGTTTTCGGAAATTGCAAGGTACAAGAGTAGCTTTTCTCCTTGTACTGGTTTTGACAGGAGTTTTGGAGAGGCTAGATACTCTTTTAGTTCTTGAAAGGATTCTTCGCATTGTTCCGTCCACTGTAAAGCTTTGCTGCCCTTCAAAGCTTTGAAGAAAGGTAGGCAGCGGTCAGTGGATTTGGAGATAAATCTGCTCAGTGCCGCAATTTTGCCATTCAATGCCTGAATTTCCTTCCTGGTTCTTGGTGACTTCAGTCCAATCAGAGCTTGGATCTGAGTGGGGTCTGCTTCGATACCCCTCGAAGAGACAATGTATCCCAAGAATTTTTCCTTCGTAACTCCGAAGGTACATTTCGAGGGGTTGAGCTTCATCTTGTGCTGTCTGAGGATATCGAAGGTCTGGGCTAAGTGCTGGAGGTGACTGCCTTTCTGCAGACTCTTTACCAGCATGTCGTCGATGTATACCTCCATGGTGCTGCCGAGCAATGGGTTGAACATCTTGTTTACCAACCGCTGATAAGTGGCTCCAGCGTTCTTCAAACCGAAAGGCATTACTCGGTAGCAGTAGAGCCCTCGTTCGGTTATGAAGGCTGTCTTCTCTTGATCTGGAGGGTACATCTGGATCTGGTTGTATCCAGAATAGGCATCTATGAAGCTCATAAGCTCATGCCCCGCAGTGGCGTCAACCAGTTGGTCTATTCTTGGCAGTGGAAAGCTGTCCCTGGGGCACGCCTTGTTGAGGTCTGTATAATCAACGCAGACTCTCCACTTGCCGTTTTTCTTTTTGACAAGCACGGTGTTGGCTAACCACTCGGGATAGAACACTTCCCGTATCATCCTAGCGTCCAGCAGCCTTTGGACTTCTTCATTTACAATCCGATGCTGTTCAGGAGTAATCGGCCTTCTCTTCTATCTGACTGGCGAGTGATCCGGATCCACCATCAGCTTGTGAGTTATAAGATTGGGATCTATTTCCTCCATGTCTTTGGTCTACCAATCGAAGATAGAGAGGTTGTCTTTCAAGAACCTGACTATCTTTTCATGCTCGGTGTGTGTTAGGTCTGGGCCGATGTTCAAATAACGCCCTTCTGCTTCTGAACTGACCAATACTTTAATGGGCTCGCCAACAGGTTTGGCTCGGCTGTCGCGTCCCGTTGGGCTCAGGGGTTCTTCAATGTTGGATGGGCAATCCTCCACCTCGGGAGAGTGAGTGAGAACCGGATCTGCACAGTCCCGAGTGTACTGTAATTGCTATTTATGAGCCCTCTCCTTGAGGGCAATAGCGTGGCACTCTCGGGAGGTTGGCTGACACCCTCTGACTGAGTGGACGCTCTGGTTGTGGACGTACTTCAGACACTGATGGAGCATTGAAGTGACTGCTCATATCTGATGCAACCAGGGTCTCCCGATTATGACGTTGTAGGGAGATTTCATGTTTAACACCATGTACTCCGAGATGGTGGTCTTCTGCCCTTCACCCTCTCCTACGGTGGTAGGAAAGTCGACTCACCCCAAAGGGGTACTGAGGTTGCCATCAAAAGCTGCCATCACTGCAGTGGTGGGCTTGACGTTGTCATGGCCTATCCCCATTTGTTTAAGCGGCTCATAGAACAGTATGTTGACGGAGCTGCCAATATCGACTAGGACTCTCCTGGTCTCGAAGTTGGCGATTCTGAGGGTGATAACAAGGGCATCACTGTGAGGGCAATGTACCCCTGCTAGATCTTTGCTCAGTGAATTGAATCTCCGGTGCTGGCTTGAGCCTCTTTTCTATGTTGGAGATCTGTAATACGTTCGGGGCAACTATAGCCTCCCGAGCATATCTCTTTCTTGCCCTGTTGGACATTCCTGTGATAGGGGAGTCAGCATGGAGGACATAGATAACATGGTTGTTCTGCCTTTGAGGCTCGTTTCTTCCTTCCCTCTGCTCTTGCCTCTACTCGGGCCTTTGATCTGGCCGTTGTTGAGGCTTGTCGTCTTGGGGGTTCTGCCTTCCGTCCAGCTTGACGAACTCCCGAAGACGCCCCTTCTTTATGAGCTGCTCTATCTCATACCGGAGGGTCCTGCATGTGTTAGTTGTATGTCCATGATCTTTATGGAAATTACAATACTTACTTTGGTCCCGCGGCTGGGATTTCCTTTGATTGGTTCCGGCCACCTCAGGTTCTCCCGATCTTGGATCTGCCGGAGTACCTGGTTCGGTGTGGTGTTTAAAGGAGTGAAGTTGGTGAACTCCCTTGGTCCAGAGTTGTACACAGCTCGGGGTGCTATTCTCTTCTCTGGGCTCCTAGCCCTCTTTTTGTTGGAGTCTCTTCTGTGATCCTTCTTCTTGTGGTCCTCCCTCTTCGGATTGTCCCTCTGGGTCTGATCTTTGCCCTTTTGGGATGTGCGGTTGGCTTCTTCCAAGTTGATGTACTTTCTGGCCCGATCCATTAATACCGCCATATCGGCTGGAGGGCTCTTTGTTAAGGAGTTTCTGAATCCACCTTGGGCAAGCCCAGCAGTTAGGGCTGCTACAAGGAATTTCGGGCTGCAGTCAGTGATCTCTGTGAGTTCGGTATTGAAGCACGCGATGTAGGCTCTGAGGGATTCCTCCCTAGGCTTGACATTTAGCAGGAACTCTGGGCCCCTTCTGAGCCTCCTACTGGTCATAAACCTGTCCAAGAACTGTCTACCGAGCTCGTAGAAGCTGGTAATTGAGTTCGGAGGGAGGTTGTGGAACCACTTCAGAGCAGTTCCCTTCAAGTTGGTGATGAAGGTTCGACACATGAAAGCATCAGAGGCTCCATGAAGGGCCATCGTATGCTGATAGTGCGAGAGATGATCCCCTGGATCTCCAGATCCATCATATAGGGTGAACTTGGGCACCATGAACTTTCTGGGCCTCTCTTCTGACATGATGGTGTGAGTGAACGGAGTGGCTAGTCTTCCGAGCAGCCTGGCCAACTCGTCTTGTTCTGGAGGGTTCTGAGGTCCTCTCAAGGCGATTTTTCAGTCCATAGACTCGGCAATTTCCTCTATCCTCCATGGGTCTCTGAGTCTGACATCTTGCGAACCCTGCCTGACAGCCTCGGCTTCAGGGTAGTAGGGTTGAGTACGCCCTTCGGACGGAGGAGGATTCCGAACCGGAGGGAATGGTGCTGCATGGGGATGAGGCTCCTGCGGTGCCGGATGTGCTCCCGAGGCCCTTGGAGTTGGGGCCCGAGTAGTACTCCGGTAATGGACGTCAGGAACGAAGGCTGATGTTCCCCAGCCTGGAGCTGATGGTTGTGGATCTCTGCCAATGCGGGCAACGCCCGGGGGATGCCCAGGCTGGTTAGTTGGAGCCTGCTTATGGAGTTCTTCATTCTCCGTGGCAACAGGAGGTTGCGTTCCTGCAGGCGAAGTTGACCGGCGGGTTAGGAGAACCCGCTGCTTGGTTTTGTGTGAGTGTTACCAGCGTTCTAGTGATGGCAAGCAACTGTTCTTGCACCAGTTCATTGTGTCGTTTAATCGATTCGATCTCTTGTCGCATGGGGTTAACCGCTGGTCCCTTTGTACGAGGAGCAGGCGGCTGACACTGAGAGTTTTGCGAATTCTGAGTATTCTGTCGTGGTCGGAGATTTGGTGCCATGGTTTTCCGGTGGAAAGAGATGAGTTTATGAATAGAGCACTTGGAGATTAGTCGATTCCCACAGACGGCGCCAAACTGATGCTGCATTTTTTGACTCGTAATAAGTGAGGGCTCTGTGACCTGTAGAATACTCAGAAAGACGATCAGAGGTCCACCGGATTGGCTCCGGCGGTAGCCGCTCCGATGCTTAAGTAAGTAAAAGGAATTGAAAGACTGTATCGAAAGCCAAAGAATGAGCATAAAAATAAAGCGTACCTTTAGGGTTTAATTTATAAGTCGTGGCCTTCCTAAGTTGATTAGGATTCGATGCCATGAATATAGGGATTTGATCATCGGAGATTGCAGTTACCTTGTGGAGTATTAAGTCGTAGATGCAGATAATCATAGATAGTAGTTTCCGTGTTGAATACTGTTTCCTTATTCCCTGCTTGGCAGTTTATTAAGGAAACCATAAGGTCGGAGCCGTATGAGGTGTTGATTAAATATTGCCCAGGACATAAGGTTTGGGAGATATGTGCATGAGAATGCCTTGGAGGCTTCACCTGCACTGTATGACCGAGTTTATCGGCTCTGAATGATATATATATATATATGAGAATGCCCTGAAGGCTAGTCACTGCTCTGTATGATCGAGATTATCAGCTCTGTATGATATATATATATATATATATATATATATGAGAATGCCCTGAAGGCTAGTCACTACTCTGTATGATCGAGATTATCAGCTCCGTATGCACACGTGTCTCAAGGTGATTGGTGTGTCTGTTTGTAGTATATCAATATGATTAAATTCATTGATATGTTATAGATGTATTGAGACATGGCTCATGATAATGGTACTCTAATGTTATTAGATGTCTGGTTTTAGACTTGCTCTGTCGTACATATCTCTGTGGTATATAAATGAGTTGCATTCCCAAGATGAGAAAGGTTTTAAATTCCACTACTCTAACCTTACATTTGAAATGCAATTCATCGTTAAGTTCAGAAGTTTGCCTTTGGTAGGTCACATTGTCGGTAGGGAGACCGGCAAGACGGCTAACTGGCATCACATCTTCGACATATGTGTAGGGTGGGGTGGTGGATGTGACACACACCATACTAATAATGTAATGGCAAAGTATCAAATAATACAAATAAATGTATCATGTGAATCACATAGCAAGTATACACATCAACACATCAGGACATTGTCCTAGTTCCAATCCTCACTCCACTACAAGGCGACACCACATGTGTCTTTCATAATGTTTTTCAATTGTCTTACGCCCCTCTCGTTCTATTCCCGGGACCACCTTGGCCCATAGCACTGAGGCATCGTATCAAGTCTTATGTCCAATTACTCATTAGCCAACATCTCGAACACCTATTTACCAAAATGGATATAAAAAACATGTTCATAGGTCTCAAACCTTAAGAGACTTCTTTCATATTGTTTCTAAGTCTTTTGACTATCTTTTAAACCTAGAAGGGCATTTTCATAATTTACCAGATAAGTTGCATGTCTACCGAGATGCTATCTCTCAAAACTGACCTTGGAATCGGATCTAGAAGGTCCAACAATCCTAAAGATGTCCTCTTTATATTTTATCAATGCTTTTAGGTATTTGTTCCATGTCTAGAAGCATTTTAGTAATTTCACATTTTCTTGTGGGACTACTTTGAGTCCCTATTTCATTATTTTAATATCATATATGAGTCTCTGGCATCTAAAAATATTAGAAACGCCTCTTCCGAATCATAATTCGGCTTTCAATTACTTAATATAAGTATAGGAGTATAATTGTCATTTTTTCACTTTACGTGGGACCATTACCGAGTCCTAATTTATTAAATCTGATCATATATTTGAATCCCGGGCATCCAACAACTTTGGAATAGCCCTTTCTAAAATTTAATTAGCCTTTAAGTTGCTTAAACTATTATTATGAGTATTTTTATAATTTTTCATATTCATATGGGATCACCCCAGGTCCCCAAATGTCCAAACCGACCCCACCATTAAGTCTGGAATGTCCAAAAACTTTAAGAATGACCTTTTTTTCATTTTAATTGTATTTGGAATTCAATTTTTTAAAAGAGGGGCATTTTCGTAATTTACCATTTTCCCAAAATCCATTTTTTTCAATTCTCACAAACAAACAGCCCCTAACCCAAACCCAAGTCTAACCCGACACCTAGACCAGCAAACCTGGTTGACTAACCCAGTTAACCATTGACTTAGTCAATTGTTGACTATTGACTGGTCAACGTTGACCCGTTGACTCGCTAGCACCGATCACCCCTCCGGCGCCGGTACACCGAAGATTTCCTTTTTTGTTCCTTTTTTTCCTATTTTCATTTTATACATTTTAGGATTTCTCAACTATCAAAGGTTATCGGATTCACTTGAAATCACAAACTTGCGACTTTTCTAGCGACTCATCACAGTCATTGGTTTTACCTCTTCCGACCACCGTTTTCCTTCCATTTTCTTTCATTTCATTTTTGGAACACCAAGGAACTGAGCCCACTCTATTGAAACCCTTAAAAACCCCTCAATCCTCAACCCATTTCGAAACTCTCAAATTCCTTAATTTTTTTACCAACACGGTTCTCACCCTACACTTGTCAAGTATCTCACGGGAAGCACTACCATGATTAGTGATCATTTTCCCTTCAAAATTCTTAAGAAAACCAAGTGGTTCTCTCTCAAGCATTCTCATTGTACATATATACAAAAATATATACATATATAACCACTAACATGTATATATACATATACATAACCACACACATGCATGCATACGCACAGGCATCATATGGGGGTCAAGAATCATGAAAATCTCTACCTCCATTTTTGGCTTAGATAGAGAATCTAGAGAGAGATAACTTGCAACGAGCTCCCATGGCTGCCACTGTTCATCTTTTCCTTTTATTCTTTTTCCTTTCTTTCCTCTGATTCTTCTCCTTCTTCTCTTTCTTTTCTTTCTGGTTCAGTCTCTCCATGTGTTAAACACACACCACACACACACACACCCGCACACACTGTTTCTCTCTTCTCATTCTTTGAACCCACAAAAACACACATGAACACACACTGTTACACACACACACACACTCTATATATAACACTCACAATCCCTCTCATACACAAACACATTCAAACACACACTTCTCACACATGCTTTAGCCATGGGAAAGGAAGTGAGAGAAATGGAGAGGGGGAGAGAGAAAGAGAGGGAAAGAGTTATGCATGAGGGAAGGTGGGAAATCATAAAATGGGAGAAAGAGAGAGAATGAGTTGGAAGGGTTGTGTCCCATCATGGCACATCAAGTGTCAAACTTGTCTCCTTAAGGTGTACTCACATACACATAATCACACCCTTCACCACCATATTTTGACATGTATCCCCCTTCTAGAAGTTTTTATTAGCTTCTTGGATAAGCTTCTCATGTTTCTTGAGGCACTACGTGGCTAGTTGTCCAACTGCACACGCATACGAGCTTGAATTGAAACTATCTCAAAATCGCACAAAATTTGGTACCCTAACTAATTTCGGCATTATAATGAACAATAAGTTGTGGACTCAAAGCAATTTATTAATGCACAATTTCAAGAAATAAGGATTGACAGTCATCCAAGTAAGCCACATTAGCAGAGTAGAAATCCACACATTAGGATTCAGGTTTACTTACATTGGGTTCTTAGCATTGCATTCTTATATATTGAATTAGTATTCATTCTAATTCCAAACATCTTTATTCAGCGTTCTAAGTTCCTCTGAACCTAGTCTAATTGATTAAGAGATTCTCAATTTCTCAATTTTAGGACAACATATTTGGCCCTTTAAGGGCATAATGGTAATTTATACTTTTAATATCCCACATTTCTCTATACACAATTTACGTATTTGACCATCATCTTTAAGCCCAGTCGGTCCTTATAACATTTACATGGACCTTTTAATTCCATTAATACACTTCTGGAAACTTCTCTAAGTTTTAAGGACGTATTTATCATTTTTTAGTTTGTTATCAAGTCTTATTTTTCTCAAAAGGACTTCACCGTCAAGTCTGAAATGTTGAATATAATTGATTTAAGTTTTTTCGAATCTTAATTTGCATATATGTGACTTATATTAAGCTTAGGAGCATTTTTATAATTTTACACTTTCACGTGTCACATTTTTCGATACTTTTTTTGCTAAAACAAACTCCACTCTTGAGTTCGGAATGTCAAAGAAAGTCAGAATATGTCGCATTTGACCTTTAACTAGCTTTTGGACTAATAAAGGCAAAATGGTAATTATGGTATTTTACATGTCTATATTTTTGAGACTTTGTTTTATAAAATGGATCCTGTCATTGAGTCTGGAACGTCCCAAAATGTTAAAGTATATATTTTCATAGTCATCGAAGTTCAATTGATCACTTAATTAATTATTAGGACATATTTAAAATTATTCCAGTTTGCTCATTCATATTTTTCGAGATCTAATTTCACAAATCAAACTCCGTCGTTTAGTTTGGAATGCCCAAAAATATTGGGTTAAACTTTTCTTTTATTTTAATTGGCCTCCATTTGGCTTATTTTTTACTCAAGGGCATTTCGATAATTTTTTTATAATTAAAAGGATTTAAAATTAATATTTAATTAATTTTCTGAGCCACTTCATAATTAACAGAAAGTTCTAGGGTCAATTTGAAATTAACTGAAACTATTGGGGGTAAAAACCAAATTTTAGAAAGTTATTAAATAGACTGTTTGGTTTAATAACCTTTCAAGTGAACTGGTCCAAAAGACGCATGAACTAACCAGTTCATTGCGTTATGTTCAGGTCAACATGATGTGAGCCCTATTTATATATTTTTTATTCTTTGGGCAAAATGACGCTATTTCAATTAAAACCCAAATCCATTTAAAATTTGGTCAAGACTTGACCCGAGATCTGACTCGAGACCCAACTCGCATTATGTCTTCTTCCTCGCTTTTCAGGCGAGGATTCTGGTCACCCTCTCCGGCACCGACGATCGTCAACGACCTTTTTCGACGACCAAATCAACGGGGTTCGAATCCCTTTTTCATGAGGATTCCAAATCCCATGTCGATTTCTCAAATTCGTTCACCCATAACCACGAAATAGGGATTGCATTCGCTGCTCTAGCGACTCCTGATTTTTCGACGAGGTCTTAATTTCCTATTTCAACAAGGTTTCCCCACTATTTTGACCTAGTTTTTCTTCCTATGGATTTCTGAAAGCTTGGGAATTGTTTTCCCGTTCACAAAACCAACTAAAACGAGCTCAGATTCAAGTTTTCAATTTTTCTTCCCCCAACTGAAACTCGATGGTTTCTTAACCATTTTTAATGATACAAGTTGCAACATACTCCAAATTTGATGCTCTTTTAAGTCATGCAATTATTTTAAAGTTTGGTTCAAGTTTTCTTTATAAGCCAATTTTTTTCTAGGTTCGACCATGGTGATTCTTAGGGTTTCTCAAGCTTAAATTGTCTCATTTTCTTTCTATTTTCATTCTCTTTCAATTCCAAATACATGCATATAAGTTTAACTCCAAAAAAATAGCCTTTTGTAAGAGATGATTTAGTGAGAGAAACTCACCTCAATGGCTATTTTCTCCTTCTCTCTCTGTCTCTAGGCTTGTATAGTCCATTTGAGCTTTAGCAACTTCAGTGGCCCTCCTTCTTCTTGCTCTAGACCTTGCACGCAATAATCAAAGGTTACAAGCTTCTACCCTTCACTTTCCCTCTCTACATTTCTCTCATTCTTTCTCTCTCTCTAGCCGACACCATACACACACATGCACACACACACAAGTCTGATTTTTCCTAACACACACGCAGCACACACATAATAAATATATATATATATATATATATTTGAGGTGGCTTTTGCATGAAACTTAATTGGATGAAGTGATGGTTCAATGAGGTGATGATACCTCAGCTTTTATGCATACAGACATATATGTTTTTATGGGATATATATATATATATCTTGTGGTTTATATAGCACAAAAGTACTTGTAGTCTAATTGGTATTCTTTTTAGAGACGTATCATTATCTTGCACAAGGTGCAAAGTTCAAATCTTGGTGGAAACATTTTAGGTCCTTTTTCTTTTTCTTTTTCTCTTTTTATGCATTATATTGCACATTTAGTATATTTCTTAAACTTTCAAAGTTGTATTTTAATTCTCATAAAAGTCTCTTAGAATTCTCGCAAAACTTCTTGATTTAGCATACTTCGCTTAGGCATTGCTAGTCTTGCCTTAGTATATTTCATCGTGTTTTTAATTATACCAAAAGTCTATTATAACTATTGGAATAATATTGATTAAACACACTTTATTCACGCATCGCACTAGTCTTGCTCAAGTGCACTTTATGCACTAATTTTTCATAACTACTCGTGTGTTAATCCTTGATTAACACTAATCGTAACTCGTTGTTAAGTTATGACCCTTGACATTAAATCACTTTCTTAAAATTGATTGTCTCCAATTTAGAACTAGGTGTTCTTATTTATATTTTTGTTTTCGTAGTTACGGACTATTAGTCTTAATTAGAATTGCCCATAGTTAATAAGCGAATTAATTTATGATAATTGTCATTATTGTTAATTACTTCATTTAATTAGGTCGGGATGTTACAACAGTAATCTCGAATAAATTGTCAAAACTCATGTTTAGCCTCATTACATCCTATAGATGACTCATTGACTCATTTTATAATTTATCTGACTCATCTTTAATTTATCTCTAATATGCCCTTAGCTTATGTTAACAATTTATTGAATTGCCCTTGATGATTTTTCGAGTCTTTATAGTTACCGTGGTTTGATGGTTTGAACTCCCTCTCTAAGTTGGACTCTGATCTTTCTCTTCAATTTCCTTTGAATCAAACTTGAAGAATTCACAAGCTTTCTTTCGCAAAGTCAATGAAGCAAGTCAGAAGGGCCCTCTTCATGCAGTGAAAAGTCATCGAGTTGAAATTTGTCAGTTGATTAAAATTTGCTAAAAGTCAACCAATGAAACAACACTTATGTATTCATCAACCTCACAATAGGAACTGTTAGAAAAAGTATATCAGTATTTCAATTTTACACACTCAGATTTATAAATTAAAACAGAAATTAAATTTGTGAAAACAGAATTTTAATTTTATGTGAAAATAAAAACTATTTTGAAATACAGAATTTAGGTTTTTTTTTCTAGAAAACAATGTTGTTCCAAACTTGAATTACAGAAATAATGAAACTTAAAACAAAATTAAAAGACCAGAACATGTAAATAGTTGCAGAGCAGAACCTTTGCAAAACACAAGAGAATTGCAGAAAGTGGATCAAGTCTTGTGTTGGACACAATATCCTTAAGATGATTTACGACCCTCACAATGGTGCTTACGAGTTCTTAGTAGTATGTCTTCCAGGATAAAATGATCTAAACCAACACATATGCAAGCACTTCCAAGGTGTTGTCTGTCGAACTAGAACTTTAAACGCAGAACTCTTCCTCAAATGAAGATGAAGATGATATGTAATTAATTGATGAAGAATATTGCGTAGTGTCCTATTTATAGACTCGCTCATGCTTGTTTGGTACAGGCATGAAGCTTAGGTCGTGTCTGTTCATGGCGAACAGATAGAGTCGTGTCCATGGCGAACAGATAGAGTCGTGTCCATGAAGAATACACTCATTCAGTCAAATTGTACTTCCAAAACGACAGCGTTTTGGACTCCCAACAGTAACTATACGCACGTCTAAAATGACAGCGTTTCGAAATCCTAACAGTAACTTAAACGCATGTTCAAAATGACTGCATTTCTAGTTTGGAAAATTTTAAATAAATTTTCTCAAAAAAAATATATACACAATAAGCCCAAGCCCAGAACCCGAGCCTGACTTGGCCCAGGGCGGCCACGTGCGCGCGTGTGTGATGAACCAAGCATGTACTAGGTCCTCTCCCTTCCATAAAACTTGGGTACCCCTTGGGGCCCAAACCCTCCTCTAAGGTAGGTGTATATATACTCTTTAAAAGTCTTGTACCCATCCTATGTGGGACACAAGCTTTTTGCACAAGCTTCAAGCTTTTGTTACCATTTTTAAGTGGTGATGTTTAGAGGCAATTTCTTATTCACTCGTTAATGGTTATAAGCAACCCAATATATAATCTTAATCTTCTCATGGAGGAGAACACATTCCTATGTAGACCCACAAAAATTAATTTGTAAGACCCACTTCATTTTAGCTCAAAGATAGCTAATTATAATGCTCAAAAACTCATTTTTCCAACAATCGCCGACATGAATGAAATTGACTGAAAGTAATGTAAATGACATGCAAACATTAAGAGTGAGTTCAGTTGAAAATTTCCTGCATAGAGGAAGGTAGCTTGTGGCCTTGAACCTTCCCTTGTGAAATGCTATCGGGGTTACTGATTGATCAGTGAACATGATGTCTTGAACTATTCATCGTTTGTGTAAACTAAGACAACATCCTTCACACAGAATCTTTCCTGACACAGCTGGTTCTCATGATTGTATTCATTTTGGCCCTGAACTCCTAGTTTCATGAGTGCTCCTAGAGAATTTAACCTTTATCATTCTTATAAAACCGACCCATTTCACACTCACATAGGTGATTTCTTATTAAGAGTATCCTACTATACCCCACTTGTATAGTAACAAAATATAAGAATCATTAAAAACTTAGCTTATCCTTTTCAACGCTACAGGCATCACTATTCTCATCATAAGAATGGGTAGAAGATTTTATCTCTATAGTGATCTTTAATGAGTCTCACATAATTCGGTTGTCCCTTTGAACCTAGATCTTGCAATCTCTAGTCAACTAGGTTGGGTTGTCATTATGGTGACTCTTAGTGCATAGGCTTTAAACCCATTCCCTTCGATGATTTATTTACTTGATCTCTGGTCAAGCCTTTGGTTAATGAATTTGCAGTGTTATCTTTTGACCTTATGTATTCAATGGTCATAATACCATTAGAGAGAAGTTGTTTCACGGTATTATGTTTTCGACGAATATGTCGAGACTTACCGTTATACATATGACTCTGTACCCTACTAATCGCTGATTGACTATCGCAATAAATACAGATAACGGGCATAGGTTTTGGCCACATTGGAATATCTTCTAGGAAGTGACGAAACCACTCAGCTTCTTCACCAGCTTTATCAAGTGCAATAAACTCAGATTCCATTGTGGATCTACAAATGCATGTTTGTTTAGAAGATTTTCATGATATCGCTCCGTCACCAAGTGTAAACAAATAACCACTTGTGGACTTTGAGTCTTTGATATCGGATATCCAATTTGCATCACAGTATCCTTCAAGTATTGTTGGAGTGCAATTCGTCGGAAAGTTCAGAATTTGCCTTTGGTTGGTCGCGTCGCGACCGACTGGCAGTCACGTCCTCGACATCCGCGTAGGGTGGGGTTCGGGATGTGACATAAAGCAAGTCTAAATCCAAAATAGTTAACAGTTCTAAGTTCAGAACATATCTAAAATCAGGCATATAGTACAGAGCAGATCTAATATCTCTAGAGTACCATTAGTTCCATGAGCCATGTCTATCCAGTATATATCAGTCAAGTCAGTCATAACATACCACTCACCGGAATAACCAGGTTCGATCTACAATAAACCAGTCTCTACAATTCAGTGCCGTCAGATCCTTACTTGCAATGCCACTTGGCCTATTCACGTCATGTCATAGTACCTTCTCATCCAATGGAGGTAATTCCTGAAAAATGTCAGAATAATGGGGTGAGCTTAAATAAGCCCAGTGAGTAACACAGATTCCCTATCATGGGTTTCAAAACCAATTTTGTGCTCCCAAGGCACATGGATAATTTAGTCATTACAAAAATAACTATTTTTATAAATCCATTTCATAAGCAGTCTAGTACAATAAAACAGAATCGAACAGACAATACAAACGGATCGGAACATGACATAACCAATCGGTCAGAACAATAACTATTGCTAATATATCGGTCAAGACACAGACTCTTCATTAACGGAACGAATCATAACGGAACTGGACCATATATCAATCAAGACAGACATATCATCAACGGACGGAACATGTCAGGAACCGGACGGAACATATCAATCGAGGCAGACATAACATTAACGGACGGAATATAACGGAATCGGACGGTAACAATACATCAGTCAAGCAAAGGCATATCGCGAACGGATAAAATTATAACGGAACTAAACGGAAACAATACACTAATCAAGACACAAGGCAAATCATGAGCAGGACACAACATAACGGAACTGGGTAGAAACAATATAACAATCAAGTTAGGGACACATCACTGTCGGAACTAATCATAACTGGACTGAACAATATTTCAATCAAGACAGACGTATCATCAACGGACAATACACAACGGAACTGGACCATATATCAATCAAGGCAGACACATTATCAATGAACGGAACATAACAGAATCAAACAGAACAAAACATTAGTCAAAGCAAAGACATATCATCAACGGACAGATCATAACGGAACTGGACCATATATCAATCAAGGCGGACTTAACATCATTAACGGACGGAACATGTCAGAACCGGACGGAACATATCAATCGAGGCAGACATATCATTAACGGACAGCACATAACTGAACTGAACGGAATTCCTAATTCGAAGGATACAAGCACATCACGTGGAATGTGATACAAAGGACGTACATTAAGTACATACATTTAAACAATATAGCATTCAGACAGTATACTATACAAAGCTGTACGATACAACAAAATGTTGTTCTTTGCCTATATCACATGGTTTATTTAATCGTTTCGGAAATAATGGTTCAATATATCCATTTTATCTTAACAGTTCAAAACGGGCAAAACAGTACGGAATGCTAGCACAGGGATCAGGAATATAGTCAAGTATTTAAAAAGACTAAAACCATGTCATAAGTGATATAGTACGAAAAGGCATGCATTTAAATAATTGCACGTAAATAATTGCATTCAAAACAGATCAGTAAATCAAGGGACAGTATCAAAACAGTGTCAGAAGTTACTCACAAACTTTACGCTTATTTCCTTGCATAAATAATCCGATAACCTCCAGGTACGTCAGGCATCTCCATGTATATCCTGAATAATAATCATCAATCACAGACAGATCAGAACTCATCCATTCAGGTCTCATTCGTCATCTTAGGTATCTATCGGATTACCTAAGATAGCCTAGTAGCCTATCGCCCTTCCATTGGGTCTCACCCGAGGCTATTTCATTCTTTAATTAGGCTTAGCAGTTATTAGGATTACATCCTAAGTCATTTAGACTTCAATCGTTATCAGTCAGGCACTCATTCAACCTTAGGGGCAAAATGGTAATTTTATCATTCTTGTCCCGGACCCTATCGTGGTCTTCGGAATAGTCTTTATATCTTAAGTACAAAGTTCTACGTCCTTTGGACTCCAATCAGTATCAGTTAGGTTCTCATTTTAACCATAGGGGCAAAATGGTAATTTTGCCATTCTTATCCCGGACCCTGTTCTGGTCCTCAGAATATCCCATATATCGTATATATGAAGTTTTAAGTCTTTTAGACTTTAATCGGTATCAGTTGGGTACTTATTTAGTCTTAGGGGCAAAATGGTAATTTTGTCATTTTTGCCCCGGACCCTATCATGGTCCTCAGAACGTCCCATATATGTCATGTATAAATTTGTAAGTCCCTTGGACTTCATTTGGTATCTGCTTTAGATCGTCGGGACAGATCGGTCATTTCTCGTTTTACGCGTTGACTGTCTCGGAGTCTTATTTAGCCCTTCAGTGCTCATAATTATCCCTATGATAATTTATCAGATCAGTTTGACCTTTATTCGACCTCTACTTTGCACTTACAGTGCTCAGGGGTATTTTGGTCATTTTACGTTTTGTGTAATTCTGACTCCGATTCGTCATCTTATCAAGTATACAGTCTCACTAGTGTCTGGGCTCCTACCGGTATCAGTTTCGTCCCAATCGGACTTTGTTTAGGTCTCGTACAGTATCAGGGGTAATTTGGTAAATTCATGTGTCATATTTTTCGGCACGTCAGTTCATAAAATGGACCTCACCATTGGGTCCAGAGCGTCCAACATAGTGAAATTGGACTGTCTGTTATGTTTAATCAGCCCTGAGTATCATTAAGGGCAATTCAGTCATTTACACCTATGTGTCTGCATTTTTCGGGACCTCAGTTCATTAAACGGACCTCACCGTTGAGTTCAGAATGCCCGAGATAGTCAAAATAGGCTATCTGATATTTTTATTTGGGTCTGGGTACCATCAGGGGCAGTTCGGTCATTTATCACTTACGGGTCTGTATTTTTCGGGACTGTATTTCCAAAATCGGACTGTAGCATTGAGTACAGAATGCTTGAAATAGTGAAAATACACTATTTATTTAATTTATTTGGACTCCGTTTGACATATTTAATGTCCAGGGGTAAAATTGTAATTTTACCTATTTAATAAAATAATAAAATAATTATTTTATTATTTAATTAATTTGGCAGGGCTTAAATGTATAATTTTTTTCCAAAATCTGGGCCAGAGTACAATTACACAAAACAGTTGGGGGTTTAAATGTAAATTCAAAAAATAGGGGTTCAGACCTATTGGTTTTAGGGTTCACTAGCTGAACCGGTCCAAATGCATTGTGAACCAACCGGTTCACTGACCCTCAGTAAACCGGAATTTAATATTCCAGTTAATCTTAATTAGCCCCCCTATCCGTGTTCAGGATTAATCCAATTCAATTTCAATTTGTTATCACCGTAACCAAACAGGTAGAATTTGATTTTAAAACAAATCAGTTGACACCCAAAACGGTGTAGTTTCAATTAAACAGTGGCACAGTCTTGGGTTGCCACGTGTATGAGTCGACTCGGCCCAACTCAAACGAGTTGGAGAGTCAACTCTATCTTCTCCAACGCGCAGGGCACCGTTGCCCTAAGTGCAGGTTCGGTTTTTCTCCATTTTCGTGCCATTTCAAGCACGGATTTCGGCCTGTTTTGGTTTCAAACATCTTCTGGATGTCATGCCAACGGTTTGGCATCGATTTTATGGATCGAAGCCATGCATGGGGTGCTGTTTGGCCGATTATCGTGCAAAGTTTCAGTTCGGTCGTACGACCCCGTTTCTCTACCAAATCGCACGAGGTTAGGCTTGTTGTGACCGTACCTCCATGGGGATCAACGTCCCATTCCAAAAACATAATTTAGAAGTCTGATTTGGGAGTTGGGTTTCATGGCCGAAACCTATAGGTTCGGTTTTGAGGGTCCAAATCAGTGCTCTAGGGTTGCGGGTTGGTGTTTTGGAAACCCTCGTGACCTATAGATCAAGTCTCGACCATCCAAACATGGTTTGGTTTTGGTCATTTCAGATTGGTTGCATGCAAGGTCATCCATGGAGGATGGGTCACGGCTTTGGGTTTTTGCTTGAATTCCAAGCAGTCTGATGGTCCTTCTTATGCTTAAACAACCCAGATTTTTAGTCTAGCTAACATGCATGCAATTACAGTCCTTATAGCCTCAGAATTTCCTCAAAACAATTCTAAAAATTGAAACCAATAAATGAAGGAAAAATTTGAATTTTTACCTTCAACAGTGGCAGTCTCTCTTCTGGCTTGGTTCAGGCACGACCTCGGTGGCTGCCTCAGTTCAGTCATGCCCTCAGTCCCTTCCTTCTTGTGCATCTCATGAAGACACCTCATCCCTCACATGCACACACACACACTTGCATACACATGCAAGCCATGGACACACACATGCAGCTTACAATGGTGTTCCTCTCAGTCTCTAACGGACCTGTCCACCCTCCATAACAGTTCCCATTTCTTTCACAAATAGCTCATATTTAAAGGTCCCTAGGTAAGTACATACATATATATATATATTAATATACATACCTATACATATACATCTCTATATATATAGATGTATATATATATATATATATATATCAGAGAATCAGTGGAATTATAGGGCTGATGTGGGCTGATGCAAGCCAATCATATGGGGTTTGCATGGGTTACCATTGGTCAATTTGGGTGGCAAGCTTGGGGGCAATTCAGTGTTATATACTATTAAGTTGTGTATATAGGCACAAAGGTGCTGGATGGCCACCTGGTTAAGTTTTTGGGTGAGATTCATTCCTTCCATAGGTCAAGGGTTCAATTCCCTTTGACCACCAATTTGGCCATTTTTTCACCATTTTTGGCTAAGGCCCTGTTTGGCTGCAAGTTAATTCAGTTTTTGATGTTTGCCTCATAACTTTCATTCCGTAACTCCTTTTTCGATGCGGTTTGTTCCGAGAGTTTCATATTTCAGTTATCTACAGTGTCAGAGGTTCCGTGTCATTTATTAGTCATTCGGGATTTCCGTGGCTAATTAATTCGAATTCCGTCAGTGTTAAATTGACATTATTTCACCTAATTAATTGGTAATTAGGTTTGGGTATTGTACCCTATTCTCGAACATGCTTTAATTGTTTTATCGGTCTATCTTGACCGTCGGGAGATTAGGGTTAATTCCCTTGATTATTCTCTGAGCCGGTATTAATTAATAATTAATATTTAATTATTAATTATACAGGATCGAGGTGTTACACTTTAATCCATAAAGGGATTTAACAAGCTGACAAACTTTCTTTTCTTGACCTAGAAGAATAAACCCTTCTGGTTGTTCCATTTATATTTTTTCATCCAAATCACCATTTAAGAAACCTATCTTTACATCCATTTGATGTAAAGATAGCTTATATCTGCCTTCATTTTCTTCATGAATATCCACTTATATCCAAGAGGTTTAGAACCTGGTGGAGGATCCACTAGTTCTTACGTATGATTTTGCAAAATGGATTCTACTTCACTATTTATTGCCTCTTTCCAATAGAGAGCTTCAGGACTCGACATTGCTTCTTTAAAACTTTGAGGCTCATCTTCTAACAAATACATTAAAAAATCTAGACCAAATGATTTTGACGTTCTAGTCCTTTTGCTACGTCTTGGTTCATCATTCTCTTTTTGGTCTTGACCACTGCTTTCTGCAATCTCATGAGTTCTTTTAAGTGAATTCGATTCCTCTGTTGACTTGTAAGGAAATACATGTTCAAAGAACGATGCATTCCTTAACTCGATAATAGTATTGACATGCATATCAAAAATTTCTGATTTATGAATCAGAAAGCGATATGCACTACTATTATGAGTATACTGAATGAAAACACAATCAACTATCTTTGGTCTTATTTTAACCTTTTTAGGTATAGGTACCGCCACTTTAGCCAAACACCCCCACATTTTTAATTATTTGTAAAAAGGTTTTCGACCTTTCCACAACTCATAAGAGAGTTTATTGGTTTTCTTTTGAGGTATTCGATTGAGAATATAATTTGCAAAGAAGATTACTCGTTCCAACAAATTCTAAGGTAGTCCATAACTTAATAATAATGTATTCATAATTTTTTTTAATGTTTTGTTTTTTCATTCAGCAACACCATTTTGTTGTGGAGAGTAAGATGCAGTTGTTTGGTATATAATACCATGTTACGAGCATAACTCATCAAAAGGTGTTTCATATTCACCACCTCTATCACTTCTTATTGCCTTGATTTTTCTATCAATTTGGTTCTCAACCCCATTCTTGAAATGTTTAAACATTTCTAATGTCTCATCTTTACTTCTCAATAAGTAAAAATAACAATATCTTGTGCAATCATCAATGAATGTAAGAAAATATTTCTTATTACCTCTAGTTTGAATAAATTTCAAATCACAAATATCTGAATGTATTAATTCTAAAGGTTCATTACTTCTTTCAATTGATTGAAAAGAAGTTCTTGTAAGTTTAAATTCTACAAAAATCTCACATTTATAATTTGAATCTATTTCAAATTTAGGCAAGCATTCCATATTAATTAATCTACGCAATGTATCATAATTAACATGTCCTAGTCTACCATGTCACACATTATAAGACTCAAGCATATAAGCAGAAGTTGTGTTTTTATTAATATTAGAAATTGTAGGTACAATAGTCATTACATTCATTTTGAAGAGTCCATTGCTCATGTACCCCTTCCCCACATACATCTCATTTTTTGTGAGGATAAACTTGTCTGAGACAAACACCAATTTGAAACCCTTCTTACTCAACAATGATCTAAACACTAGATTCTTTCGAATATCCGGCACATGCAGCACATCATTGAGAGTAAGTTCCTTACCCGATGTTATCTTCAATACCACTTTTCCTTGGCCTTCAACCTTGGAAGAAGAAGAGTTGCCCATGAAGAGTTGTTTTTCATTATCTATGCTATGATATGATAAGAACATCTTCTTGTCTGAGCAAACATGACAAGAAGCCCCTGTGTCCACCTACCATTTCTTGGTATTGCTGTCAATGAAGTTCACATCGGAGACTACGGCTGAGAGATTCATGTCCGAGACATTGTCTGAAAGGCCGTCCACTTCAGTCACATTGGCTTGAGGACGTTTCTTGTTTGGATTTCCTTGGTCCTTGCGGTTGCAGCAATCCTTAGCACGATGCCCTGTCTTGCTGCATACAAAGCATTTGCCTTGAAACTTCTTATTTGCACCTTGCTTGGGACCATTATCACTGTGCTTCCTCTTTTTATTATTGTGAGAGCTCTACCCTTGTTCCACAACATTGGCCTTGGATTCCATGATGGCCTTGCCTGCCTTCTTTTCAGATGCACGGTTGTCTTCCTCTATCCTCAACCTCACTATCAAGTCTTCAAGTCTCATTTCCTTTCGTTTGTGCTTTAAGTAATTATTGAATTCTTTCTATAGGGGTGGCAATTTTTCAATAATGGCAGCCACTTAGAAGGATTCACTAAGAGACATCCATTCTGCATGTATGTCATGCAAAATCACTTGTATATCTTGAACTTGGCTTATCACAATCTTGGAATCAAGCATCTTGTAGTCTAGGAATTTTCCTACTACAAACTTCTTGAGCCCAGCATCTTCAGTCTTGTATTTCTTGTCCAAGGATTCCCACAATTCTCTTGTAGTCTTGAGGGTGCAATACACATTATACAATGTGTTGTCCAATCCATTTAGGATGTAATTCCGGCATAAGAAATCAACATGTTTCCACAGCAACAACCACTTGCCTATCACTTTCATTTTCCTTCAATGCGGGAGCATATTCTCTAAGGAAATGGGCCAAATTCAAGGTGGTTAAGTAGAACAACATCTTTTGTTACCATCTCTTGAATTATGTCCCATTAAACTTTTCAAGTTTCTCTCCATGACTCACAGTCATTGGCGCTATAACAGACGTTGAAGGAGACACCATAGTAGGAGTAGGAGGAGGAGTAAAATCCGTGGTCATTACTGTATTAATTCAGAATACTCAAATTCAATCAAAAAGTTCATAACCAAATTCTGAATAAATAAAGGCAATTAGAAAGGATTTGGTTGCAACAAATACAGAATTAGTTTTAAAAAAATTATGGAGTAAACAAATTACTGAAACTAAACAGAAACCAAAACAATGTTTTTTTAAACAAAACTGAATATTAATTTTTTTCCGAAATCAGATTACTTTAGTGACTACAGTAACAAAATTTATAGATATAAAATTTCTCTATAAAACAGAAAGGTATACCAATTTTTGAACTTCAAGTTCTCGAAAAATATAAAACTGTAAAACTGATATATAAGGTAAATCGTCTTAAGATTGTTAGAAATAATATATCAGTATTTCAATTTTACTCACTCAGATTTGTAAATTAAAACAGAAATTAAATTTGTGAAAAAAGAATTTTAATTTTATGTGAAAACAAAAACTATTTTGAAATACAGAATTCAGGTTTTTTTTTTTCCAGAAAATAATGATGTTCCAGACTTGAACTACAGAAATAATGAAACTTAAAACAAAAGTAAAAGACCAGAATATGTAAATAGTTGCAGAGCAGAACCTTTGCAGAACACAAGAGAATTGCAAAAAGTGGATCAAGTCTTGTGTTGGACACAATATCCTTAAGATGATTTACAACCCTCGCAGTAGTGCTTACGAGTTCTTGGCAGTACGTCTTCCAGGATAAAATGATCTAAACCAACATAGAGGCAAGCACTTCCAATGTGTTGTCTGTCGAACCAGAACTTTAAACACAGAACTCTCTCTCAAATGAAGATGAAGATGATATGTAATGAATTGATGAAGAATGTTGTGTAGTGTGTCCTATTTATAGACTTACTCATGCATGTTTGGTATAGGCATGAAGCTTGGATGGCGTACAGACACCGTCGTGTCCGTTCATGGCGAATAGACACAGTCGTATCTATGAAGAAGATGCTCATTTAGTCAAACCGTACTTCCAAAACGACAACATTTTGGACTCCGAACGGTAACCATACGCACGTCTAAAACGACAACGTTTTGAAATCCCAACGGTAACTTAAACACATGTTAAAACGACTGCGTTTCTGGTTTGAAAAATTTTAAATAAATTTTCTCAAAAAAGATATATAAAGCCTAAGCCCAACCCGATTCGGTGTGGTGAACCAAGCATGTGCTAAGTTCTCCCCTTTCCACAAAACTTGGGTACACCTTGAAACCCAAACCCTCCTCTAGGGTAGGTGTATATATACTCTTTAAAAGTCTTGTACCCATTCTATGTGGGACACAAGCTTTTTGCACAAGCTTCAAACTTTTATTACAATTTCAAGCGGTGATGTTTGAAAGCAATTTCTCATTCGCTTCTTAATAGGTTTTCAGCAACCCAATATATAATCTTAATCTCTTCACGGAAGAGAATACATTCTCATGTGGACCTACTAAAATTAATTTGTAGGACCCACTTTAATTTTAGCTCAAAGATAGCTAATTATAATGCTCAAAACTCATTTTTTCAACAGGAACTCAAATGGAGGAGAATCTATATAAATTATTTTTTTGTATATATAATGTTTGATAAGATTTCTAGGTTCTCTGATTTCAAACACTTGCCTAGTAGTCTCACAACTAGTTTACTTAAAACTTCTCTCTAAAATTAAAGTCACAAACTAGTCAAAGATTCCAAAAAAAAACAAAACATTGGCCACACAAAACAAAGGAAGAAGCAACAAAAATGGCCACACAAAACAGAGAGAGAACCACCTGACCTGGGTTAAACTTTTTGCATCATAACTGGTGGGGTGGGGCAAGAGGACAGAGCTTCTAGTCGTGATCTGTCATCATCCGCCTTCAGTTTCCTCCAACATAGCCCTTTCAATGATGCCAGTCTGAATTTCTCTGCCCATGTTATCCATGGCAGTCATTAAGTCAGTGGCATTGGTAAAATATAGAGAGAGACCAGTAGTAAATCCATATCCATCCATCCATCCCCATAACCAAAAAAATTTGGTTCAGTGGTCCTTCTTCCTTCACTCTCTTCTTTTTTTTTTTTTTTTTACAAAAAAATACCTTATTCAAACTTCATCAGCATATGTCCAAAACTCAGCTCAATGTTACAATGACCAATTGCCCACAACCAACCAAAATTTACCTTGTACTTAGCCCTCACATGTTTGCACAACTCTTTGGACACCCCTCACAAAGCTAGCTAGTATAGATGTGTGAGATTGTATCATCACCATTTTCCAACTCCTGCTTCTCTGCTTAGATCTTGTCCAGAGTTGGTTTGACCATGATTCGGCACTAGTTCCAGGGTTGTGGCTCATACAGAAGAAGATGACTAATACAATAAATAGAAACTTCCCGATGATATACATGAATACATAAAATTGCATCATCTCTCTGCTTTATACTAAAGCTTAATTTTTTTTTTTCCGACATGGTATCATAATAGGCAAGCTCAATGTTAGAACTGTGACACTTCTTTAGAGTCGATTATTAACACAACCGTGTTAATCTTGGCCACTTATGGTCATGATTCTTAGATGGTATCAACCATATCCAATGATATGATATGCCTTTTCATTCTCTTCTCATCTTAGAAAATAGCGACCACCATACACTCTTCGTTTTCATAGTAAAACAAAAACTACCTTAGTGTCCTTTTAGTTGAGTTGTGTAAAACTACTGATGTGGAAAAGTAGCTAGGGTGCTTGGTAAAAATTGTTGATCAGTGATTACAAATGAGCCTTTAGACCGACAACAGTTTTGTCTCTGCTGGGAGAGGGGGGAGTTGAATGTCTTGGGGACCAGCCATAAATTAGACACGCTATGGCCAGGCTTAAGAGAAGACCATAAATTCAATACCTATCAAGAAAGTTATTGTTAACAGGAACTAAAGAAAGGGGACCATCCTTAGGTTGTGCAAAACAACGTGATAAGCAACAAAAATTGCACAATAAAAACATATAGAAATCAAAGAATATGCATGCATCTCTAGCAACAAACATAAGTAGTAGACATAGAAACAAAGACACAATAATGATAATGCATTATTATTGGTGGAACACCGAACTAAAAGAAGTTTCAAACCTCTAACAATTGGACCCCGTTACATGAAGAATTGAGATATTTTTGGTCTCATTGAGGACACACCCCACATGTCAACTCAGTTCACGGAAAGAAAGTATCAAAACCTTTTCCCTTTTCAGCGTTTTTCATATTTTTTTTCAGCTATAATCATATTGATGAACATGAAGTGTTTGATAATAGTACCAAACTAAAAATCGTTGTCAAAGCTACCAAATAGAAGAATTATTTTCACTTTGTCAAATTAAACACAACAATCAATCAATCAATCAATCAAAACACCACTACCACCACCTTATCAGAAAGTTTATCGCTAATTGATTGAAACAAGCATTTGGAAAATGAATGGCCTACTACTACTACTACTTTTTTCTTTTCTTTAGATAACTTATTAACAATATGTAGCATCAAAGCAGGACTCAATAGCATCAAACTTAAGAGACCCATCTTTCAATGACTCGGAAATTTTTGTATCATTCCATTATCATTTTGACGTGAAATGAGAAGGCCAATCTCGCAATCATACTTCAACTTTTTTTTTCTTGCTATAATCAACTATATTCTAGAAAAGGCCCAAAAGTTGCACAATATTACTCTTTAAATGTAGTTCACATCCCAAATCACATCCTTTTCCGAAAAAATTTAAAGAGTCCATCTTAAAGGTTGCAAGATAAGTACATTTGGGGGAAAAAAGAAATCCCAAGCACCATCTTGACTCGGACTACTTTTCTGAAAAAGAAAGTCACTGCATATTGAGAAATTATACTTCGTCAAGTATCAAATTTCTTTTGTGACTCTTGCAATCAAACCACTGCATTCTGAACAAAAATTACGTGTATTATTTCAGTCATGTTCAGAAATATCAGGTCAAGAAAGATAATACACAAGAAATATTCTTATGAAGATAGATCTTGTCATCACAAACATCAATTTCAAACAAAATTTTCTCCAGAAGCCTTGTGAGCATCATCAAAGAGAGAAACTATGTTCCCTAAGAGGGCCATTGGAGATTACTCTGGCGGCCAATCAAAACTTATTCTTCCTACAATTCACATCCAAACCCATCCCAACTTGCTGGTAGATTTACTCATCCATGTTAATTTTATAGCATATTAGCATGTAAGCAAATATTCTTGGAAATTTCTCTACATGACCAAAGCACAGCATCCTTGAATTTGTTCACCACATATCTAGTGGAGGTGAAAAACTCACCAACAGTTTACTAGGGATGGAGAGAAAAAAATAATCTAGCTAAAGCACAGGATCCTTGAATTTAGTCATCATTACATCAACTGGAGTTGAAAAATTCCAAACATTTTGCCAAAAAAGATGCATTCCAGACCACTTCAACTAATCTTCCACAGATAAAATTGGAAGCTTATGGAAAGCATCACAATTCACAAACAACACATAGGCAGATACATAAATAAGCAAAATATGCCCTTGTTTAAAAGAAAAACCAACTATGCACACTTTTTTTCTTCAGGGTGATATGCGTCAATTCCTTTGTTCCTCTTTGAATTAGCCTACTAAATAAGGTCAGAGTTTGCAACAACAAAAAAAAAAAAAGTCGAGATGGGGTCCAGAACCAATAAAAAAAAGGAAAAAATGGGAGAGAGAAAAAGAGAGAGATAGAGAGAAAGCAAAGCATTCCTAAACAAATTGAACAGTGTAACAAATTAACTGCTTCTGGCAATGAAAGAAATATCTTTTAACTATAGTCATAGCTCCATCATATGTCTTTTATTATATTGGTATACCAATTTATGATTATTTTTAAAAAAAATTCCAAAGCTGAATATTATATTTCTAGGAAGCTTATCATAATTTTTCTCCACATCTATAAAAACCATATGAAAATCTTTCTTCTTTTCTCTGCACCTTTTCATTAATCTTCTCAATAAGTAAATGACTTCTATAGTGAACTTTCTTGGCATAAATTCAAATTAATTTTTGAAAACTATTGTCTCAAGTCTTAGTCATTGCTCAATTGCTCCCTCTCAAAGTTTTATAATATGATTCATTAATTTAATACAATGATAATTTCTACAACTTTGAATATCCACTTTCTTTTTATACATAGTCCCAAAATACTTTTTTTGCCATTATTAGGCATTTTCTTAGTTGATATAATTTTATTAACCAACTTTGTTAAACAATACACATCAATCTCACAAACACTTCCAAATAAGTGTAACTTTTTTGGATAATTAATATCAAGTGTAAGTTTTGCTTGCAGACAGGCTATGACAACACTATCTGAAATGTAAAACCACCATAATCAGCAAGTCATCAAGAGTTGGGTGAAGGTTCTAACGAAGGAACAATTAAAGCTAGAAATCAAGTATTATCAGGGTGAGTTTTTGTCCTTCTCCTTGCCATCTCCTATGTTCAATAGAATCAACCAACAATGCTCAAATAAAATACATTTGATCAAGAAGCATCTGATCCCATGTAGCAGTTGATTGCCAAGACCTTGTGTGTAAATTAATCATCACACTGTTACAAAATTTCTTTTGGTCTTCAAAGGATATTTGATTATCATGGACTTGACTTCAACAAGAGAGTTATTTCCTAAGGCATCCTTCATGTCAATTAAGGGAAACACCCTAAGGCTCAATGTTAAAGGTCCTATAGCTTGAGTTGGTGTATAGACATTATGCATTTAGGCATCATACTGCAAGTGTTGCATGTGCTATTTGATTACCTCTCAAATTGTAAAATTGCTTGAAAGAGTACACTCAAGAAGGTTAGTCTTTCAATGCCTAAAAGGAAAAAAAAAAATCAACAACCAATAACTGTCACTTGATGTTAATCCTTTTCAGCATTAGATATGCATATAACACTGATTTGATACAAACAACTAAAAAAATCAAAACAAGTAGCTAATAGAATTGTTCATAGTTTATGTAAGGCATGGCACTTGTGCAAGCCGCAAAAAAATCAAGTGCCAAACAGCACTTTTTAGGTATGAGATAAATCGGTCACTCCAGATTTCCCTATATAGGGTTTTTATTTTTTATTTTCCTTCCAAATATTTTCCACAAACTAGCTTCACTTGCAGGAGCGCTTAAATTTGAGTGGTGTATAAGGAAAATGGAAAAAACTATTGATAATCGAGGCCAACCCCATATACATTACCAAGTGCCGAAAGACAATTGTCTAAACTTTGCACCCTGTAATTACATTTTATAGCATTTATAGTATGATGTTTACAATTTTTCTAAAACAAAATACACAAACAATGAAAACGGAGAAACAATCACCAAATTTGTGAAAAAGACTTACAGATTTCAACTTGGAATCAAACTCAAAATCAAATTATTGAGAAAGTGAAAAACAAATAGAGCTTCAAAAACACCCAGACTAGCACAAGCAACGACATCAAACACAAAATGCCGCCCAAGCAAAATCCTAGAAATTGACATCACAGCCGACCATAAAATAACTGCCAAAATAACAAAATTAACCACCTTACCATCATCGAAACTAGCTAAACAAATCCATTTATCGACGAATTCAATGCTCGAAGACCTGAATGAACCACAGCCTCGTCAAACACCGCTAAAGAGAAGTACAGAAACGCGGCGATGAAGCAAACCCTAGAGGAGTGGCGGCTGGGGAAGGACCAGTGGTCGACGGCAAAGGTCAAGAACATGTCTTTGTTGTAGACGGGGCGGGGGGGCGGACGAGGTGCTTGATGAAGCCAATGAGGAAAAGGTAGAGGATAGAACCAATGAGAAGGTCAGTCAGGAAGGAACGGACGTGAGTGGAGGATGTAGAGAGAGGAGAAAGAAAGAGAGAGATGGCGATGGGGAAGAAGAGACGACCATCGTCGGGGATCTGTAAGGTTTTGAGGAAGGAGCGAGGGAGGATGCGGTGTGTGATGGTGTAGAGGTGGAGGGACAGTAGTGTCGAGTTTGATCAGACGGTGGAGGATTGATGATTGCTTGGGAGGTGATGGTTTTGATTCCACGATTGAAGGATTTGAACTTTGGGGACGTTTGGATTCAACCGTTTGAGACGACAGTGCGCTTCCAGTGAGAAGAATATGAAAATTGATGTTTCCAAGGGGCGTTTTGCTGGAGTCAAGCTTGGATTAGGACTTGGACCTAACGAGTTTTTCCCGGCCAAGTTTGGGCCATTACTGTAAGTCACTATGCTCGGCCCATTTTGTTAGAAGTTTTGGTGCTTAGCCCCAAGCTTATGGAAATGTCATATCAAGCATACAACAACCCAAAGAATTCTTTCAACGAATGTGAAGAATAGGTTGCAGAGGAAATGACTGAAAGAGGTAATCAAATTCTTGCTAGTCTATCTTATCTGGGCTGAGCCCAATCTGAGATAAAAGATCCTTATTACCTGGCCTAACAAATCACGACCCAACTAGTTTAAGTTGGCCTAATAACAGGTTTTAAGTTTCGAATGATGCTAAATATCCGTTTGTTCAATTGAGTTAGATGATCACATTGTTGTGGGGAGAATAAAAAAATTCACACACACGTGTGTGTGTGTGTGTATATATATATATATATATATGTTGCAGCAAAAAATTGGTTCCTTCGTATCAATGCTGAAAATAACTTTTGAGATCCCTACAAGAACAAATATAGCAAAAGAATCACGGAAAGAGTCTCAATAACGACTTCTCCTACAATTAAGTCAAAAAAGAAAATAGGTGAACTTGTAATAACCAAAACCAAAGATTGGGATTTGGGTTTTTGGTGCATACCTTAACTTTTTATATAATGAATTAATTACAATTCCTGATAGAATTCTTAGCGACGTGAATTACCAAACTTTTCATATTGATCAGATAAGCTTGCGACTTTTTATATTGATCAGATAAGCTTGAAGTCGCAATTTCCATTTTAGAGTCTATGATTGTGCTATAGAGATAAGAACTTTAGGTTTGAAGTGGGTTAATCATCAACATGTCATATTGGTGAGTCAGCTTAGTAAGACAGAGTTCTAAATCATTCTGAATTCGACGATCTTAATTGTTGACGACTAGCCCGAAAGAAGGGATGAAACTCTATGCAGGGTTATCAAGCAAAGCTAAAATCCCAATAGTGAAATCTGCATTCGGATTTGTAGAAGTATAGTCCAACGGATTGAGATTTGTAACTTGGGTGTTGTTTAGTGAGAATTCAAGGGCAAACATTAAAGAAACCCAACATATCAAAAGATATTTGGAGCACCATCACATGTGAGATAGGACAATAGTGTAGTTGAATCACATAAGCATATCATCCATCAACATATCAACTTAGAGCCTTAGCCTCGGTAGTGGCACTAGAAGCACTAGCACCCCTTCTTAGTTTGTAAACAATGGCAAGTTTTATTTTATTTAAAATCTTATTCTTCTATAAAACTCCATTGAAAAAAAAAAAAGTTTATTGATAGTCATTGAGGAATGTATAGTACACCTTTTTGTTGATGGAGATTAAAAATAATTTCACGTAAAAATAATATTTGATTTAAGAGGATATTTATTTGATTGTGTGTTTTATTTTTATTTTAAAAATTAGTTTATTTTCATAAATTTTAGTTTTTTATTTTTAAGATAGGATGAAATTTTCATATTGTTAGATTTATCTTGATTTTGCCTATAAAGGCATTAGATGTGATTGATAAACTTAGACGTTAATTATTAAATATACATAACATTTTCCTGCGATTTTTTTTTTTTTTAATCTCTTTTTATTTCTTTCTTTTTTTGCCTTCTTTTTAATCTTTTCTACTGTTCCTACGTTAATTTGGTATCAGAACACGCTTCGTTCCTTCTCTTAATCATTGTTCATTAGCTTTACGATCGTAACATCACTGCTGTGAATTCATCCATCACAGTCCATTGCAAAACAAAAAAAAAAATTAGCATAACTTCGTTACAGTCCGTCGTCGTCATCACCGCACAGCTTCCATTGCTGCAATCAAGGAGAAGAAATCAGCCCATTCATTGTCATCACACACACCCACCCCAGGTGGATCACCATCTCTAACAGCCTCCATCGTCAGCAATCATCAACATCAGCCGCTGCTGGAAATACCCGGGTCGTCGGGACACTGAACGAATAGATCCATCTTCGGTAGTTTCAATCCCTCTTACCGTCGCAGCGTCACCAACGTCACCACAATTCTTGCTCATCATCACCATTGTTCGCATCGAAGCTTCGTCAATTGCTGTTACCAGCGTTCGCATCGCAACTTCGTCAACTGCTGTCACCATCGGTCTGACTAGCAATATCATCAAGCCTTTTGTATCCCTGTTACTTCGATATCGACAGTTAATCCGTTGCCGTCGACCAAAGATGTAGATCTGCTGTCCATCGTGTATCACTAGAATCTGCCTTCAGTTCCAACAGCCACTCTCACTGAGACGTTGCAGGACACTGCCTTCACAGGGAGACGACCATTCCGCGTCATCTCTGAACTACCACGACTACAGCTTCATCCTCATTGTTCATGTCACTGCCTCTTCTCTCTTGCCGCAAAACTCTTTGGAGTTTTTATTTTCCTGTGTTTTGATTTTTTTTTCTTAAAACAGAAGGATAGAGGGATTTTAATCAGTGTTATACAGCTGTATGACACAAGCCAAGCCCATTAAAGAACCAGCTCAGCATCACTAATTTAATCCCAGCCCACATCATTTAACCCAATTTACCTTTCAGCCTTTTCGTATCATAGTTTGGACCAACACTTGTTCACCCCAAACCAAAACCCAACCTAATTTAAACCCAATTTCTTTAACCATATCAGAACCAGAACCACTCATTTAAACCCCATACCCAAGCCTGTTTCACTAAATGTATCAGAACACCCTCTCCATTAGACCCATAACTTCATTTAAACCATATAGCCCAGTCCCCCAAAAATAAAAAATCAAAATTATCAGCCCACTCCTCACACATATCAGGCCCATCTATCCCAACTAGAAACAAAATACTTCAACCTACTATCCTAGTACCCAACCTTGGCCCAAACCAATATCCAACCACTCTCACTTAGCCTATCCCAGCCCAGCTGAGCCATTTTAGCAACTCCAACCCCAAACTCTCATAAATTTCCAAAACAGCCTAATATTCAAAAAATAAAAATAAAACATAGCTACTCACTTGTCAAGAAGATTTGGGAATACTATGAAGCTACTTGTGGGCCTTGAGAAAAAGGTATGCATACTTCCTTTTGAAGATTGTGCTATTTTTAAAATTCAATTAGTATGTTGGTACATCTTGCAAATAGGTCCATATCTTAATTTTTGCTTGTTTGCCCTTTGATTGCCTTTTCAATACTATCATTCTCAATGTTACATTTGGCCATTAACATGTAGTTTTGAGTCTTGTTTAATTTTCTTTCAATTCCTTTTTAGTTTTTCATAGTATTTGTCTCATTAAAAAAAAAAATTTGCTTTGTATGCTTCAACTAATGGATATAAAAGGAGAACTATTAAAGAGGATACCAAGCACTACCATATGGCTCATCATACTGATAGATATCCTAGGTTATACGAGGGTAAAAGGGATAACACTCTTCACTCTTAAGCATACAGTGGGTACCAAGAACAGTTCCTTAGGCTTTCTTTCCAAAGCTACTATTATGATTCACCTAGGTATTCTCATGATGAAATAAATGACTCTAGATACTTGCATAATGAAGAGGAGAACTCTCAAGTGAGTTATATGCCACTTCCCCAAAATATGTCCCAAGTTCGATCTCGGAGGTATCCTTTGGAACCCTCTAATTTTGAATCTTATCCTAATGATTTGTGGTGTAACTTACCTGACCCTACCTAAGAAGATGCATGAAAATACCTACAACTCTTTCGATTTAATCTTAAATATGGGGAAAGAGTATACAAAATCCTCATTGATGGTCGTAGTCACATTAATATCATGTCAAAATCTATTGTCACTAGAATGAATTTACGACCTGAAACTCGTCCCCAACCATTTGAGGTATAATGGATAGGTGATGTATCTGTGTTAGTCACAGAGAGGTGTCTAGTGCCAATTCAAATGGGTGATTATTCCACCAATATTTGGTGTGATGTTTTGCCTATAAGAATTAGTCATGTGCTTTTAGGAAAACTTTGGATAAATAAGCTTGGTGTGACCCATAATTTGAAAGACAACACATGTAAGGGTAAGACCATCAAATTAGTTCTTTTCAAACCCCAAAAACATACCAATGAAGAAAACCTTAGGCCTTATCCTCTTGTTCCTTGTGACCTTGAACCTAATTGTGAAATTCTTAGGTCCATTCCTAATTATCCATTTAAAGAGGTAGTTGAACCACCATTTGTGGAAACTAAAACATCCAAAGTTTCTCAAGCTAAGACACCAAAGAAACCTTATGATGCATTGCGTCATACTCTAGATGAGCAACTAATTTCTATCTTACATAAATTTGAGTGTGAGCATCTCGAGCGAGCATTTGATTCTATACATGTCACGACCTGAAACCCACCCTATGCGGATTAGGGGTTGGTGACCGACACTGCCACTCAGACAGGCCGTACAAAATCAAATGAATCACATAGAATGATAAATAAATCATAAATCATTGAATCTTTTAATGCTGAAGCTACACCAAATGCAATTCATTTGATCATAGCCCAACTCCAACAACCATCAATCAAGTATCTCCAAGTAACATTTTATTCATTATGATCCACTAATCAAATTTAACACATCTATCAATGATACAATATTACAAATACCTATTATCTGCTTAGCCTTACAGAGTATGCTTTCAAATCTTAACTTGGAGTTCACATCATCAATATTGTTCACAGGCTCGCCACTAGCTCTACTAGTCGACCCATTTGCCCCATTTTGTTCCTTCTCTTATAGAGCTACCTAAAAAATAGATATAAACATGGAGTGGGCTAACTTAGCTTAGTAAGTAAAATTCCTCACTTCGCCATGGGACAAGGTTAGTCCAAAAGAGAGGTAATGGTCAATAGCAAGTAAAGAATAATATCTCAATAGCATGTGAAGGATAAATGTCACAGTAGCCAATCACCAAGAATGTAAATCAATAATACGACTCGTAGGTTGCAAAGGCACATCCTATAGTAGAATGGAAAATCAATAGTAGGGATTGACCTACACAATAAATAGCTGTCACAATAACAGGATAACAATCCAAATCCAAGATAAGTAGGCAAGCATATCAACAATTAGATAATATGTCCACAGATAAACCATAGACCATCTCAACATAACGTATCTGGGATCAAGAGCATATCAAGAGATTAACCACGGACCATCTCAACGTGGCGTATTTGGAAGTCCACAGATAAACTACGGACCATCTCAACATGGCGTATCTAGGATCATAAGTATATCGATAGATAAACTATAGACCATCTCAATGTGGCGTATCTGGAATCAATAAATCGTAAGTGTAACTTCAAAATATCAATATATGATATGAGATACAAACAAAACATGTAATACCCTGACCCGAGTTAGCACGTATACCGGGGTAGACCAGGTTGAGTAGTGTACTATCAGTTGTAACCCGAGCTGTTTAAGCTCTATATCATGATATCATATGTACTATACAATTTTGGAATGTGAATAGTGTCAGTTATACAGTCAATACTGAGCATTGCTCGAGCAACCTAGAACCATGCCTTATAATGCATGCATGCACGTATTTCCATGCATGCATACATACACACATATGCATAGCCCATAAAATATCAGTGTATGTAACGTAATTAGAAACTAGTATATACGTGTATATATGAGTATATATATATATATGTATAAAATATGTACAATTAAGTGTATACATATACATGTATACATAAAGTAATATAACTATATGTATATAATATACAAATATCTATATACATATATATGCACACATAGCATGCAAAACATGCTTATGAATGTGGGATTAGAGTGTCGGTTGGTGTGTAAGAGTGTGTGTGTGTGACATTATATATAATATACATATAATACATATAATATCTTGCAGCTTTAAATGTTGCAAGGCAAGAAAGAAAAGAGAGAAAGAAAGATAAAAAAAGAGTCAAAGAAGAGGGCTCGAGAAGGGGGAGAGAACCAAAAGAAGAAGTGACTAGGGCGGTGGAGTTGTGATGATGTGTATATATATATATATAGGTGTTATGTGAGATAGAAACAGAAAAGAGAAAATCAAGAAGGGAGAAACTGTGAAGTTAGAGAGGATTCAGAAGCTTGGAAAGAAAGGGAAACAGAAGAAGGAAGCAAGAACTGCAAAAAAAAGAAAAAGAAAATATAAGAAAATAGGTGAGTTGGTTAGTTCTGTTTCTTTAAATTTAAAGGCATGATAGTTGTTTTAGAATATATAACCTTGTTAAGTATGAAATGTAGATTAAATAGCAAGAAAAATCAATTAAAAGACCAAGAAATGAAGTAGAACAAGGCAGTTGCAGGTTTTAGGAAATAATTGGATCTTTTATATTTTATGTGTTAAACTTAAAATAGATAATGGGAAATTGTTGCTGTGAGGTGCAGAAACTGATTTGAAATTAAATTAGATTACAACGGTGAAAGAAAAGCTTCGAAAATGAAAAATCTCAGTTGGTCGGAGCCATGGTTTTTGGCCATTTCGTGAGGATTTAGTGAAAGAAATTAAAAACAAATGTTAGATATGAATTTCTCATGGAAAATATGAGGGAACTGCATTTTAAAGGGGAGAAAATCAGTCAGAAAGAGGTTGCCGTCGCCGGAGAAGGCGACGGAACCCTAGTTGTATCCTACCGGAAAGTCGGGGAGACGATGAGCAGTGTCTCCCCCGAAGCGGCATCGTTTAGTGCTTAAATGGATTTAAATTGTTTCATTTCGAGTTCAACTATTTTAAATTAAAGTTAAATTGGACCATTTGGTTACAGTCCTTAGAAATTGAATTTGGTGCGCTAAGCCTGGACTGGATAACCTATCCTTAATTTGGGCGTTGTTCGCTGTTTGGGTCTCAACAGTTTAGGAAAAAAAAAAACATAAGGACGCAGCCCTTGTATATTGAACCCTTGACCTCAAGGAAGGAACCCCAAGCCCAAACCACTTTTGACAAGCAAGCCCGTATCCTCTGAGGATTGAACGTGAGACCAGTTGGATAAAAGCCCAAAGCCCAAACTGTTTGATAGGCAAGCCCGTATTAACCCTAGTGCCAATATATATATATATATATTACTATTATATATATATATATTACTATAATATTTAATTAATTTAATTAATTTAAAAATAGCAAAATAACCCGAAGTCCAAATTAAACAAGTGATTAGTGTATTCTGACTATCTCGAACATTCTAAGACCAATGGTGAGGTTTTTTTTGTGAGACGAGGTCTCAAAAAATGAAAGACATGTAAAAGTGTAAAATGACTATTTTGCCCTTTTAGCACAAATATCGAAATTGAATTTCGTGAAAGCCTAAATCGACTTTCTTCGATGTTCCGGATTCAATAGTAGAGTCTATTTTAATAAAAGAGGAACTTATAACATAGAGGCATAAAATTTGATGAATAGCATGATTCATGTAGTAATAGACTGGGACGTATTTTGTGAATTTTAGGAATACCGAAGGGCAAGGAGAAGGCAACCTAGATCCTTCTACTTATAGATAGTAAAAGGTAAATAAAATCCGATCTCTGCATGTGTTACATTCCAAGCCATGTCATAGTTCTTGTAAATATATTGCCTATTGTACTCTATGCATACATACCAGTATTTATTGAGCCACATTGATATTGCCCTATCATGTGGGAAACAGTTATTGATTTCTATATATATCTCGATCATGATTGTACACTTGTGCATAGATTCCTTTTTGTACACTTGTACCTAGGGCCGTGATGGCTAGACAATTATATTTCGAAGCAGTCTAGTAACCTATAGTTTAGATAACTATCGTTACGTCAGATTTCCTAGATCCAATTATGATTCTACTATACTCTTCTTGGAAGATAGCATGATCCTGATATATTATTAGTGCCGGATTTGTGCTCAGTCACATCTTCATTTGATGCAATTTATGACCTTCGGGTCCAGGTTCCGAGTGGAACATTTATTACGTTGCTACATGAGGCATGGGATGTAAAGTCACATTATATACAGAGCAGTATTCATATAGCTTGGTTTGGACTTGAATACGAGCTCAGGGGGATTTTCGGGCCCCGCGAGAGCATCTCTCAGATTGATATCACTATTCTTTATTATTGGTTGATATTCATAGCTTGATCATGTTATATTGTTATGAATGATCATGAGACTTTACAGCTTTCATTTGAGTGTTTACATTTCATACTTGATATAGCTCATGACTGTAGCAGATGACATTGTTAGCAGAGTAGATTCATTTCTTTATCATTTGACTTCCATCATTTGATATTGAGTTATATATTCATTGACTGGCTAGCATTTCTTTTTATACACTTCTACACATGGCAAAGAAAAGGACTACTTACTAAGTTTTCATAGCTCATCAGATACTACACAACATTTTGCAGTCACAAATATTGAGGACAAACAGTAAAGCCTAATAGCTAGAGGTGGATATTACTTTTGAAGTTGCAACTGCAATACTTAGTATAGACAGTCTTGTAGCTCTCCCATGTCATCCACGTCTTGGGGATGAATAGTTGTTTAAAGAAATTTTGTATTTTGCATTTTGAGAACATTATATATATATATATCATATACAGATTTTATTTATTTGTTTAAGTCTTCCGCTATTTAGTTGTTGCATGTCAGTAGCACTGATTGTGTAGCAAGTTGAGACTCTTGGTTCAACAGTAGTGTCGGATCGGGTGCGTGACACGAGATCTGCGTAGGATGGGTCTCGGGTCGTGATAGAACAGATGCTGAAACAGATAGGGCCCGGCATACCCTCAAAAGTGCTCATCCAGGTCCACTCCCTCTTTGAACCACTGGATAACACTAGAGCTCTGTATATATATTATGTCCTCCAAGGACTAGGTGTTGGGCTTATCCCCAAACACCGATCAAGTATCCACGAATCAGATGGACATTGTGACTGATCACAACTCCAGCACACATAAAAATATCATGATCATCATAATTCCACAAGCGATGTACAAATTTGTAGAATAACAAATTCTCAATAGTGAGGCATAAAAATTTATCAATATCCAAGCATGTATAGAAATGAACAACTAAGCACTGTAGGGATATTGGCAATCAGTTTCTTAACGAATTCACACTGTAGGACAAGCATCAAATTATGGAGGTCATCAATGTCAAGTATGCATAGATTACAAATTGGCAGCATTAAGAAAGAAACTGTGACATGGCTAAGAATACCACATGTCAGAGTCGGGTTTACTTACATTAGGTTGTTAGCATTGCATTCCTATGCGGTTACCATAATAGCTACCCTCGTAGCTTTCTTTTCATTTTTCATCGTTTGGGTGATTTTATAATCACAGATCAAAAATACATGGCATAATGATTTAGTATTCATTATAGTCTCAAACGTCGTTATTCAGTGTTTTAAGTTCTTTTAAGCTTAGTCTATTCAATTAAGGGTCTTCAATTTCCCCTTTAGGGTTCCCTGGTGCCTTATAACCCTTCAAGGGCATTATGGTAATTTACCCCTTTTTAATATTCCATATTTCTCTATATGCGATTTGTGTAATTCAGACTCCATTTCGAGTCTATTTGGTCCTTATAACATTTATGTGGACTCATTAATTTCATTTTCATACTTCTAGTAACTTCATTAAGTCCTAAGGACGTATTCGTTATTTTTTAATTTGTTACCGGTCTTATTTTCTTCAAAGGAAGATTACCGTCAAGTCTGGGATATCGAATATAATTAATTTAGCCTTTTTCGAATCTTAATTTTCTCATTTGTGACTTACACTGTGCCTAGGGGCATTTTTATAATTTTATGCTTTTACGTGTCATATTTTTTGGTACTTTTTTTGCTAAAATGGATTCCACCGTTGAGTCCGAATGGTCCGAAATAGTCACAATGGGCTACCTTTTATATTTAATTGGCCTCGGATATCATTAGGGGAAAAATGGTAATTTGACATTTCACGTGTCTATATTTTCGTGAGTTCGTTTCATACAATAGATCCTGCCATTGGGTCCAAAATGTTAAGGTATGTATTTTTACAGTCATCGAAATCCAGTTGTCACTTAACTGATCATTGGGACGTATTTAGAACTACTCTAGTTTGCCCGTTCATATTTTTGGGGATTTAATTTCACAAATCGGACTCCGCCGTTGAGTCTGGAATGCCCAAAATTATAGGATTGCACTATTTTTTTATCTTTTTTTATTTTAATAGGTCTTCATTTGCCTATTTTTGGCTTAAGGGCATTTTTATAATTTCTCATAATTAACAAGGATTTAAAATTAATTTTTACTTAATTTCCTGGGCCTTCCGTAATTGATAGAAACATTTGGGGGTTAAAATATAAATTCAAGAAGTTATTGAGTAAACCGCCTGGTTCAGCCCCAAATTGACTGAACCGGCTATGTTAGGTTAAGAACTAAGTGGTTCGGTTCGGTTCATTGCATTAGTATGACATCATGCCTCATTAAACCAAATGACACCATTCGGTTAGCCAGTGGATCTGTCTGATGCGGGTCAGGGCCCGAACCGGATTCGACCCGAATGACCCAACCTGTCACTGTACTTCTTCCTCAACTCTCTGGCAAGGGTTCCGACGTCTTTTCCAACGCTAGCGACTTGTCGCCGATCACTTTCCAACCATTTTTCAATGAGGTTCGAACCTATTTTTAGTGGGGGTTCCATTTCTAAAATTACATTTTGATTTTACACACTTTAGGTCGTCGAAACAGGCCATTACAATGGCTGCTCCGGCGTGCCACACTTTTTCGGCGAGTGAATATTTTCCTATTTTGACACGTTTGGGCCATTATTTTGACCTCTTTCCAACCCTAATCAATTTTTGAAACTTCAGGGAACGTTTTTTCGTTCACAAAACCAACTAAATCCATCTAAAACCCGTTTATTTCGATTATCCAACAAGACTTGTAACTTTAGTTTTTTCCATTGTTCCTCGACCATTTTTTGTGTTTTAAATTACATTGTGTCTTATTGCCTATGGTCTTTTGAGCCCCATGCTTTGAATTAAATTTTGGTTAAGGTTTCTTTATAACTCAAATTTTTCTAAGTTTTCAGACATGGTGGTTTCTTGGGGTTTTTTAGCCCAATTGTTCCATTTTCTTCCTTTTTCAATTCTACATACATGCATGCATCATAAATTAACTGATAAAAGCTAAACTTAAAATAATTTTAGAGAGAAGTTACCTTTCTCTCTCTTCGATTTTCTCCCTTCTCGGGTTGGCATCCTTCTTTCACTATCTTGTTATTTCTCCTTTGTGTCCAGACCTCTATCCCTTCCTTCAAATTGATTGCATGGATATCCTTTCAATTCTCTTTCCTTGCTTCCCTTTTTCTCTCTCTAGATTTCTCTTTGGTTGACTTTCTCTCTATCTTCTGCCTCTTTTCTTCTTTTTTAGTTCTGGTCTTCCTCACACACACACGCAATATATACAAGCACACTCAATGTTTTTTGATTTCACTTATTTCCCTTCATATAATATAAATATAATATATATATATATATATAGCACACTCAAGCACATTAGTCCCACACGCAATAGTGCACTCATTGTATTTATATACATAGCTTCGGTACCTATATATAAATAGCTTAGGTGTGTGTGTGTGTATATATATATATATCTATATATATATATATATCAATATATGTATATATAGTCTGTATGCAATTAGATTGGTAGGGGAGGGAGGTGGTCCAATAGGGTGTTGCTACCTCAATTTTGAATATTTTGTTTTTGGAGTTTTATAGGGCTTATGTATCTATTGTGTGAGACATATAGCGCAAAAGTGCTTGTAGCCAAGTTGGCTTAATTTTTGGGCATAAGTTTTAGCTAAATTTTTGGTTTAGGGATCAAATCCCTTGGCCCCCCTTCTTGCCTCATTTTTACTCATTTTCCTTACTTATGCCTTGTTTGGCATTTTGGGCCCGTTTCTTGAATTTTAGAATTTGCGTTCCAATTGCCACAAAATCTCTTAGCATTCTCGCCTCGCTTTTGATTTTTGTGTGCTAAGTTTTCATGTTGTAAATCTTATTTATTTGTCATATTATATTGTGTTTCATTCGACCAAAAATATTTCATATTTATCGACAAATTTGATTTTAAATTTGTTTTATTCTTACATCACGCTAATTTTTCCAATTTTCTCTTCGTGTATCGATTCCGTGAATCGCGATCTTATCAGCTTCCTATAGCCTTCATTGCCTCATCTTGAAGTATTTAAATATATTTTAATTATTTTAAAAGTCCATCATAATTATTGAAATAATTTTGATTAAACGCGTGCCTTTCATGCGTTATGCTAAATTTGCTTAAGTGCATTTCGTGCACTAATTTTTCACATTTACCTGTATGTATAAATCTTCAATTAACACTTGTCATAATTTCCTATCAAATCATTACCCTCAGCATTATATTTCATTTTCACATCGGTCATCTTTAATTTAGACTTAATTATTTTTGTCATTTATATTTTTTCTTTCATATTTACGAGTCACTAGTTATACCAAACATTGCCCATGGTCATTAAGCAAATTAACCTATGATAATTGCCATTATCGTTAATTGCTTTACTTAATTGAGTCGGGGTGTTACAATGCATGTGGAAATAACAAAATTTTCGAAAAAATGAGGGTTTTTCGTTTTGTCGGTAGGGTACTATTTATGCACCGTTTGCCGGTAGGGCGTTAAACATGCATCGTTTAGGCATAAGTCATATTTAGAAGCATATTGTGAATATTTCATAGAAGATAAATATGCTTAGAATGTTAAAATACACTTCCTGTAAAAATGTGAGCCTATTCGGAGACAGTTTTAAAAATTAGGACCAAAAGGTCATCCCTGGTGGCCCGGGTGGAATCGACCAAACCCAGCCACAGGCGAAAATTTATTTTTTAAAAAATTTTCATTTAAAGTGATTTTAAGAATTTTGGCTAAAATAAAATATTGAATTGAGGCGTTTCGGGACGAGTTGTAGTGTAACGGGGTCCCGGATTCATTAAGGGCAAAATGGTCATTTTGTACCTTTGCCCCACCACTATAAATATAGCCCCTTAGTGTAGTTTTTTTTTTTTTTTCATAGTTTTGTCTGAGATTCAGAGTAGAGCACGTTCATGGAGAAAAAAGTAAGAAAAAGCCCTAGGTTCTCCAAGCTCAAGCCACCAAAACACACTCATAGGCCAAGATTCTTGCAAGGCTTCCTTCTAGGAAGTTGTTCCTCTCATCAAGACCTATATTCTCTTCGATCGGTTCAGTTGCAGAGCGAACACAACTCCCTCAGTTTGAGAAAAATCATTTTAGGTATGATATTTTGCTAAGTAAGGAATATGATTAAGTTTAGGAGTGATTTACAAGTTGATTGAATGATTCATATATTTATTTGATGTTAGAAAATCACTTAGGATATAGTTGCTTTGAAAAACCTAGAGTTGATTGTTTATGTACTTGTGTGTTCTTTGTTATTTTTGAGAATTTGGTAAAGTGATAAACATGAACCATGACTATATTTTTAATTCATTGTATTCTAACTTATGTTCATGTAGAGAAACTCTAATGGTTGGAAAGTTATGATTTATTCAAGGTGTTGGTACTTTATACATTTTTGTAATCTTTGAGAATTTATCAAAGTGATGAACATGTAACTTGTTTGTATGTTTGATTCATTGTATTATACCTTATGTTCATGAAGAGAAACTCTTGTGGTTTGAGAGTTATGATGTATTCCATGTATTGGTGCTTTATGTAATTTATGATCTTTGAGGAATTGTTAAGGTTGTGAATATGTAATGTGTTTATATGTGAAATTGATTAGATTACATGTTAGGTTCATGTAAACAAAGTTTTGTAATATGAAAGTTATAGTTGATTTAAGTATATTACATTATTTGAAGAATGCTCCATGTGCTTCGATAAAAATACTTCATTGGGATTGCATTATAGCATGGTGAAATCAAAGCATATTGGCATACGATGAATTCTTTGAAAACATAGTGTGGGTTGAGTACTTGGTGCTATACATTATGAGGGTGTAGATCCTATGGTGAAAAACCTAAAATTGGCTATTGCATTGGTGCCTGTTTATCTAACGGGAGCGATCCGTGAACAAGTGTTGGTACTCGGATATCCAACGGGAGCAATCCGTAAACCGAGACATGGTGGCATAGAGTTTGCATGGGTGTGTCATGTATATTGCTCTTGCATTGTATTAATGAATTGGAAGGCATGTAAATTATAAATGTACACTTGCACATGTCACGCCTTAACTTTGTTCTTTGCATTAGTATTGTGTCATACCAGCAGTTGAGCTGACCCATTCGTGGGATATCATATTACAGATGACATTCCTGGTATTTGAGACTTGTTGCAGTCTTAAAGAAAGGAAGGAAAATGGACTATGAAGAAGATTTGGCCTTGGGGCATATTTTGTATATATGACATAAGCCCAAATGACTTATATTTCAATATAGTTGGATGGTGAACTATAGACCTTGAATCATTTTGCAATGTAAGGGTTTGAAACCTAAATGACATGTGGTGTACTTTTGTTAAATGTGTAACAAATGTATATATGTGTTGAAAGAAATGATATGTAGGGTATCTTTGTTAAATGAGCATCATTTGTATATATATATATATATATATATATATATATTGAGATAAATAGATGTATATGTTGAAAACAAGGGATGTATGTTTAATTTACATGAATTGTGGCCACCGAGTGAGGGTGGGTTGTGACATACTTATACAAATGAGGTATTGTAAAATATTAGGTGTAAAAATGCTTAGAAAATAAAGGAAACCATGTCAAAATTTAGCGAAATTAAAAGAGCCATTAGGCGTGTAAAATGTTGATGAATAAGTGGGAAAAAGTACCACAAAGTGGGGGTTAAAAGCCTTGAGGAAATAGGACAAAACTAGAAAAATTTAGCCGCAGTTGCTACAGTAAAAAAATTCAGAAATAAGAAAAATAAGTTGCAGCCATGAACAGTAAAAATGCAGAAAATCAGAAACAACTCTCTGTTGCTACAGTAACAGCCCTAGCCGCCAAGCCTCGCGCTGTGCCCTGCGCGTGCTGCAGCCTGCCTTGCGCACCCCACGGCCATGCGCGTGGCCTACTTGCTACCGGCTTCTTGGCAGCCCTTGTGCACCTAACTTCTTACTCTTTTGACCTCACCTCTTGGCCACCTTTTTGAGCCATATTTGGCCACCATTTTGGGTCATATTTGGGCACCCTATTGGGCCATTTTTGGCCAATCCTTGGGTCATTTTTGGTCACCCTTTGGATCATGTTTGGTCATCCTATTGGACTATATTTGACCATACTTATGGGCCATGTTTGGCCACTTACTTGGACGAATTTTTGGTAGGTTTTTTGACCAATTCTTGGGGCCCATTTGGGCCATTGTTCCAAGACTTATTTAGGGACATTTTTGGGGCGATCTTGGAGGCCATACTTGAACAAGCCTTAGATTATTTTTGACCATTGGTTGAGGTGATTTGTGACTACCATTGGTAACCCATCTTGGGGAAGCCTTGTGTCTGATTTTTAATTTTTATTTTGGGGACATTTGAGTGACATTAGGAGAGTTAAGTCATTTAGCAAGCCTTCATTTTAAATTTTGGAAAAACTTGGAAAAATGAATGACTAATCAATTAATCCATCTTATGACTTTTCATTTACTTTTCTCATTTCATTTCACTCACTCCCGGGTTTGTGAAAATTCAGGGCGTGACATTTCGTATTGTTAGATTTATCTTGATTTTGCTTATAAAGGCAGTGGCTGTGATTGATAGACTTAAACTTTGATTATTGAATATACATAATATTTTCACGTGGTTTTCTCTTTCTTTCTATCTCTTTTCTCTCTTTGTATTTCTTCCTCTTATTTCCTTATCTTTCTTCTCTTATTTAATCTCTCTCCACTGCTTTTACATCATTTGTACATGATGTCCAGAAAAGTAGGTTCTAGGGCTTCTAAGCATTATGAGGGTGTAGATCTTGTGGAGAAAAACTCAAAATTGGCCATTGCATTGGTGCTTGCTTACCCAATGAGAGCGATCTGTGAACAAGTGTTGGTACTCGGATATCCAACGGAAGCGATCCGTAAACCGAGACATGGTGGCATAGAGTTTGCATAGGTGTGTCATGCATATTGCTCTTGCATTGTATTAATGAATTGGAAGGCATGTAGATTATAAATGTACACTTGCACATACCACGCCTTAGCTTTGTTCCTTGCATTAGCATTGTGTCATACCAGTAGTTGAGCTGACCCATTCATGGGATATCATATTATAGATGACGCTCCTGGTACTTGAGACTTGTTGAAGTCTTGAAGAAAGGAAGGAAAATGGACTATGAAAAAGATTTGGCCCTTGGGGCATATTTTGTATATATGACATAAGCCCAAATGACTTATATTTCAATATAGTTGGATGGTGAACTATAGACCTTGAGTCATTTTGCAATGTAAGGGTTTGAAACCCAAATGACATGTGGTGTACTTTTGTTAAATGTGTAACAAATGTATATATATGTTGAAAGAAATGATATGTAGGGTATCTTTGCTAATGAGAATCATATGTGTATATATATATATATATTGAGATAAATAGATGTGTATGTTGAAAACAAAGGATGTATATTTAATTTACATGAATTGTGGCCACCGAGGGTGGGTTGTGACATACATATACATATGAGGTATTGTAAAATATTGGGTAGAAAAATGCTTAGAAAATAAAGGAAATTATGTCAAAATTTTACGAAATTAAAAGAGTCATTAGGTGTGTAAAATGCTCATGAATAAGTGAAAAAAAGTGCCACAAAGTGGGGGTTAAAAGTCTTGAGAAATTAGGCCAAAACTAGAGAAATTTAGCCACAACTGCTACAGTAAAAAAATTCAGAAATAAGAAAAATAAGTTGTAGCCATAAACAATAAAAATGCAGAAAATCAGAAACAGCTCTCTATTACTATAGTAACAGCCCCAGCCACACGCCCAGCCGTGTGCGCGAGCGCCTGCGCGCGTCTGCACCCCCCCGCCCACCTGTCGCACGCTGCAGCCTGCCCTTCACGCCCCACAGCCATGCACGTGGCCTGCTTGCTACCTGATGCTTGGCAACCCTTGTGCACCCAACTCCTTGCGCTTTTGACCTCACCTCTTGGCCACCTTTTTGAGCTATATTTGGCCACCTTTTTGGGCCATATTTGGGCACCCTATTAGGCCATGTTTGGCCAATCCTTGGGTCATTTTTGGTCACCCTTTGGGTCATGTTTGGTCATCTTATTGGGCTATATTTGACCACACTTATGGGCCATGTTTGGCCACTTACTTGGACTAATTTTTGGTAGGCTTTTTGACCAATTCTTGGCCTATGTTTTAATACATTTTGGGGCCCATTTAGGCCATTGTTCCAAGACTTATTTAGGGACATTTTTGGGGAGATCTTGGAAGCCATACTTGAACAAGCCTTAGATTATTTTTGACCATTTGTTGAGGTGATTTGTGACTACCATTGGTAACCCATCTTGGGGTAAGCCTTGTGTCTGGTTTTTCATTTTTATTTTGGGGACGTTTGAGTGACATTAGGAGACTATTTTGGTTAAGTCATTTAGCAATTCTTCATTTTAAATTTTGGAAAAACTTGGGAGAATGAATGAATAATCAATTAATCCATCTTATGACTTTTCATTTACCTTTCTCATTTCATTTCACTCACTCCTCGGGTTTGTGGAAATTCGGGGCGTGACATTTCATATTATTAGATTTATCTTGATTTTTCCTATAAAGGCATTGGCTGTGATTGATAGACTTAGACTTTGATTATTGAATATACAAAATATTTTCATGGGGTTTTCTCTTTTCTTTTTATCTCTTTTCTCTCTTCGTATTTCTTCCTCTTCTTGCCATCTCTTTCTTCTCTTATTTAATCTCTCTTCACTGGTCCTACATCATTTGTACATGATGTCCACAAAATGTGGGTCTAAGTTTGGAATTTCATGTAACATTTTGGCTAGTCACAATACTATAGTGAGCCTAACGCACGAGACTCTAGTCACCGTGAGGTTTGGATTAGATGTACGCAAACTTGATCCCATGCGGCTTGTTAGCAATGTTGTTTTATGACATTTCTTGATCAAGTCTCGTGATTATATATATATATATATATATTAAAATCATGTGATTTAACTTTGAGTATTCATTGGTTGTAGGCCTTCTTTGCTGGAATTAAACAAGGCTTTAGTGTATCGAAAGTAAAAGCTATGAGCACTAGTACGAAGTTGGTGAACTTGGATTAAGGTCTCTACCTTGCCCCTTTAATGTCCTCTTTGAAAGATTCAAATCTTGGATAAGTCTTCTTGTGATTATGCGAAAACAAAGTAGAACCACCCGCTTTAAATATGGTTTGATGTGGCCATGTTAGTATTATCTGCCACGTTGCACTGCCACATCAGCATTTTCTTCCACGCCATATTGCCACTGTCACGTCCCGAAACCCACCCTGTGCGGATTACCGGATCGCGACTGCCGCCCCGAGACCCGAAGGCCTCGAGACAAGGCTCGCATCTGCAGCGGTATCGAATAGATGTGCGACACATGATTGCGGAAGCGTGAAAACTTTTTCTTTTCTTTTCTCATTTTAAATTATGCACATCCGTCCGATATTGCTGTTCCATACATAGCATACATGGTTACACATTCAGAGTATAATGAAAACTTAAGGACTTCATACATTAATACAATACATATTCGGTTGCCCTGAGGGCTTATTACATATTCTTACTTTGTCTATTAATACAAAACGTACTACTAATGTTCATAGGTTCTTCAAAAGAAACTACTTAAACATATCCTTCCAAAAACAGCTAGACTCATCGTCGTCGTCCTTAAGACCCTGTCTGCTGCATCACCTGAAAGGGGGGTCCGAACAAAGTCTGGGTAAGCTAATCTAAGCTTGTGAGCAATTCCAGTATTCGTCATGGGGTTTTCAATTAGCAGTGGTTTTTAGTACATAAGAGTTGTAAAACATTCACTGTCAATTGCTTATACAATTTAGAATACAGAGTACATGCATTCTTAAAACAGATAGCTTTGAAACAGTTTTAAGTATTCAAGCTATACTTATACTTTGTCAAATGGAGTATATAACTCGAACATATGCATTTCATAAATAGATAGCTTTGAAACATTTAAAGTATTCAAGCTAAACTCGTACCTCGTCAAATAGAGTATATAACTCAAAACACATGCATTTCAAATAGCTTGGAAACATTTAAGGTATCCAAGCGAAACTCGTACTTCATCAGATAAAGTATATAAACTTTAAATCACATAAATATGTATTTGAAAATGAGGGTAAAACCTGCTTCATTTCCAAAATCACTTTGTCATCTTTTCTCTTTAATTAGGTGGAATCTATTTCGAACCAGACGCCCATTTTACTGCCAATACTGTCGATCTCATTTGCCTGGGGGATTAGATCCTGCTACCGGGCATTTATTGTTGAATCCCGAAGGATTTCAACCATCATAGGGGTGGTACTTAGTACCGTTTATCTTGTAAAACATTTATCACATAACTTCTTCAATAGATACTTTCATGAGTATTTAAAACATGAAATGTATAATTTCTACAATAGGACTTCAAATACTTGTAACTATCAAATTCAGGATATTTAACATAATTTGGCATTTAAAACTTTAGACATGCTGAAATATGTTTTAAGAAAACTATGATAACTACCAATCACTGAGCATGTCATAATAGAGTTATAAAACAGTACAATTAAAAACTGAATCATGTAAATACTGAATTTGAAACTTCAAATACTTCACATCTTTGAACTTAAAACTTTTTCAAATCCATGGAGTTAAATCTCCAATTCAAACACAGGGTTACTCACCTTGTACTTTTGGTTTTCGATCTATTTAATCGCCTTTCCTTTGGCTTCCTTCAACCTGTGAAGCCATTCTTGCAGCGTTTCGGTGTCCTCCTGTTTCTTAATCTTTTTCGCTGCCAGTTGCTCCTTGGTTATAGTCTTGTAAATGAAGGGGCGAACGCAGACCACTTCATTTGTTTTGGCAATTCAGATATATTTCTGAACTACCTGGAGTTGTTTTTCTAGCTTTTCCTGGAAAACTTTCTGTATTGGATCATTTGCTATTTGAGCCCTTGGCATCATTGGGGGAACTTCTCGTTCTTGGTTCATTTTTGTGTCTATTTATTTCTCTGCTTAAAACACAGTTTAACGTGTCAGGAAAAACAGATTTCTACAATCATACTCTTCTGGTAGTTCCATTAACCTTAATGTAAAGTTATTTATTTGACATGTTTACGTGTCGTGTCTCTTCGTATTTCGTTTCTCGTACTTGCCTTAGTATTAGTACTTTGGCATTACTCTAATTTATAGTCATCTGACAGATGCTATTCATCAAATTTTATGTCTTTTTATTTTAGACATTTCTTTAGGTCGAATAGACTCTACCATTGAGTCCGGAGTGTCAAAGAAAGTCGGTTTAGGCTTTCCTAACATTTAATTCGGACTGTTATATGTAAAAGGGCAAAATGGTCATTTTATCATTTTACGTGTCATATCTTTCTGTACGTCGTTTCGTAATTTGGACTCCATTTTTGAGTCCGGGATGTCAAAGAAAGTCAGTTTAGACCTTCCCTGATTTCATTTTGGCTTTAGAGGTACCAGGGGTATTTTGGTCTTTTTACCCCTTTACGTGCCTTTATGTTCGGGACCTCATCTTGTGTCGTGGACCTCACCATTGGATTCAGAAGGTCCGAGATAGTAAGAATATACTAATAACTTGTTAATTTTGGCCAAGGGGTATTTTGGTCATTTACCCCTTACGTGTTTTTATTTTTCGGGCCCTGTCTCGTAAAATGGACTTTACCATTAGTCTCAGAATATCCAAAATAGTAAGGAATACACTATTCATATGCTTAATTTGGACTTCATTTGCTCTATTTATGACCCAAGGGCAAAATAGTAATTTAACTTTATTTATTAAATAATTAAATTAATTATTTAATTATTTAATTATTTTTCCAGGGGTCTAAATGCATAAATTTTCCCTCAGTTGGGCCTCAGTATAATTTTTTTGAAGCTCAGGGGTCAATCCGTAACAACCAAAAGTCTTGGTTTATTTTATTTTAAATAAAACAGAAAACCAGAGGGTTCAATTGAATCTTAAGTGAACCGGTCCGGTTCAATTGCAAACCAACCGGTCTATCTGGTTTATTTACATGTGGCTGACATCATCATGACGTCAGCCCTAGGTCTCATTCAATTTAAACCACGACCAAAACGTCGTCGTTCAATTAATTCGGTGGCAAGCCCAGAGGCTGCCACCCGTCCGAGCCAACTCGGTTATTTTGAAACGAGTCAACCCGTCATCGTCTTCACCACTTCGACCGACTGAAAACCCTAATTTTTGAATTCCATTTTCTTCAATTTCGTGGACTTTTGTTCACTGTTTTCTTCCTGTTTTCATCTTAAGTCGTTCCTAGAACAGAAACAACTAGTTTGGCATTCGTTTGGAGGATTAAAACTGGTTCGTGTGTTCGGTTTTGGATATGATAATCCAACCTGTAAACCTACGGCTCATGTCCATTTCTTGTTCATTTTTCATAAGGTCGGTCTTGTTTTGATCCCTAGTTCAAGGGGTTTCATTCCCCATTCGTAAAAGTGAATTAAACATAGAGTTTAGAGGCTTGGGTTTCAAACCCGTAGTGTGCAACTCGATGTTTGAGGGTCATTTCTTGAGCTTTATGGTCGCGCACGTAGGTTTTTAACATGCTTGTAGGGTCTACTAGAGGTCTCTATACACCAAACAAAGTTTGGTTTCCATCGGGTCAGACCTGCTTTGAACATGGTCTCCCATGGCCGTAGCTTCTGGGTTCGGTATTTTGAGGTGTTTTTAAGCTTAGATTTCATGCTCGTTATGATTAGAATGTGTTCTAAACATCATATATATAAAATGAAAGCTTTAAATCAGTTTATACATAAAGCAATTCTAGAGAGAGAATTTTAAAAGTTTTCATGGGTTCACCTTTCACCACTGTTTTTCTCTTTCTTTCTTGCTCTGAATCTCTTCTTCTACCTCCTCAGTTCCTCCTTCTCTGATTTCTTTCGTATGAAGCAAAGCATGCTTTGCATGCCTTGCTTTTAAAGAGAGAACCGACCTCTCTCTCTCTCTCTCCTGTTCCCCTCTCTCTCTCTCTCTCTCTCTCTCTCTCTCTCTTCTTTCTGATTTCATAGCCCAACATAGCCCTCACTTCTCATTAATTTTACTTTTCCTCTTTTCTACTTTGCATTAAATTTTACAAGATATTTATACATATAATATATACATATATATACATATACACATATATACAAGACAACACACACACACACACCAGTCGACACACACACACACTGTTCACACTTTTTCATATATATATTTGCATACATACATGCTTCATACATACATACATATTTCACTTTATACATATATATATATTATTTAATTAATATATATAACATTCCTTTACCTTAATTAATTAATAATTAAATTAATTAATTATTTTTGTTAATTCTCGTAATACGTGTCATATGACCCGGTATCCCGGGTCGGGATATTACAGCCACATCAGCATTTTGTGGCATATCGTACTGCCACGACAGTGCCACATCACCTGCCACGTCAGCACAGCCTGCCACGTTAGCACAGTTTGCTGATTTTCACATTTTCTTCATTTCTAGGCTGTTTTTCAGCCAACAAGAGGCCATTCCTAGGTATTTTTGACACCTTGAATTCATTTTTGACCTTCTTTTTGTCTAAATACTCTTCGAGTGTGCATTTATCAACATCATGAGTACCATAGAGTTGGTTATCAACGTTCCCTTAGTCCTAAATGGCCAGAATTATGTCCTTTGGGCCCAGGCCATGTCTGGTTACCTTCAAGGCCACAAACTTTGGCGTGTTGTTACTGGCGATATCATTGAACCAAAGCAAGCGCCGGATGAACTTGAGGCCAAATTTTTGGATCATCTTGAAGAGTGGGACAACAAGAATCAGAAAATCATCTCTACCTTTTGCAGTACCTTTATTCCATCAATTGGTATGCAATTTGGCCGTCTCGACACTGTTAAAGCCGTTTGGGATTTTCTTGTTGCTCCCTACACCACTGCTAATTTCTCTCATTAATACCAACTCCAGGATAACCTCTATCGTCTGCGTCAAGAACCTAGCGAATCGATCGACACCTTTCACTCCCGTATGCAGGCCTTTTGGGATCAATTGACTACTTTTAAACCCACTTGGAGCTGTTCTTAGGATGCAACAAAGTTTATTAACTACCGAAATCAGCAGCGTCTGATCCAATTTTTTATGGTCCTCGATGATGTCTTAGAGCCTACTCATGCGATCTTGCTTCATCGTACTCCACTACCGACCTTGGAAAGTGATATTTTCGAACCTGGTTTCCTATGAGACTCGACGCTGCACTCGCCCTCCTCCACCTACTGAGTCTGCTCTTGTCACTCCCTCCTTAGCACGCCCTCCGCATACCATCACTACACTCGCTGCTCCTTCTTTTGGGCGTCCTTCTGAACCAGGTTGCAAGTTTTGTCATGCACCTGACCATACTTTGCTTCACTGTCCGACTCGCGTCTACAAGCACTGTCGGACAGTGCACTCGCCCGACCTTGGAAAGTGATATTTCTGAACTGGTTTCCTATGAGACTCGACGCTGCACTCGCCCTCCTCCTCCTACTGAGTCTACTCTTGTCGCTCATTCCTCAGCACGCCCTCCGCATACCACCACTGCACTCGCTGCTCCTTCTTTTGGGCATCTTTTTCAACCAGGTTGCAAGTTTTGTCATGCACCTGACCATACTTTGCTTCACTGTCCGACTCGCGTCTACAAGCACTATCACAAGAGAGGACCAGGCCATTTTTTAAATGATTGCCCCCGCAATCCAACACCACAACCATGCGCTGACCTTTCCCAAGGTAGTTCATCCCGGTCCAACAGGTTCAAGTATAGGCCAACGGTCAACTACTGCTACTGCCACTAAGGATCCTTCTCCACCTACCTCTCCCTCTTCCTCTCTCTCTCCAATGCCGACCTCACTGCTCTCCTCAAACAGATCCTCTCTACATCTAGTACTCCTCCTCCTACTGCTCTGTCCGTCACACCAGGTACTTCCTCTTGGTATTTTGATTCTGCTTGTAGTAATCATATGTCATCTAATAACTCTCTTTTTACCACTAAAGATCTTGCCTCACATATTCCTACTATTCACACTGCTGATGGTTCCCACATGCTTGTTACTCACATCGGACATATCTCTCACTCCAAAGTATCTCTTCCTAATACTTAGTTTATTCCTCAACTTACTCTGAATCTCATTCCCTCTCCAGTCATTGCCAATCAATCTCCCTATGAACGACTTTATGGTACTCTCCCTACTTACAATCTTCTTCGTGTTTTTGGTTATGCCTGTTTTAGTGTTACTTCAGCCTCATGAGCGTACCAAACAAGACCCTCGTGCTCGCCTCTGTTGCTTCTTGGGCTATGGGATAGAACACAAAGGCTATCGGTGTTGGGATACTATTTCCAAACGCCTCTGTGTTTCTCGCCATGTGGTCTTTTGGGAGCACAAGATGTTCTCCTCCCTCTCCCCCTTTCATCTCACCCCTTCCTCTACCCTTTCTTTATTAACTAACCTCTCTATTTCATTCTTTTCTGATGATGATGCCACAGGTCCAGCTTCACCAACTACGGCTCCTCCTACTGTGCCTGTTTCACCTGCCGATCCTGCTCTAGATCCTTTTCCTGTTCCTCCTTCTGCCCTTTTTTTTCGTCATTCTAATCGGGTAAGAGAACTACCAATCTATCTTCGTGACTTTCATTACTTTTCTACTATTCTCTCTCACCATGAACCTCAACTTATCGCGAGGCTCGTACTAACCCTCTTTGGCAGAAAGCTATGGATGATGAATTATAGGCTTTACACCACACTCGCACTTGGGACTTGGTTGATCTTCCTTTGGGTAAAATTGCTATAGGTTGCAAATGGGTTTACAAGATCAAGACCTGTTTTGATGGTTCCATTAAGCGCTATAAGGCTCGCCTCGTTGCCAAGGGTTTTAATCAGGAATATGGAATTGACTATGAAGAGACCTTTGCTCCTATTGTCCGTCTTACCTCTGTCCGGAGTTTGCTGGTTGTTGCTGCTATTCGCACATGGGGGTTATTTCAGATGGATGTTAAGAATGCTTTTCTTAATGGTGACCTTAGCGAAGAAGTCTATATGCAACCCCCTTCCGGGGTACGATCATCCCCCTCACAAAGTCTGTAAGCTCTGTCGCGCCTTGTATGGTTTTAAACAAGCTCCTCGCGCCTAGTTTGCCAAATTCAGTTTTTGTTATTGGCGACTTCAGTTTTACCTCTAGTCCCTATAACTTCGCTCTCTTTGTTCGTCAGACTGATCATGGCACCACCCTTCTTCCTCTCTATGTTGATGACATGATTATCACTGGTGATGACTCTGCTGAAATTTCTGCTCTCAAACAGTTTCTCAGCCAGCACTTCAAGATGAAGGATCTTGGTTCCCTTAACTACTTATTGGGTCTTGAGATTTCCTCTGATGCTCATGGCTACTATCTCTCTCAGGCCAAGTATGCTTTCGATCTCCTCACTCGTGTTGGTCTTACTGATAGTAGGACTGCCGCTACCCCTCTCGAGCCCAATGTTCGTCTCACTCCTCAAGATGGTACGCCATTCCGTGATGCTACCTTGTACCGACAGTTAGTTGGTAGTCTTGTCTATCTCATAGTTACTCGGCCTGATCTTGCCTATGTCGTGCATATTGTTAGTTAGTTTATGTCTGCCCCTCGATCCTCTCATTATGCTGTTATTCTCCGGATTCTTCGGTATCTTAAAGGTACCCTTTTTCATGGTCTTCATTTCTCCGTCGACTCACCTCTTGAGCTGCGTGCCTACTCCGATGCTGATTAGGCGAGGGACTTGACTGACCGGCGTTCTACCACTAGCTATTTTTTTTTTCTTGGCACCTCTCTTATTTCCTAGCGTAGCAAGAAACAAACTGTCACAGCTCGCTCTAGTATTGAAGCGAATATCACGCTCTCCCCGACACTACCTAGGAGCTTCTTTGGATCCGATAGCTTCTTGCTACCTTGGGAGTTCCCCCTCCCACTGCTACTGTTCTCTACTGTGATAATCGTAGTGCTATTCAGATTGCCCGCAATGATGTTTTTCATGAACACACCAAACATATCGAAATTGATTGTCACTTTGTGCGTCAACACATTGCGAGTGGTACTATTCGCCTCTTCTCTGTCTCCTCTACCGATCAACTAGCTGACCTCTTCACCAAAGCTTATCCACCAGGACGCCATCATGATTTAGTGTCCAAACTCCAGTTGGTCTCTACTACCCCTACTTGAGTTTGAGGGGGGTGTTACCGTTTACTGTCACACGTAGTATTACTGTACAGTTATATCCTGAAATATGCCAGTATCATTCCCTGAAATATGCCAGTATCATTCCGTCTTGTGTACTTATATATAGGCCTCTCTTGTGTATATATTGTACACAGTTAAATATACAAAGTTTAACCCATTCTTTTTCTCACACTGTCTTTATTTTAATAGGTAGTTTGACCAAGTACATCTTAGGGCTTGGGAAACGTGTAAATAAAAATAAAAATGAAAAGGAAAAGGGAAAAGGCATTCATTGGATGGGATGGAAAGTTGTGATGATACATTTTAACAGCCATCAGAATTCTTAGTCATAAAAAAATGTGTTAATGATTCTGTGCATAGGAAATGTAGTCAAAAGATGTGCTACAATTATGAAGAACCTTGCTAGCAAAAGTGACTCTAATAAACATAAGTATCTAGTGGGATTTGAAACAATTGAATGAATGCAAATATCTAAAATCTATCTCACAGAAAGATTTTATGAGAATCGTAATAAAATTTATTTCTTTGACCCATGCTTCGTTCAACTCAGTAATCAATTATTCTTATATACTAATTTACGAATACGTGGGTTGCATTTGAATAATGTATCAAATTATTAAAATATATTTTATGTAATTTAAATATGTTAAAATTTATAACAATTTAATATTGTTACAAAATAATACTGCAAATTAAAAAAGAGCGTGAGAAATTAAAATGAAATACTATAAAAAAATGAGCATAAAAATGAAAGAAAATTAAAATAATATTTATTTAATTATCTTGAATAGGAAAAATAATTATGAAAAAAAAGAAGGATGAAAATTTAGTAATATGTTAAAATAAACTCATAATATAATAAAAGTAATTAGATTAAGGTAGTTAATAAATTTCTATATTAAACTTAAAGAAAAAAAGAGTAATTTTGATTCATTTAATTTTTTATTTTTATATTCTATTAGTCCATTATCTTTTATATATAAATATGTGCGCGCGTGCATACATACACAGATACAATATTTTATATGTATATATATATATATATATTTTATTCTACCACCTTATAAGGTTACCCATTTTCTTATTTTTTGGTCAATTTTTTTTAACAAACTTCTTAATTTTTTAAGATTTTAAACTTAAAGAAAAAAAATAATTCTACAAATTTTTTATTTAAATTTTTTCCTAAATAATTATTTTTTATACAATTTTTTCCTTTTAATAAATACATTATAACTTTAACAATTTTTTAGTTTTTGTCCATTGAAATAAAATGAAAGAGGAGCATGAAAAGAAAGTGAAACTAACTAAATTTATGTCAAGCCTTTTTATTTTTAAGGTTACCCATTTTCATTTTTGTCAATTATTTTTTATAGACTTCATAATCTTTTAAGATTCTAAGCTTAAAGAGAAATGCAATTATGCCCTTTTTTAAAAAAAAAAAAAAAAAAATTCTTAACTACTTTTCTTTACCCGCTTCTTTTTATTTAAAGATCATGAAATTTATATAAAACTAATAATTTAAAATTATTCCTAAAATATTAAAGTCTATTTTTTCTAAAGAATATAAAAGTCAAGAATTAGAAAAGGATTATCGGAATCAGTCAGGTATTGATTTAATTGTTTTAATTTTATTAGAACTCTATTTAATTAAATGAGTTGTTTTAGTGTTAAAGAGATACAAACATGAGGAATTAAAAAGAAATTATTTTTATTAGTCGAGAACTAAAATGAGATTATTTATATTAATTAGTCGGGGTGTTGTAAAATAGAAAAATAAATGCACACAATTCAATCACACAAGTGCACACAAAGATTTACGTGATTCGACTTCAGGCCTACATCACGGGGCAGGGAGAAGAATGTTCCACTATTTTGTAGAAAAGCATACAAAGGTGAATGGTTAAAAAACACTCTATTAATTTCTCTCTCTTTCTTCACTTCACCTCAGTTCATTGTTTCCTCTTCCTTCATTCGGACTAAGGCTTATATAGCCATGATATTGGATAAAGAAAACACCCACTTGAGTTATGGCTTTAACTAACCATAAAGGCTTTCAAGTGGGTTTCTCAACATGACATCCACACATACATTCATAACACTCCCCCTTGGATGTCTGTCACTCTTCAATGTATTTTTAATATCCACTCTTACTTATTGCAGTATGAGTTTAACATAAAAGATATCATGACTCGGAACCCACCCTATGCAGATTAGGGGTCAGTGATCGACACTATTACTCAGACAGACTGTACAAAATTAAATGAATTGTACCAAAAGGTGATAGTTTTTTTTTTTCTTTTACGTATCAAGTGCAGAAGCTACAAATATACAACTCATCTGATAATAAATCGATCTTTAACAATCATCAATCAGGTTTTCTACAAGTATAATTTTTGTAACGCCGCGACCCGTTTATCGAAAAATTAAATCAAGAATTTAGGTGATAGAAATTCTATGAGGCGAAATAAAACGTTACGCAAAATTAAAACGGGATAAAAAAATAAAAAATAAAAAAAATGAAAATAATAATGATAAAATAAAATAAAACAAAACAAATAATTTAAATTGCTAAACGAAGCATAAGGAAAAAATAGGAAAATTGAGCCAAAAAGTGCAACCCATGAGATTTGAACCCTTGACCCAAAAATCAAGGGAGAACTTAAGCCCAAAAAGAAAAGCCACTTGGGCTGCCCACATTTTGTAAAAAATATTACAAATTACATAAATTAAAACCCCACCTCCCAAATTGGCCAATGGCCATCCATGCAGCAATGTTTATTTTTCAAAATAAAGATATATGATATATATATATATATATATATGAATATGAGTTGCGTGTGACAGTTCCCTTGCACCATCACTCTAACCAGTGAAATTACATGCCACAATCCTCATGACGCCTCTGACTTTGAGTGTGTTAAGGGCAACCAGAAAAGCATGATTATAAGTCTGTGTGTGTGTGTGTGTGCATGTGAGTTTAGAGAGAGAGTGAGCTAGAAAGAGAAATAATGAGAGAGAAGAAGAAGCATAGGAGAAGAAGTGTTCTTTTGTTGCATGTGAGGCTCCCCCAAAAACCAAACCCAATGAGAGGAGTTCTTGCAACCATGGTGACTTAGGAGAAACCTAGCCGTGCATGCAACCAAGAGAGAGACAGTGGAAGAGAGAGAGGGAAGCTGTTAGAGAGAGAAATCGAGATCTTCAAAAACTAGCAACAAAGAGGTAAGCAAATTGAACCCTCCCAAACCTATTTCAAATTTTGATACATTTATGCATGCTAAGTCATGTTTTTGTGTGACTTAAACCTAGAAAACCCTATAAAAACTATAAAAACTCAAAACTCACCATTGATCGTCGATCTTAAGGAATAGGTCTGTGTTGACTAAAACTAAATGAGTTTTGGTAAGTTGGGGTGTGATTGAGAGCTATGAGGGTTTCAAATCCACAAAGATTTTAGCAAGTGGACACAAGATTAGAGAGAAACATGAGGTTGCAGGTCACGGCCACCCAAATCAATTCCACCATTTGAGCTCCAACCTTGGTTTTTTTGAACGGAATATAAAACCCCACGATGATACAGTTTCAACAAGCCCAACCCCGTTGGTTTATAGCAAACAATGGCCATGAACCAGCCTATTATCCAAATAGGGCATGACCATTCAAAACTAATATTTGATCCATCTTAATCCATAAAAATAATGCCAAAACCTTTCCTTGGCTCTCTAAAGAAGAATCGGACTGAAAACAGAAGAGAATATGGCCTCAAAACTCACAAAATAAAAAGAAATTTTTTTAGGGTTTTGGATGAACAGTGGCCGTCGTGATGGGAAAGACGACACTATTCGAGTCGGGTCAGAACCCGACCGACTGGGCGTATGGGTCATGCGATATTGCGTCTTTTTGGGTTATATGGATTTAAAAAAATAAAACTTAGGGCTGACGTCAGTAAGACGTCAGCATGACACACTGAACCGATTGGTTCTTGACCATGCCTGTTCGGTTCTGCCTTTGATCTCTTATACCGTACGGTTTAGGTTAAATATTTCCTAAAATTTTATTTTAGCCCCCAAATGTTTCTGTTAATTACGGAAGGTGTAACACCTCAACCTAATTTATTAATAATTAGTTCGCTAATTATTAATTAGAAACAACATGAAGAAATGGAGGCATAAGCACAAAATGGAGGAAAAATGGCAAAAGTGAGGCCAAGGGGTTTTAAACCCATGACCAAGTGAGGCAAGGTTTTAAAGTCCCAAAAATTTAACCACTTGACTGCAAGCACTTTTGTGCTTTATTTTACATAAGATATATATATATATATATATATATATATGTATATCATATAATCCTTAATTTTTGAATGCTCAAAATGAGGTGGCAGCCCCTCATTGGACCACCACACCCACCAATCAAGGTTTCATGCAGCAAACTTAAATATAAAATACACAAATATATATATATATATATATATATATGTAAGTCTATTGTGTATGGAGAGGATATATAAGAATTTCAAAGAAAGATCTAGAGAGAGAGAGAGAGAAAGGGCTGCATGGCAGCCATGTGTGCATGTGTGTGTGCACAAAACTGTGTGAGTGGGTGTATGGTAGTGTGTGTGTGTGTGTGTGCTCATGTAGACCAAGAGAGTGAAGTTTGTGAAGAGTGATAGAGAGACTGAAGAGAGGAAGAGAAGCAAAAGGGTTAGAGAGAAAACATTACTGTAGTAGGAGACCACCATGGATGGAGGAAGAGAAAGCTTCAGAAAGACTGGATTAGACTAAGGTATGTGCCGATTTCCCTTTCTTGTGTTCTGTAGATAGTAAAGAACCAACAAGTGTAGGCAAAACAAAAAGAGAAACTTAAGAAACTTCTCTATACTGAACGGCCAAGATGTGTAAAACTTCAACTGAAACCAAGCTCGATTTTGTGACTAAAAATATGTAGACAATCCTTCCAAGAATCCAAACCAATTCGAATTAGAGAAAATGGTCAAAAAATGGCACAGTCAATTATCCTCGTTGGTGTGTGATCGGAAAAATCAAGTTGGGTGTCGAAAAAACTATAGTTTTCAAATTTAAAACAGATCCAAAAGATTGCATGAAGTTTTAGGATTGATTTGGTGTGAAAATATGTGAAAACCAACTGAGAAAACAGGGAGAAAAATGAAGAAAACGATGGCTTAAAATCTTTGGTTTTTGGCACAAGGTATCCAAACGCCTCCGTGTTTCTCGCCATGTGGTCTTTTGGGAGCACAAGATGTTCTCCTCCCTGTCCCCCTTTCATCTCACCCCTTCCTCTACCCTTTCTTTATTAACTAACCCCTCTATTTCATTATTTTCTGATGATGATGCCACAGGTCCAACTTCACCAATTACGGCTCCTCCTACTGTGCCTGTTCCGCCTATTGATCCTGCTCCAGATCCTTCTCCTGTTCCTCCTTCTGCTCCTTTTCTTCGTCGTTTTACTTTAGTAAGAGAATTGCCAATCCATCTTCGTGACTTTCATTGCTTTTTTACTATTCTCTCTCACCATGAGCCTCAATCTTATCGCGAGGCTCGTATTAACCCTCTTTGGCAGAAAGTTATGGATGATGAATTACAGGTTTACACCACACTCGCACCTGGGACTTGGTTGATCTTCCTCTGGGTAAAATTGCTATAGGTTGCAAATGGCTTTACAAGATCAAGACTCGTTCTGATGGTTCCATTGAGCGCTATAAGGCTCGCCTCAGTTGCCAAGGGTTTCAATCAGGAATATGGAATTGACTATGAAGAGACCTTTGCTCCTGTTGCCCGTCTTACCTCTGTCCGGAGTCTGCTGGCTGTTGTTCCTATTCGCACATCGGGGTTATTTAAAATGGATGTTAAGAATGTTTTTCTTAACGGTGAATTTAGTGAAAAAGTTTATATGTAACCCACTCCGGGGTACGATAATCCCTCTCACAAAGTCTATAAGCTCCGTCGCGCCCTGTATGGTCTTAAGCAAGCTCCTCACGCCTGGTTTGCCAAATTCAGTTCTGTTATTGGCGACTTCGGTTTTACCTTTAGTCCCTATGAATCCGCTCTCTTTGTTCATCAGACTGATCATGGCACCACCCTTCGTCTCCTCTATGTTGATGACATGATTGTCATTGGTGATGACTCCACTGGAATTTCTGCTCTCAAACAGTTTCTCAGCCAGCACTTCGAGATGAAGGATCTTGGTTCCCTTAACTACTTCTTGGGTCTTGAGATTTCCTCTGATGCTCATGGCTACTATCTCTCCCAAGCCAATTATGCTTTCGATCTCCTCACTCATGCTGGTCTTACCGATAGCAAGATTATTGCTCTCCCTCTCGAGCCCAATGTTCGTCTCACTCCTCTAGATGGTACGCCACTCCGTGATGCTACCTTGTACCGAGAGTTACTTGGCAGTTTTGTCTATCTTACAGTTACTCGGCCTGATCTTGCTTATGTTGTGCATATTGTCAGTCAGTTTATATCTACCCCTCGATCCTCTCATTATGCTGCTGTTCTCCGGATTCTTCGGTATCTTAAAGGTACCCTTTTTCATGGTTTTCATTTCTCCATCGACTCACCTCTTGAGTTGCGTGCTTACTCCGAAGCTGATTGGGCGGGTGACTTGACTGACCGGCGTTCTACCACTGGTTATTGCTTTTTTCTTGGCACCTCTCTTATTTCCTGGCGTAGCAAGAAATAAATTGTCACCGCTCGCTCTAGTACTAAAGTTGAATATCGTGCTCTCGTCGATACTACCAAGAAGCTTCTTTGGATCCAATGGCTTCTTGCTACCTTGGGAGCTCCCTTTCCCACTGCTACTGTTCTCTCTTGTGATAATCGTAGTGCTATTCAGATTGCCCACAATGATGTTTTTCATGAACGCACCAAACATATCTGATTATGCCTAAAGAATAACGCGGTAATTGTAGTGTAGCTTTGGGGTGTCGATTCCACAAAAAGACAAAATTAAAAGAATAACAGAAAGAATTTCTGAAACTAAAGAAAATATTAAATGATTAACGAGAAAATAAAAATATAAAAAGTGATTTAAAATGCAAATTAAAATTAAATAGTGTGATTAACGGAAAAAGTACTTAAATTAACTGAACAGTAGAGTGTCAGGAATCCCTTGCACATATCCGATATTTTAATTATTTTTAATTCACTGATAACTCAATTGAGAATTTAATTTCAAAAATTCCAATCGGAAGATATAGAATTATAAACTAAAATTAAACCAAATGTAACCTTTTGAAAAATCATTCATCACTTTTAAATCACGCGAATTGTTATTCACATTGAGAAAACCAAACAACGACAATATATCCAGGGAGTAATATTGCAGCAAAGAATTAAATCAATATAAATAATTAATTTATCCAAACATAATCAAAGAATTAATCCATTCAATAGAAAAAGACTGACTGAATCTATAAATAGAATAAACTCTTTAATTATTCGGCAACAATAAATTGAGAATGATAAAATAAAAAGTTTTAATAAATAAAATTCAGCACATGAATCAAAAATAAATTAAAAATACCATCTATGGTGCAAGTTCATCCCTAGCCCTACTTGAAAATTTAGTTACCCATGTAGATGGACAACATAAATCCCAAAGAAAAGTAAACCTGAAGCATTCTATTTTTTTCCCTCTTTTCTCTGCTCTAGGACTGCTGCGCCGCAGATCTCCTTCTCTGTTCTGCTTCGCACAGTGTTTTTTCTCTCCTGTTTAGCTTTCAACCGCCTGGACCCCGTTTGCCTTCTTTTTTTTTTCTTTTTATTTCTCTTCCAGTCGCGTCTTACATCCAAGCCCACTACACGCCGCACCTGTTCTCCAGCCCAGCGCCTGACGCTCCAAAGCCCAGCCGCACGCCCTGGCCTTTTGACTTCTGTTTCTTTATTTTTTTTTACTATTTATTTGCTTTAACACGGGCCCCACTTTTGCTTTTCCTTTCTTTTGATTTCCTGCGCAAGCCTCCTGTTCTTCTTTTGTTCAATCCTTCCACCAGGCCCCACAGCATTTTAGTTTGACTTTTCTTTTTAATTTTTTTCTCTTTTCTTTCTTGAATCAGCCACTTGCTCCTTTTTCTCTTCCGCGCACAGCCAACAGCTCGCAACCTTTAGGTCCCTTTTACTATTAGATAACGACTGAATCTTGATTTGGGTTCTTCACAAAAATTGTAGCCTTGGATATGTAGATAATTTTAAGCTTTTGAATCACATGATTTGGATTTCGAAAACTCAAGTTATGACCTACTGAAGTTTGCTGGTTCGAACAGGAATCTAGCTTTCCAGACTTGACTTTGAAACAATTTTTGGAGGCCCAAACGAACTCAGATTTTTACAGACCATACCTTTCTGAAAAGCTTAAGACGTCCTCTAAAAACTTCATGAAGACTACTTTCTCATTCTGAAACTCTAACACCATCTAAACCTCAGTTGAAACTCTATAGATTGAATCTGCCTAAAAGCTGAAAATTGCAAAATATACTCTATATCTCTTCTTTTACCTTCAATGCTTTCCTAATTCAATAAATATATTAATCAGCTCACTTAAACAGAAAATATGTCATAATATTAAATATAAATGAATTAAGGATATTAAACCTTATGCTCTAATAATAGGGACACATTTTAGCATTTTAATCTAATAATAGGGTATTTAGAGTGTACTTTTGGCCCTTATCACACCCCCCCAACTTGCTCAGTGCTAGTCCCTAGCAATTTTCATGCAAAAATGGAAAAAGAGACCAAAGAAGATCACGTACAGAAGGCATCTAATCACACTTTTCAGATTCGCATATCAAAGCAATTTCAGGAATTCAATAACCCTATAACAATCAATCCACTTATAGCAATTCACAGAGTGTGTGTGTGTGTTCTAAACCATATCCATCTAACCACAAACCATGACACATGCAACATCAAGAACATCTCAAGCAAAAGGTTCAACTCCATATCTCACGGGTATAAAAGTGCTTCATGTAGGGGTTCTCTTTATGGAGTTGACAAGGGGTGTACAGCGCAATGAAAAAAATTAGGCAATTATGTACAAGCAACAAGAAAACATTGATCTTATGATAGGACGCACTAACAAATGAGACTTCCACCACTCTTTCCACAAGCTTACTTAAGATCAGAATGATCAACCTAAAAAGAGTTGTAACGTGGCTCGGGTTAGGGGCTATATGAAGAAAATGATAAAAATGATTCAAAAACTTCCAAGTACATACTAAGAGAATTTCATTAAGAATCATAGCAAACCAAATTTCTCACTTAATGTACTCTTCAACTTTTCAAATCACTGAATAACAAAACTTCTCCTTCTTCTTTCTCTTCTCTTTTTTTTTGAAATTTTTTTTTTCACATTGACTTTGATGCTCACTCAATTGAACACTTCGCACTTGTACTCTTCCCTTTTTCTTTTTCTTCTTTCTTTCAATTCAACAGAAAAGAAAAGAAATGCAAATTCCACACCTAGTACACACTTGGAAGCAAAAAGGGTAGGAAAATCAAGGTATAGGCTATACTCCAATGCAGAGCGGTATGAATGACGTGGGCACATGAAAGAAAACTATATGTGTTTGTTGGCTCAAAGTTGGCTACTAAGGATCTATGATGAGAAGTGTTAGCTTGAAAGGCTCAAACGTTAATCCTAAGTTGACCTTTGTCATATCCCAAGTATATCCGCCGTCATGCCACCAACCATGTAATGATATTCTCAAAAGAAGTGCCCAATTCAATAGATCAATGAACGCTTATCACAAATTTCTGCATTTGTAGGCTCTCAATTTTCTCCAAAACTCATATGAATACTTAAGCAAAAGAGTCCTCTAGCTACATGTGTCAAACCACCATCTTACCACAAAGTTTGGATAAGTGCATTAAAAGTTCTGTGAATGCCTCTCAGCAGAATGATTATGGTGGATTCGGTGAATTCACGAAAATGGCTATGAATGAGAATAAGTACTCATGTGAAAAAGATGCACGTGTGATGCAAATTTTAAAAAAAATTTGACACATGAAAATATGTCGCCACAACATTTTAAATGTTGAATTTGCACCACCACTCCCCAACTTAAATGAAACATTATCCTCAATGTTTAACAAGCAAAATTGAATGGAGGGTACTGAAAAGGGTAGAATACACCTGATGGGCAATGTGGGCAGCTCACTAAGCACCAAAGATGGCAATCTGAACTGACAAAATGAAATTAACCTGCAAATAAAAACAAAGAAAACAGCAGCAAACAAAAAGAAAAAAAACAAGAACAAAAAAAAAAAATAACAAAAAAAAAAAATAAAACAAATAAATAAATAACATACCTGCATGGCGTGATCAAGGTTGATAGACCGGGTCCATAAGTGGAATGTCTTCCACTTCCGGAACTTGCCTATCAATTAAAATTTTAAGACACTGACCATATTGTGATCAAGAAGTAATAGAAAGTAAATACTAATCAGAAAAATCACCCCTGATTGGCAGGTGGTCAGAGGTGTCCTCAAATGTAAGCCTCGAGAGATGGTCAGCCACTACATTCTCCACTCCGTTCTTGTCTTTTATGGTGATGTCAAATTCCTGCAAAAGTAAAATCCACTGTATTAGTTGTGCCTTAAGGGCTACATGATCTGTGAAAATAAGAATAGGAGAATCAATTAAATAAGCACGAAACTTATTCAAAGCAAATACTACAGCTAGCAACTCTTTTTCAGTAGTAGAGTAATGTATCTGAGCACTATTTAAAGTTCTACTAGCATAGTAAATGACAAAGGGCTTCCCCTCCCTTGGTTGTCCAAGAACAGCACCTACAACATAATCATTGGCATCACACATAATCTCAAAAGGCAAAGTCCAATCAGGTGGTTGCATTATGGGTGCTGAAGTAAGCTTGCCAATTAGCGTTTTAAAGGCCTCTTGATACGTTTGTGTCCACTCAAATGGGGCATTTTTAGTTAGGAGGTCACATAGTGATCTAGATATGGTGGAAAAATTTTGTATGAACCTCCTATAAAAGCCCGCATGACCAAGAAAGGATATCACATCCTTGATTGTCCTAAGTGTAGGCAATTTCGAGATTAATTCAATCTTAGATTGATCAACCTCTATCCCCCTATAAGAAATAATATGCCTTAGGACAATACTTGAAGGTACCATAAAGTGGCATTTTTTTCAATTCAAAACCAAGTCTTTCTCCTCACAACGAGTCAACACTCTCTCTAAATTCAATAAGCATGCATCAAAAGAAGATCCAAAAACAATCACGTCATCTATAAAAACTTCATGCAATTTTCAACCATATCACTAAAAATACTCATCATACAATGTTAAAAAGTAGCAGGTGCATTACACAATCCAAATGGCATTCTACGAAAAGCATAGGTACCAAACGGACAAGTGAAAGTGGTTTTTTCTTGATCTTCAAATGCAATTTCAATTTGATAATAACCAGAATAACCATCCAAGAAACAATAAAAAAGATGACCAGCCACACGCTTAAGAATTTGATCAATAAAAGGGAGAGGAAAATGGTCTTTTCGGGTGGTAGCATTCAATTTCCTATAATCAATGCACATCCGCCATCCAGTCACAAGTTTTGTAGGGACTAACTCTCCTAGGTCATTTTTCACCACAATAACACCTGACTTTTGAGGGACAACCTGTGTAGGACTAACCCATTTACTATCAGCAATAGGATATATGATTCCTACATCTAATAATTTCAACACTTCATTTTTCACCACTTCTTTCATAGTGGGGTTAAGCCTATGCTGGGGGTCTCTACGTGGGCTAGTTCTTTCCTCCAAATTGATTTTATGAGAACAAACCAGGGGACAAACACCTTTTATATCAGCAATGCTCTAACTTATGGCTGACCTATGCTTTCTTAGGGTCTGAATTAATTTTTCACCTTGAGACTCAAACAACTCAGATGAGATAATAACAGGAAAAGTATCACCTGGACCAAGGAAGGCATGCTTTAAACCCTTAGGCAAAGGCTTCAATTCAACTTTGGGTGCTTCCATACTTGAAGGAATCTGCTCTTCACGTTTTTTAGGCAACTCCTCAAACTTCAGTTGCCATGCCCGTGCTCCATAATCCTGAGTTCTGTCAAAAATAGCACAAATATCAACCACATCAGATGGATCAGTAATATAATCAAACTCAGAATTAACAAGAAAATGCTCAAGGGGATCAAAATCATGAGTTGGAGGAACTCCCCTATCCATGAGTGAATCAATCATGTACGTTTGGTGGCACTCGTTCTCCTCTTCTGGCTGTTTTGCAATATGGAATATATTCACCTCGAGAGTCATGTTCCCAAAAGACAGCTTCATAAGCCCATTCCTGCAATTAATAAAAGCATTAGTAGTGGCGCTAAGGAAAGGCCTACCTAAAATCAGAGGAACTTTTGAAGTGGAGTCAACAACAGAGCTAGTGTCAAGGATTAGGAAATCAATAGGATAATAAAATTTATCAACTTGAATTAGAACATCCTCTACCACACCCCGTGGCGCTCTGATTGAACGGTCAGCCAATTGCAATACCACAGAAGTTGGTTTGATTTCTCCCAACCCCATCTGCAAATAAATAGAATAAGACATTAGATTCACACTAGCTCCTAAATCAAGCAAAGCTTGTCCAAACTTATGATTTCCAATGCTGCATGCAATGGTTGGACAACCAGGGTCCTTGTACTTGGGAGGAATCCTCTGCTTAATTAGAGCACTAACTTGCTCTATCTGGAACACTGTCTTCTTCACATGGTGCTTCCTCTTAACTGTACACAAATCTTTAAGAACTTTTGCATAAGTAGGACTTGTTTAATCACATGCAAAAAAGGAAGATTAATTTTTACCTGCCTAAGATTCTCTAGGATTTCATTGTTAGGATCCAAAGTTCGCTTGGTTGATTTTAAAGCTTGTGGAAATGGTACCTTAACATAGCTCTTCGTCACCTCTGGTTCCTTGGGCAGCTCAACATTGCTACTATCTTGACCATTTTTCAAATCTTCCGATTTGTCCACTGTTGGGATGTGTAAGGACTTACCACTTCGAGTCACAATGGCATTTGCATCCTTTAAATTTTCTTGCGCCATGTGTAATACCCTGACCCGAGTTAACACACATACCGAGGCAGACCGGGTCGGGTAGTGTATTATCAGCCGTAACCCGAGCTGTTTAAAGCTCTACATTATTTTATCATATGTACTGTACGGGTTTAGAAAGTGAATAGTATCAGTTATATAGCCAGTGTCAGGCAATACCCGAACAACCCAGAACTATGCCTCGTAATACGTGCATGCACGTATTTCCATGCATGCATACGTACATACATATGCATAGCTCATTAAATATCAGAGTATGTATATGTACTCAGAAATTAGTATACACGTGTATATATGAGGGTATATATATATATACATATAAGATGAGTATAAATTATGTGTTTATACATGTATATATTCATAATATGGTATATTATATATATATAAGATGAGTATAAATTATGTGTTTATACATGTATATATTCATAATATGGTATATTATATATATATATATGCATGTGTATTTAAAATATAAAAGAAAAGAAAAGAAAGAAAAAAAAGGAAGTTGCCAAAAACAAGTATTTTGGTGTGATGTGTGTGTGTGTGCCTGATCGTGTGTTAGTGTGTGTGTTGGGGTGTGTAGTGTGTGTTTTGTAATATAATATATATACATACATCACCAAGTAACAATTAATGCAAAGCTGCATTTGGAAAAAGGGAAATCAGAAAACTTGTCAAACAAAAAGGCTAGGAAGAGAGAGAAACCGAGAGGGGGAAAAGGGGAGATGCGACTTGGGCGGTGGAGTGTGTGTGTGGGTAAAATATATATATATATATATATATGGTGTTACGTGAGGTAAGAAAAGGGAGAGAAGAGACTTTGAGAGGCTGAGTTAGAAGTAGTGGAAAGTTTAAGAGTAGCTCAGAAGTTGAAACAGAAGAGGAAGAAGTAGGATCCAACTAAGAAATCAGAAAATATAGGTAAGTGGGTCTTATTCAGTTTTTGATTTTAAGAGCATGATAAATTGTTTGAATAATAAGGTTCAAATCAGCATGAAAAATGGAATAAAATACAAAAAGAACCATTGAAAATGATCGAGAAATGAGACAGAAATGTCGAGTTGCAGGTTTTATGAATAGTCTCGGGTTTCATGAAAATCTAGGTTAAAAACTTGTTTTAAGTTTCTAAAAACAACCCTCTGAGTTGCAGAAACATATTAGAAAAATTGTAGGATCAAAACAGTGATCAAAATGTCACAAAAATGAAATAAAGATTTGGCCGGAAAACCGACCAGAGCTATTAAACCCTATATTCGTGAAGATTGGAAGGTCTTCAATGGAAACTGAGGTTGGGGTTAAGGTCCTTGAGAAAAAGGGAAGAGAATGGCATTGAAAACGGGGTAAAATAATGTCGGAACTAGGTCACCGTCACCGGAGATGGTGACGGAACCCTACTGGAATATTGAAGAAGATGACCGGAATATCGAGGGGTGTATCGGGTCAAGACGAAACCGGGTTTGGGTCGGATCGGGTCGGGACCTGACCGAAAATAAAATAGGGTGGTGATATTGTGTCATTTTGTATTTGAATTTAAATGGTATTTGGGTTGTTTGGTTGCAGAGATAGGAAATGTGAAATTGGGTTTGGGGTTATCCAGACCGTGGATAAGATAAGGGATAGGCTATTGAATTCTGGTTCTTGAGATTTAATTGAATCGGTTGGTTCAATGACCTAATAGATCGGTTTAGGGTTTCTGACTGTGAACCCATTGGTTCCGACCGAGACTTAGAGAAATTTCATTTTGACCCCAGAAAGTTTAGGAAATTTCACCAAGGCCCAAATAGAGAAAATTTATAAAATATTATTTTTACAAGTTTAGAAAATTTCACTAAGGCCCAAGTTTAGAAAATTTCATCGTGAAAGAACGGAAACAGTTTAAGAGGTAAGTAAATGTCTGATCTCTGCATGTGTTACATTCCCAGCCATGTCAACAGTCTTTCTTATATTATCTATTGTACTCCATACATGCCAGAATATTTATTGAGTCCACATTGATATTGCTCTATCTTGTGGAAAGTATTTATTGACTGTTGTATATCTTGATCATGATTTCTGTACGCTCTATACATAGGCCTCAAGGGACAAGACTTATGATCTCAGCAGCCTAGTTTACATTGGCCTGTTAAGGCAACAGTTTCTTTTCGCTGCTGAGATAGTGTTATTGCATTTACTGTTTATTGGATTTAGCATGATCTTGATATATCATATTGTAGCCGGATTTGTGCTTAGTCACAAACTCCATCTAATGCTTAGTAGACCTACGGGTCTAGAAAATGGAATCAAAAGTGGCAATTAAAATGGCAGCTAAAGTGGGATCTATGAAACGAGTACTGAACCGACGGGTTAGTGCTTGGCTAAGAGATCAAGGAAAAAGAGAATAAAATGAATTAAGGGGTACGCCGGGCCCCAAGTTAAAGTGCATCCACATTTGTTGTTATCAGTATCTATTATTGATTTTCATAGCTTGATCATATTATTTCATTATGAATGATCATGAGATTTCACAGCTTTTTATTGAGAGTGTACAATTTATGCTTGAGACAGCTCATGACTGTAACAGTATAATATTGTCAGCAGAACAGATTTCATTTCCTTATCATTTGACTACTATCATTGGATATTGAGCTATATATTCATTGACTGGCAAGCATCTTTATATACACCTGTGCACATGGCAGAGTAAGGGAGTATTAGTTACTGAGTTTTCATAGCTCATCAGATACTACACAACATTTGACTTTTAGGCACAGATATCGAGGACGGACAGTAAAGTCTAATAGTTAGGAAGTGGACATTTGCTTTTGAAACTGCAGTGTAATACTTAGTACAAATAGTCTTATAGCTCTCCCATGTTATCCACGTCTTAGGGATGAACAATTGTATTAAGTAATTTTGTATTCCGCATTTTGTAAACATTATATATATCACATGCAGCTTTTATTTATTTTCTTTCGCACTTTAGTTGTTGCATGTTAGTAGCACTGATTGTGTAACAAGTTGAGACCCTTGGTTCGACAAGCAGCGTCGGATCGGGTGAGCGACACGAGATTCGCATAGGGTGGGTCTCGGGTCGTGACACCATGTGTTGACCATGGGGTGTGGACTAGGCTTGGGAAGGGAATCTGCCTTGCTCATTCACACTCAAAGAGCTCATTAATTTGGACATTTGGCTCTTTATCTCCTTGTTTTCTTCTACAACCTGCATAATCAAAGATTCGAAACTTTTGGTTAGTCTTACCCTATGCTTCAATAAAAGCATGCAAAGTGTCTTCTAAAGAATTCCTAGAAGATGAGGATACATGATATGGTGCATAATATGGTGCAGGGTTTGGTCTAGGAGGCTGTACAGGTGGTGGTGCAAATGGCTGGTTTTTAGACTTCCAGCTAAAATTGTGGTTATTATGCCATCCTAGATTGTAGGTCTCAGAGAAAGGTGTGAAAGGCTTCTTGTACATACCTAAGGTATTACATTGGTCCTCATACATCCCTCTCATCTCAGCAAATGTGGGACACTCTTGGGCGAGGTGATCTACCCCGCCACACACCGAACATGGTCTAAAAGAATCTGCATGATTAGCTAAGTGTGTTGGCTTTAAGTCCTTAATCTTTAACATCTCTAACTCCCTAGTGTCACGCCCCGGATTTCCATGAACCCGGGGGTGAGCGGAACGGCAAATTAAAAGGAATAAGTACTGACAATTAAATAAATTCAATTAAAGCCTCACATGGTTGTGACATATGACTAGGAGTGTCTTATAATTTGTCCAAAATGGATCCCTACTTGGCCGCATGAGATAGCCCAAAAGTTCCTCAATTTGGCCCCAAAAAGTAAGGTCAAATGTGGTCTAAAATGGCCTTGAAACGTGGCCCAAAAATGTTCCAAAGGTTGCCCAATTTGGGCCACAATCATGCCTCAACATAGCTTAAAAAGTGTTCTAAAAATAGGTCAAAAAGTGGCCAAAAGATAGCTCAAAAGGTGGCTGAAAGAGGACGGGACAGCAGGTAGGACAGCAGGGCAACAGGCCAAGACAGGCAGGCACGCGCGCGCAGGGGGGTGCACGTCGCGCGAGCAGGGGGCGCACGGAGCGCGCGCGCGCGGGAGGCAGGGCGCGCGGGCAGTGGCTGGGCGACAGGGCTTGGTGCAGTCTGATTTTCTGATTTTTTTCAGAATTACTGTTCCGGACAGAGAGCAAATTTCTCTGTCCTAGCAGTCTAATTTTCTCTATTTGTTGCTCCAAATTTTTCCATTTTTCCAAGTTCTTTCCAAGTCTTTTAAACCTCTTAATCACTCATTTTTCGGCCTATTTTTCCCTAAGCTTTTTAAGCCATTTCCTACCCATTTCAGCCCACTTTTTCCCTAATCTCTAGTCCCCCATTTTTGATACTTTTCTCACCCATTCCGAGGAATTGTTAATCTTTCCAAAATTTTGGGCATAGTTTCCTTTGTTTTTTTTTTTTTTTTCCAAGTTATTTCCTTCACCTAATAGTCACAAAATATAGATGTAAAATTTCATAAACATCCACCCTCACTCAGTGGCCACAACTTCCATCAATTCATATACATTCGTCTAAGATGCATTTAAATGAAATATTAAGTATTTACTTGGGTCTCAACCCATACAATTTACAATGGCCCAAGGCCAAAAGTTTACATCTTCTTCCAAGTATAAAACAAAATAAGTACATGTCCAAAAATAAATACAACCAGTTGGGCTTATAGCCCATACATCCCAAAAAAATGCCCCAAGGGCCAAATCTCCAAAGAAGTCCGTGTCCTCCCGTCCTTCAAGACTTGCACAAATCTCAAGTCTCCGGGGTCTCATCTGAAATGGTATCCCACGAATGGGTCAGCTCAACTGCTGGTATGATCACGAGCTAATGCTAGAAACAAATCTAGGACGTGGCATGTGCAAGTGTGCATTTATAAGCCATGCATTTCCCTTCCCAATGATCAATGCAATGCAAGGCATCATGTATGACACACACATGCAAACTCTATGTCACACCCATGTCTCATGATACGGTCCTTCCCCGCTGGCATGAGTACCGCCCAGTATGTCTCCTTTTTGGTGCGCCCCCGATGGAATGGAGTACCAACGGCCGAAATTTTGGGTTTTTTCACCACAGGATCTACACCCTTATAATGTCCGACACCACGTGCCACCCATACCATGTTTCCAAAGAATAATCTTATGCCAAGATGCCATGATTTCATCATGCAAATTCAATGAGTCATTTCATTAAACATATGGTGTGACCCTTTTCAAGTCATGCATTCCACCCCACAAAATGCATAATTTTACACTTTCAAAACATCATTTACATGCATATACTATGGCTACACACATCAAGATACATTCAAACTACAAAAACCACTATACTAGCAATTCACAAAGGTCATGCTAAACTTTTCACAAATTACTAAAATTTCATAAAGCTTCCCCATCTCAACCTATAACATTTTCTTCATGACATCAAGTAATTTTTCAACATAAATACACATCAAAACATAGCAATCTAACACATAGACAAGCCATATGTTATTCATGATGATAAAACATCAATTAAATCAAAGGAAATAAAAATTTCCAAATTTCTAACTCTAGGTTCTTCAAAATAACACCACTTAAATAAATTCCTAACCACAAATACATCTCTAAGCAGCTCAAATAACCCATAGAAAGGTAGGAAAAGCTAGATCTATTTCTAGTTTAGCAAGAAACCATACTTAAATCAGTTTTTCTTAAACTGAGAAGGAATTACTTGCTGGATGGAAAAAAATTTTGGTGAGTATCTAGTACTCGTTGAGCTGAACACTTTCTCAGAAGGAAGTTCGGCCAAATTCCTCCTCGAAATGTGTGTTCTGGCAGCTTGAAAATATGGGTTTTTAGGGCTTTTCTCTCTCTCTCTCTCTCTCTCTCTCTATATGGACGAGATCTCTGATATTTATGAATGCATATCTAATAAGGATGAAGTATCTGAGCTGTATTTATAGTGGGGAATCAAAGGGGCAAGGGCAAATGACCATTTTGCCCTTAATGAGGCCGTAACCCCGTTACTCTACAGCTCATTCCTAAATGCTTCAAATTGAAATTATGTTTTAACTAATGTTCATAAAATTATTTTAAATGAAAATTATTAGAAGGAAACATTTCCATTTGAGGTCGCCTTAGACCCGTTCCACCCGGGTCACCCGAATACCCTTTTTGTCCAATTCCGGAAACCATTTCTGTTTTGGCTGATTTTCGTACAGCGGATACTTCACATTATTCTAAGTACTTTACTCTTCTATGACACACTCTAAATATGTCTCTAAATAGGTCATTCGGTGAAAACAATGTAGAAAGGCACTTTATCGATAAAACCAACAAAATTTATAAACTATGCATGCAAAGTGTTCTACCTCAAAAACGAAAAATTTACCCTCATTTTTCGGATCTCTACACCTAGTGAGTATCTCCACCTTAGCCTTCAAGTTGTCCTCCTCCCTAAGATGGTAAATTCCACCACCATTTTGGTTCCCTGTAGGTCGTGACCTATTTATGCTCTCAGTAGCATTAGGTCCTGTCCAAGTGTGAGCTTTTTCAACAAGCTCATTAAGGTATTCCATGGCCTCATCAGGATCTTTCTGCAAAAACTCACCATTACACATCATCTCTACAAATTGGCGCCCTCTAGGTGTAAGTCCCTCATAGAAGTAACTCACTAGACGCCAACTCTCATACCCATGGTGAGGGCACATATTCAATAACTCCTTAAATCTCTCCCAAGGCTGATACAAAGTCTCACTGTCCTTTTGTACAAAGGTGGAAATGTGTTTTTTTTTTAAAGCATTACACATCATCTCTACAAATTGGCGCTCTTTAGGTGTAAGTCTCTCATATATGTAACTCACTAGACGCCAACTCTCATACCCATGGTGAGGGCACATACTCAATAACTCCTTAAATCTCTCCCAAGGCTGATACAAAGTCTCACTGTCCTTTTGTACAAAGGTGGAAATCTGTCTTTTTAAAGCATTGGTCTTATGTTGGGGAAAGTATTTAGTAAAGAAAATCTGAGTCATCCCATTCCACGATCCAATTGACCGTGGTCTCAGTGAGTATAGCCAACTCTTAGCTTGATCTTTCAAAGAGAAAGGAAAGAACTTAAGTCTCACGATGTCTTGTGTTGCATTTTGACTATGGAAAGTCGCAACTACCTCTTCAAACTCCCTAATGTGTACATATGGATTTTCATTTTTCAAACCATGAAATGTAGGGAGTAACTGTATCACCCCCGTTTTAACATCAATTTGATGAGCATTGGGTGAAAATATGATGCATGATGGTGTGGCTGTGCGTGTAGGATGGAGGTAATCCTGAAGGGTCTTAGTGGGTTCATTCTCGTGTTCACTCATATTTTCAGAATTTGAAGAATTATCAAACAAAAAATTAGAAAAACAAGAAAAATTAGACTCTAAATTTGACTCTAACATAGGCCTATAAGCAAATCGACCTAATGCGTCCCTATACCTATTATGCATGCAAGATAACAATAAAAAAATGAATAAATAAATAAATAAATAAAAAATAATAATAATGTAGCAAGTGAAAAGAAGGGAACGAAGTTACCGCCTTTACAAATTGACGAAAAGAAAAACTATCTACTGATTCTTCTACTGTCTCCCCGGCAACGGTGCCAAAATTTGATTACGCCCAAAGAATAACGCGGTAGTTGTAGTGTAGCTTTGGGGGTGTCGATTCCACAGAGAGACAAAATTAAAAGAATAACAGAAAGAATTTCTGAAACTAAAGAAAATATTAAATGATTAACGAGAAAATAAAAATATAAAAAGTAATTTAAAATGCAAATTAAAATTAAATAGTGTGATTAACGGAAAAAGTACTCAAATTAACGAACAGTAGAGTGTCGAGAATCCCTTGCACATATCCGGTATTTTAATTATTTTTAATTTACTAATAACTCAATTAGGAATTTAATTTCAAAAATTCCAATCGGAAGATATAGAATTATAAACTAAAATTAAACCAAATGTAACCTTTCGAAAAATCATTCATCACTTTTAAATCACACGAATTGTAATTCACATTGAGAAAACCCAATGACGACAATATACCCAGGGAGTAATATTCCAGCAAAAAATTAAATCAATATAAAAAATTAATTAATCCAAACATAATCAAAGAATTAATCTATTCAATAGAAAAAGCTTGACTGAATCTATAAACAGAATAAACTCTTTAATTATTCAGCAACAATAAATTGAGAATGATAAAACAAAGAGTTTTAATAAATAAAAATCCATCACATGAGTCAAAAATAAATTAAAAATACCATCTATGGTACAAGTTCATCCCTAGTCCTACTAAAAAATTTAGTTACCCATGTAGATGGACAACATAAATCTCAAAGAAAAGTAAACCTAAAGCATTCTATTTTTTGCCTCTTTTCGCTGCTCCAGGATTGCTACGTCGGAGCTCTCCTTCTCTGTTTTCTGTTCTACTTCGCACAATGTTTTTTCTCTCCTGTTTAGCTTTCAGTCGCTCGGACCACCTCGTTTGCCTTCTTTTTTTTTCTCTCTTTCAGTCGCGTCCTACATCCAAGCCCACTGCGTGCCGCACCTGTTCTCCAACCTAGCGCCTGACGCCCCAATGCCCAGTCACACGCCCTGGGCCTTTTGACTTCTGTTTCTTTGTTTTTTTTCTATTGCTTTGCTTTAGCGCAGGCCCCACTTTTGCTTTTCCTTTCTTTTGATTTCCTATGCAAACCTCCTGTTCTTCTTTTATTCAATCCTTCTACAGGGCCCCATAGAATTTTAGTTTGACTTTTCTTTTTCATTTTTTTTCTTTTCTTTCTTGAATCAGCCACCTGCTCCTTTTTCTCTCCCGCACACAGCCAACAGCTGCCACCTTTAGGTCCCCTTTATTATCAGATAACGATTGAATCTTGATTCGGGTTCTTCATAAAAATTGTAGCCCTAGATGTGTAGATAATTGTAGGCTTTTGAATCACCCGATTTGGATTACAAAAACTCAAGTTATGACCCACTGAAGTTTTCTGGTTTAGACAAGAATCCAGCTTTCCAGACCTGACTTTGAAACAATGTTTGGAGGCCCAAACGAATTCGGATTTTTGCAAACAATACCTTTCTAAAAATCTTAAGATGTCCTCTAAAAACTTCATGAAAACCACTTTCTCATTCTGAAATTTGAACGCCATCTAAACCTCAGTTGAAACTCCATAGATCGAATCTGCCTAAAAACTAAAAATTGCACAATATACTCTATATCTCTTCTTTAACCTTCAATGCTTCCCTAATTCAATAAATATATTAATCAGCTCACTTAAACAAAAAATATGTCATAAAATTAAATATAAATGAATTAAGAATATTAAACCTTATGTTCTAATAATAGGGTCATATTTTAGCATTTTAATATAATAATAGGGTATTTAGAGTGTACTTTTGCGCACTCATCACACCCCCCAACTTGCTCATTGCTAGTCCCAAGCAATTTTCATGCAAAAATGGAAAAAGAGACCAAATAAGATCACGTACAGAAAGCATCTAGTCATACTTTTCAGATTCGCATATCAAAGCAATTTCAGGAATTTAATAACCCTATAACAATCAATCCACTTATGGCAATTCGCAGAATGTGTGTGTGCTCCAAACCATATCCATCTAACCACAAACCATGACACATGCAACATCAAGAACATCTCAAGCAAAAGGTTTAACTCCATATCTCACGGATATAAAAGTGTTTCATGTAGGGATTCTCTCTATGGAGTTTACAAGGGGTGTACACGCTCAATGAAGAATTAGGCAATTATGTGCAAGCAACAAGCAAACATTAATCTTATGATAGGCGCACTAACAAATGAGACTTCCACCACTCTTTCCACAGGCTTACTTAAGATCAGAACGATCAACATAAAAAGGTTGTAACGTGGCTCGGGTTAGGGGCTAAATGAAGAAAATGATAAAAAAGATTCAAAAACTTCCAAGTACATACTAAGAGAATTTCATTAAGAATCATAGCAAACCAAACTTTTCACTTAATTTACTCTTCAACTTTTCAAATCACTGAATAACAAAACTTCTCATTCTTCTTTCTCTTCTCTCTCTCTTTTGTTTTTTTTGTTTTTTTTTTTTTTAACTTTGATGCTCACTCAACTGAACAGTTTGCACTTGTACTCTTTCTTTTTTCTTTTTCTGCTTTTCTTCAATTCAACACAAAAGAAAAGAAATGTAAATCCACACCTAGTACACACTTGGAAGCAAAAAGGGTAGGAAAATCAAGGTATAGGCTATACTATAATGTAGAGAGGTATGGATGATGTGGGCATATGAAAAAAACTATATGTGTTTGTTGGTTCAAAGTTGGCTACTAAGGGTCTATGACGAGAAGGGTTAGCTTGAAAGGTTCAAACATTAATCCTAAGTTGACCTTCGTCATATCCTAAATATATCCGCCATCATACCACCAATCATGTAATGATATTCTCAAAAGAAGTGCCCAATTGAACAGATCAATGAACTCTTATCACAATTTCCTGCATTTGTAGGCTCTCAATTCTCTCCAAAACTCACATGAATACTTAAGCAAAAGAGTTCTCTAGCTACATGTGTCAAGCCACCATCTTACCACAAAGTTTAGATAAGTGCATTAAAAGTTTTGTGAATGCCTCAGCAGAATGATTATGGTGGATTCGGTGAATTCATAAAATGGCTATGAATGAGAATGAGTACTCATGTGAAAAAGATGCACGTGTGATGCAAATTTTAAAAAAGTTTGACACATGAAAATATGCCACAGAATTTTAAATGTTGAATTTGCAACCACCACCCCCCAACTTAAATGAAACATTGTCCTCAATGTTTAACAATCAAAATTGAATAGAGGGTACTGAAAAGGGTAGAATACAACTGATGGATGACGTGGGCAGCACGCTAAGCACCAAAGATGGTAATCTGAACTGACAAAATGAAATTAACCTGCAAATAAAAACAAAGAAAACAATAGCAAACAAAAAGAAAACAAAAAACAAAAATAAAATAAAATAAAAACATACCTACATGACATGATCAATGGTGATAGACCGGGTCCATAAGTGGAATGTCTTCCACTTTCGGAACTTGCCTATCAATTAAAACTTTAAGGCGCTGGCCATTTACTTTAAAAACCCGACCATCCTTAGAATCTTCTATTTCGACTACCCCATTTTTAAAAACATTCTTCACTATAAAGGGGCTTGTCCACCTAGACCTGAGTTTTCCTAGGTGCTTATGGAGTCTAGAATCATATAAGAACACTCGATCATTAGGCTTAAACATTTTTCTCAAAATATTTTTATCATGAAACGCTTTCATTTTAGCCTTACAGATTCTAGAGTTCTCATAAACATCATTCTCAATTCCTCTAACTCGTTCAATTGTAATTTTCTTAGCTTACCTGCTTCTTCTATATCAAAATTGAAATGCTTGATGGGCCAATAGGCTCGATGCTCGAGCTCCACAGGTAAGTGGCAAGGCTTTCCAAAAACAAGCCTATAAGGTGACATGCCTAAGGGGGTTTTGAAAGCTATACGGTAAGCCCAAAGTGCATCAACTAGTCTCAAAGACCAATCTTTACGATCCGGGTTGACCGTTTTTTCTAAAATTTGCTTAATTTTCCTGTTTGCAAGTTTTACCTGTCCACTGGTCTGGGGGCGATAGGCAGTAGAAATTTTATGTACCACCCCATATTTTTTCATCAAAGCCTCAAAAGAACGATTGTAAAAATATGTGTCTCGGTCACTAATGATAGCACGTAGTGTACCAAACTGAGACAACATATTCTCTTTGAGAAATTTAATCACCATTTTATTATCATTATTCCTACAAGCTGCTGCCTCTACCCATTTTGATACATAATCTACTGCCACAATAATATATAGATATCCAAAGGAAGGAGGAAATGATCCCATGAAATCAATGCCCCAACAATCAAAACTTTCAATCACTAAAATTGGGTTTAAAGGCATCATATTACGACGGGTCATAACTCCTAACTTTTGACACTGTTCACATGAGCGACAATAGATGTTAGCATCCTTAAACAAGGTAGGCCAATAAAATCCACACTGCAGAATGTTTGCAGCGGTTTTCTTCATTGAAAAGTGGCCCCCACAAGCTTGACAAAATTCTAAAACACTAATAATCTTTTCATCAGGGATGCAACGCCTTAAAATTTGGTCAGGGTAGTATTTGAAAAGAAAAGGGTCATCCCAATAGAAATTACGTACCTTAGTCATGAACTTCCTCTTATCCTGAGCGTTCCAATCCACTGGTATCTTACCTGCAACCAAATAATTCACAATATGAGCAAACCATGGCAAAGAAGTAAGAGAAAGTAAATGCTTATCGAGAAAATCATCTATGATTGGTAGATGGTCAGAGGTGTCCTCAATGTGAGCCTCGAGAGATGGTTAGCCACTACGTTCTCCACTCCTTTCTTGTCTTTGATGGCGAAGTCAAATTCCTTAACAGGGCTCTTTGTCACCTTTGGTTCCTTGGGCCGCTCGGCATTACTACCATCTTGATCCTTTTCTACATCCCCCGATTTGTCCATAGTTGGGATATGTAATGACTTACCACTTTGAATCATAATGGCATTCACCTCCTTCAAATTCTCTGGCGCCATGTGTTGACCATGGGGTGTGGACTGAGCTTGGGAAGGGAATCTACCTCCCTCATTCACACTCAAAGAGCTCATCAATTTAGAAACTTGGCTCTTTATCTCCTGGTTTTCTTCCACAACCTGCGTAATTAAAGATTCAAATTTTTGATTAGTCTTACCCTGTGCTTCAATAAAAGCATGAAAAGTGTCTTCTAAAGAATTCCTAGAAGATGAAGATGTATAATATGGTGCATGATATGATCTAGGGGGCTGTGCAGGTGGTGGTGTAGGTGGCTATTTTCAAACTTCCAGCTAAAATTGGGGTGATTGCGCCACCTTGGATTGTAGGTCCAGAGAAAGGTGTGAAAGGCTTCTTGTACATTCCTAAGGTATTACATTGGTCTTCGTACATCCCTTTCATCTCAGCAAATGTAGGACACTCTTGGGCGAGGTGATCTACCCCGCCACACACCAAACATGGTCTAACAGAATCTGCATGATTAGCCAAGTGTGTTGGTTTTAAGTCCCTAGCCTTTAACATCTCTAACTCCTTAGTGAGTATCTCCACCTTAGCCTTCAAGTTGTCCTCCTCCCTAAGATGGTAAATTCCACCACCATTTTGGTTCCTTGTAGGTCGTGACCTATTTGTGCTCTCAAGAGCACTAGGTCATGTCCAAGTGTGAGCTTTTTCAGCAAGCTCATTAAGATACTCTATGGCCTCATTAGGATCTTTCTCTAAAAACTCACCATTACACATTATTTCTACAAATTGGCGCTCTTTAGGTGTAAGTCCCTCATAGAAGTAACTCACTAGACGCCAACTCTCATACCCATGGTGAGGGCACATACTCAATAACTCCTTAAATTTCTCCCAAGACTAATACAAAGTTCACTGTCCGTTTGTGCAAAGGTGAAAATCTGTCTTTTTAAAGCATTGGTCTTATGTTGGGGAAAGTATTTAGTAAAGAAGATCCGAGTCATCTCATTCCACAATCCAATCGACCGTGGTTTCAGTGAGTATAGCCAACTCTTAGCTTGATCTTTCAAAGAGAAAGGAAAGAACTTAAGTCTCACAATGTCTTCTGTTGCATTTTGACTATGGAAAGTTGCAACTACCTCTTCAAACTCCCCAATGTGCACATATGGATTTTCATTTTTCAAACCATGAAATGTAGGGAGAAACTGTATCACTCCCATTTTAACATTAATTTGATGAGTATTGGGTAGGAATATGATGCATGATGGTGTGGCTGTGCGTGTAGGATGGAGGTAATCCTAAAGGGTCCTAGTGGGTTGATCCTTGTGTTCACTCATATTTTCATAATTAGAAGAATTATTAAACAAAAAATTAGAAAAAATAAAAAAATTAGACTCTAAATCTGACTCTAACACAGGCCTATAAGAAAATTGACCTAATGCGTCCCTATACCTATTATGCATGCAAGATGATAATAAAAATAAAAATAAACAAATAAAATAAAATAATAATGTAGCAAGTAAAAAGAAGGGAACGAAGTTACTGCCTTTATAAACTGCTGAAAAGAAAAACTATCTACTGATTCTTCTACCGTCTCCCTAGCAACGTCGCCAAAATTGATTGTCACTTTGTGTGTCAACACATTGCCAGTGGTATTGTTCGCCTCCTCTCCGTCTCCTCTACCGATCAACCAGCTGACCTCTTCACCAAAGCTCATCCACCAGGACGCCATCATGATTTAGTGTCAAAAATCCAGTTGGTCTCTATTATCCCTACTTGAGTTTGAGGGGGGTGTTACCATGTACTGTCACACGTAGTATTACTGTACAGTTATACCTTGGAATATGCCAGTATCATTTCCTGAAATATGCCAGTATTATTTCTTCTTGTGTACCTATATATAAGTCTCTCTTGTACATATATTATACACAGTTAAATATACAGGGTTTAACCCATTCTCTTTCTCACTCTCTGTCTTTATTCTAATAGGTAATTTGACCAAGTACATCAGAGGGCTTGGGAAAAGTGTAAATAAAAATAAAAATGAAAAGGAAAAGGAAAAGGGCATTCATTGGATGGGATGGAAACTTGTTATGATACATTTTAACTGCCATCAGAATTCTTAGTCATAAAAAAATGCGTTAATGATTATGTGGATTTGAAATGTAGTCAAAAGATATGCTATAATTATGAAGTACCTTGCTAGCAAAAGTGACTCTAATAAATGTAAGTATCTAGTGCGATTTGAAACAATTGAAAGAACGCAAATATCTAAAATCTATCTCACAGAAAGATTTTATGAGAATCGTAATAAAATTTATTTCTTTGACCTATGCTTCATTCAACTCAGTAATCAATTATTTTTATATACTAATTTACTAATACGTGGGTTGCATTTGAATAATGTATCAAATTATTAAAATATATTTTATGTAATTTAAATATGTAAAATTTATAACAATTTAATATTGTTACAAAATAATACTGCAAATTAAAAAAGAGCGTGAGAAATTAAAATGAAATACTATAAAAAAAAAATAAGCATAAAATTGAAAGAAAATTAAAATAAAGTTTACTTAATTATCTTGAATAGGAAAAATAATTATGAAAAAAAAGAAGGATGAAAATTTAGTAATATGTTAAAATAAACTCAAAATACAATAAAAGTAATTAGATTAAGGTAGTTAATAAATTTCTATATTAAACTTAAAGAAACAAGAGTAATTTTGATTCATTTAATTTTTTATTTTTATATTCTATTAGTCCATTATCTTTTATATATAAATATGTTCGCGCATGCATACATACACAGATACAATATTATATATATATATATATATTTTATTCTACCACCTTATAACGTTACCCATTTTCTTATTTTTTGGTCAATTGTTTTTCACAAACTTCTTAATTTTTTAAGATTTTAAACTTAAAGAAAAAAAATAATTCTACAAGTTTTTTATTTAAATTTTTTTTCCTAAATAATTATTTTTTATACAATTTTTTTCTTTTAATAAATACATTATAACTTTAACAATTTTTTTTTTAAATTTTAGTTTTTGTCCATTGAAATAAAATGAAAGATGAGCATGAAAAGAAAGTGAAACTAACTAAATTTAGGTCAAGCCTTTTTATTTTTAAGGTTACCCATTTTCATTTTTGTCAATAACTTTTTACAGACTTCATAATCTTTTAAGATTCTAAGCTTAAAGAGAAATGCAATTATGCCCCTTTTTTTTTTAAAAAAAAAGAGTCTTAACTGCTTTTCTTTACCTGCTTCTTTTTATTTAAAGATCATGAAATTTATATAAAAATAATAATTTAAAATTATTCCTAAAATATTAAAGTCTATTTTTTCTAAAGAATATAAAAGTCAAGAATTAGAAAAGGATTATCGGAATTAGTCAGGTATTGATTTAATTGTTTTAATTTTATTAGAACTCTATTTAATTGAATGAGTTGTTTTAGTGCTAAAGAGATACAAGCATGAGGAATTAAAAAGAAATTATTTTTATTAGTCGAGAACTAAAATGAGATTATTTATATTAATTAGTTGGGGTGTTGTAAAATAGAAAAATAAATGCACACAAATCAATCACACAAGTGCACACAAAGATTCACATAGTTCAACTTCAGGCCTACATCCACGGGGCAGGGAGAAGAATGTTCCACTATTTTGTAGAAAAACATACAAAGGTGAATGGTTAAAAAACACTATTAATTTCTCTCTCTCTCTTTCTTCACTTCACCTCAATTCATTGTGTCCTCTTCCTTCATTCGGACTAAGGCTTATATTGCCATGATATTGAATAAAGAAAACACCCACTTGAGTTATGGCTTTAACTAACCATAAAGGCTCTCAAGTGGGTTTCTCAACATGACATCCACACACACATTCATAACACTCCCCCTTGGATGTCTGTCACTCTTCAATGTCTTTTTAATATCCACTCCTACTTATTGCAGTATAAGTTTAACATAAAAGATATCATGACTCAGAACCCACCCTATGCAGATTAGGAGTCGGTGATCGACACTATCACTCAGACAGATTGTACAAAATTAAATGAATTGTACCAAAAGGTGATTGTTTTTTTATTTTATTTTATTTTACGTATCAAGTGCAGAAGTTACAAATATGCAACTCATCTGATAATAAATCGATCTTTAACAATCATCAATCAAGTTTTCTACAAGTACAATTTTTGTAATGCCGCGACCCGTTTATCGAAAAATTAAATCAAGAATTTGGGTGATAGAAATTCTACAAGGCGAAATAAAACGTTACGCAAAATTAAAATGGGATAAAAAAATAATAATAATAATGATAAAATAAAATAAAACAAAACAAATAATTTAAATTGCTAAACGAAGCATAAGGGAAAAATAGGAAAATTGAGCCAAAAAGTGCAACCCATGAGATTTGAACCCTTGACCCAAAAATCAAGGGAGAACATAAGCCCAAAAAGAAAAGCCACTTGGGCTGCCCACATTTTGCAAAAAATATTACAAATTATATGTATATATACACATAAAATAAAACCCCACCTCCCAAATTGGCCAATGGCCATCCATGCAGCAATGTTTATTTTTCAAAATAAAGACATATGATATATATATATATATATATATGAGTTGCGTGTGACAATTCCTTTGCACCATCACTCCAACCAGTGAAATTACATGCAACAATCCTCATGACGCCTCTGACTTTGAGTGTGTTAAGGGCAACTAGACAAGCATGATTATAAGTCTTTGTGTGTGTGTGCATGTGAGTTTAGAGAGAGAGTGAGCTAGAAAGAGAAAGAATGAGAGGGAAGAAGAAGCATAGGAGAAGAAGTGTTCTTTTGTTGCATGTGAGGCTACCCCAAAAGCCAGACCCAATGAGAGGAGTTCCTGCAACCATGGTGACTTAGGAGAAACCTAGCCGTGCATGCAACCAAGAGAGAGACAGTGGAAGAGAGAGAGAGAAGCTGTTAGAGAGAGAAATCGAGATCTTCAAAAACTAGCAACAAAGAGGTAAGCAAATTGAACCCTTTCAAACCTATTTCAATTTTTGATACATTTATGCATGCTAGGTCATGTTTTTGTGTGACTTAAACCTAAAAAACCCTATGAAAACTCAAAACCTGCCATTGATCATCGGTCTCAAGGAATAGGTCTGTGATGACTGAAACTAAATGAGTTTTGGTAAGTTGGAGTGTGATCTAGAGGCTATAAGGGTTTCAAATCCACAAAAATCTTAACAAGTGGACGCAAGATTAGAGAGAAAGATGAGGTTGTAGGTCACGGCCACCCAAATCAATTCCACCATTTGAGCTCCAACCTTGGTTTTTTTGAACAGAATATAAAACCCCACAATGATACGGTTTCAACAAGCCCAACCTCGTTGGTTTACAGCAAACAATGGCCATGAACCAGCATATTATCCAAATCGGGCTTGACCATTCAAAACCGATATTTGATCCGTCATAATCCATAAAAACAATGCCAAAACCTTTCTTTGGCTCTCTAAAGAAGAATCAGACTGAAAACAAAAGAGAATATAGCCTCAAAACTCGTGAAATAAAAAGAAAAACTTCAAGGGTTTTGGATGAATAGTGGCCATCGTGATGGGAAAGACGACACTGTTTGAGTCGGGTCAGAACCTGACCGACTAGGCGTATGGGTCATGCGATACTGCGTTGTTTTGGGTTAAGTGGATTTTAAAAAATAAAACTTAGGGCTGACGTCAACAAGACGTCAGCATAACACACTGAACTGGCTGAACTGGTTGGTTCTTGACCATGTCTGTCTAGTTCAGCCTTTGATCCCTCATATCGTACGGTTTAGGTTTGATATTTCCTAAAATTTTATTTTAGCCCCCAAATGTTTCTGTTAGTTACGGAAGGTGTAACAGCCCGACCTAATTTATTAATAATTAGTTCGTTAATTATTAATTAGAAACAGCATGAAGAATAATTAAGGGAATTAATCTGAATTTCTCGATAGTCACGATAGACCAATAAAATAATTTAATATGTCAAGAGAGGAAGGTTTAATTTAGCCATTTTAGCTTCATTTTAACACCATTAAAACTTGAATTAACCAACTACGAAAAACACAAAGAAGTAATAACCGACACGAGGCATTTGACATCGAAGCTAACCAAAATAGGAAGCAACCAGAAGAAACTGCTTCGTAAAAAGAGCAATAGAAAAGAAAATATAAAGAAAATAGCTAAAACAGAAATTTGCGCCAGCCAAACGAGGCAAAAGCACAAAATGGAGGAAAAATGGAAAAAGTGAGGCCAAGGGGTTTTGAACCCTTGACCAAGTGAGGCAAGGTTTTAAAGTCCCAAAAATTTAACCACTTGACCACAAGCACTTTTGTGCTTTATTTTACATAAGATATATATATATATATATATGTATATCATATAATCCTTCATTTCTGAATGCTCAAAATGAGGTGGCAGCCCCTCATTGGACCAACACACCCACCAATCAGGTTTCATGCAGCAAAACTTAAATATAAAATACACAAATATATATATATATATATGTAAGTCTATTGTGTATGGAGAGGATATATCAGAATTTCAGAGAGAGATCTAGAGAGAGAGAGAGGGGGCTGCATGGCAACCATGTGTGCATGAGTGTGTGTACGCAACTATGTGAGTGGGTGTGCATGCTCATGTAGACCAAGAGAGTGAAGTTTGTGAAGAGTGAGAGAGAGACTGAAGAGAGGAAGATAAGCAAGACGGTTAGAGAGATAACATTATTGTAGTAGGAGACCACCATGGATGGAGGAAGAGAAAGCTTTAGAAAGACTGGATTAGACTAAGGTATGTGTCGATTTCCCTTTCTTGTGTTCTGTAAATAGTAAAGAATCAACTAGTGTAGGCAAAACAAAAAGAGAAACTTAAGAAACTTCTCTGTACTATACGGCCAAGATTTGTAAAACTTCAATTGAAACCAAGCTCGGTTTTGTGACTAAAAATACGTAGACAATCCTTCCAGGAATCCAAACCAATTCGAATTAGAGAAAATGGTCAAAAAATGGCCCTGGTACAGTCAATTATCCTCGTTGGTGTGTGATTGGAAAAATCAAGTTGGGTGTCAGAAAAACTATAGTTTTCAGATTTAAAACAGTTCCAAAAGATTGCATGAAGTTTTAGGATTGATTTGGTGCAAAAATATGTGAAAAACAATGAGAAAACAAGGAGAAAATGATAGCTTAAAATCTCTGGTTTTCGGCACAAGGTATCGATACAGGTAAAATGACTATTTTACCCTTGGACATTAAATAAGTCAAACGAAACCCAAATAAAATAAATAAGTAGTGTATTTTTACTATTTCGGGCATTCTGGACTCAACGGTGGAGTCCGATTTTTGAAATCAAGTCCCAAAAAATATAGACACACAAATGGTAAATGATTATATTACCCCTAACGATACCCAAGGCTAATTAAAAATAAAAGATAGCCCATTTTAATTATGTCAGATGCTCTGAACTCAACGGTGGAGTCCGTACTAGCAAACAAAGTACTAAAACATGTGACGCATAGAAATATAAAATTATCAAAATGCCCTTATTATATTACGAAGCCCGAATAAAGTCCAAATTGGACGAAATTGATACTAATGAAGGCGCAAATAATTGTAAACTTGTATGTTTACCTAAATAATGATTCGGGGTTAGAATATCATAAAATATAAAACCAAAATACCCCTAAGCATAAAAAAATGCTAAGTAAAGGCTGAATAAAGGTCAATCTGATGTAATTAATTGTCATAATTATAATGATGTAAATTAAGGGGCTAAATAAGACTCCGGAACAGTCAAACTATAAAATGGGAAATGACCGATGTGCCCCGATGATCAAAAGTAGATACGAAATGAAGTCCAAAAGACTTAGAAATTTATTTATGAGATATATGAAATATGTTGAAGACCACGATAGGGTCCGGGACAGGAATGATAAATTACTATTATGCCCCTAAGGTTAAATACGTGATTAATTGATAACGAATAAAGTCCAAATGACTTTAATTATAACTCTGACAGCTACTAAGTTACTTAAGAAATTTAATAGGCTAAGTTGAAATCCAATGAATGAGAATTAAAAACACTTAACTAAATAGACTAAGTTCAAAGTAACTTAAAGCATTGCATAACAATGTTTGGGATTTAAATGGGTACTAATTCATTGTGTAATATTTCGGATCCATGATTATAGGATCACCTAAGCAATGGAAATGAAAATAAGCTGTGACATAACAATAATGGTACCTGTTTGAGAAAGCGATACTAAGAAATTGAGGTCAGTAACTGCTATGCTTTAATATGGGCTATTTCCAGCCAGTCACATTTATTTTCATATGCTGCCAAACTTGTACTCTATCACTACCTAATGAACTTGATCTCTTTGATTTGATGCCAATCGACTTGTGATTATTTGTCTATGTCTATACTTCGGATTCGACTTACTTGCTTGTATCATTTTGTGATCTTGACTTGTTGATACTTGAGCATATTTATACCATCATGTATACCATGTCATGATCTTGTAATATACCTGTTGTTGGAAATCTGTTTGTTTCATACACTTATGCATCATTGATTGAGATATGGTTGTTCTCGGCAACCCGGTAACATAGCCGTAAAAAGCTATAGTTATATATTGTTACCTTGAACCAGTTATGTTCTCGGCAACCCAGTAACATAGCGGTAGGAAGCTATGGTTATATTTTGTTACCTTGAACTGACTAGTTATGACCCACATCCTTTTCCTGTGGAGAATAGCATGATCATGATATTTTATATGTGCTTGGGGTTGTGTTCAGTCACAATGGCCCATCTATTCACAGAATTGCGTGGGGAAAGACCCTTTGGGGGTCTTATTTGTCCTTCGGGGCCTGAAAGATAAGAGCTCTAGCGCTATTCAGTAAGCCTAGGGATAAAGAGGTGAATCTGAATGTGCGTTCTGGTGGGGAATGTCGGGCCCCGGGTGATTCATGCATTCTGGGTTGTTAGTACTCGATGATAATATATCTTTGGTATTCGTTGAATGATCATATTCTATGCCCTGTGAATGATCATATTATTGCAATCATGTTATACTTTACTCGATGATGATATATCTTTGGTACTTGTTGGATGATCATATTCTATGTAAGCATGTCGTACTTTTGATTGGCTAATATATTTGTTATGGCAGTGGAATATCATGTTAGGCTAGATCCTATTTTGCATGATTTTGTCATTACCTTCTTGTACCTTATTATGGGATAAACCTCCTTGGACCCTCGGGTCATTCTTGCTGCAAAATCTCTTAGCATTCTCGCCTCGCTTTTGATTTTTGTGTGCTAAGTTTTCATGTCGTAAATCTTATTTATTTTTCATATTATATTGTGTTTCATTTGACCAAAAATATTTCATATTTATCAACAAATTTGATTTTAAATTTGTTTTATTCCTGCATTATGCTAATTTGTCCAATTTTCTCTCCATGTATCGATTCCGTGAATTGTAATCTTATCAGCTTCCATAGCCTTCATTGCCTCATCTCGAAGTATTTAAATATATTTTAATTATTTTAAAAGTCCATCACAATTATTGAAATAATTTCGATTAAACGCGCTCCTTTTGTGCGTTATGCTAAACTTGCTCAAGTGTATTTCGTGCACTAATTTTTCACATTTACCTGTGTGTATAAATCTTCAATTAACACTTGTCGTAATTTTCTATCAAATCATTGCCCTCGACATTATATTGCATTTTCACGTTGGTCGTCTTTAATTTAGACTTAATTATTTTTGTCATTTATATTTTTGCTTTCGTATTTATGAGTCACTAGTTATATCTAATATTGCCCATGGTCATTAAGCAAATTAACCAATGATGATCGCCATTATCGTTAATTGCTTTACTTAATTGGGTCGGTGTGTTAAAATGCATGTGGAAATAACAAAAGTTTCTAAAGATTTATCTAAGCCAAAAGTTATTACACCATCAGTGTCATTAGTGTCAACCCAAGAGTCTATTTGTACTAATTCACTTAATTTTATTCTTGCATCAAATCATTGTGTTGTATTTGAATCTATCTTGCCTTCCTCCATGAAATTTTCATCTAAATCCCTTGGTAAATTTTCTATTATTCTTGAATTTGGACCTAGTGCTTATTTTCTTGGCATACAATTGGATTTAAATCTAAGTTTAATTTTTAATATAGAGGAAATGCCATCTAATCAGGGTCCTTTGGAGCCTTCTATGTTTCTTGATGGTCTTCATGCAAATGGTGTAGTTATGTCTCCAATGTTAGTTCCAATGCCTCCACCATTCTAGCATCCTACCATGTATCATGTGGAGTTTGTTCTTGCGAGTCAATATGAAAATTATTTGGTCTTTGATTATTTTCGTGGATTGAGGGGTGATTATTCTTCAGCTAGTTTGTCTCCAACCAGTATATTTTTCATTGATGATTTGTATATTTTGGAGCAATCCTGCCATTTTAACTCGTTGGATTAAAGTTCTTTTTGGCCGGAGAGAAATGATGGGGATCAAGAAGGACTTCATAGGCCAACAATATTTGACCCAGAAGGATATTTATTTTATTGTGTGATTTTTATTTTTATTTTTATTTTAGGAATTAGTTTATTTTGATAAATTTTAGTTTCTTATTTTTAGGATAGGATGAAGTTTTCATGTAGAGATCTGAAAAATGAGGGTTTTTTGTTTTGCCGGTAGGGCACTATTCATACACCGTTTGCCGGTAAGGCGTTAAACATGCATCGTTTAGGCATAAGTCATATTTAGAAGCATATTTTGACTATGCCATAGATGAGAAATGTGATTAGAATGTTAAAATACACTTTCTGTAAAAATTTGAGCCTATTTGGAGACAGTTTCAAAAATTGGACCAAAAGGGCATCCAGGTAGCCCAGGTGGAACCGACCAAACCCGGCCACAGGCAAAAATTTGTTTTTTTGAAAATTTTCATTTAAAATGATTTTAAGAACTTTGGCTAAAACAAAATATCGAATTGAGGCATTTCGGGACGAGTTGTAGTGTAACGGGGTCCCGGATTCATTAAGAGCAAAAGGGTCATTTTGCACCTTTGCCCCTCCACTATAAATACAGCCCCTTAGTGTATTTTTTTCATAGTTTGGTCTGAGATTCAAAGAAGAGAACGTTCATGGAGAAAAAGTGAGAAAAAGCCCTAGGTTCTTAATCCATATTCAAAATATCATATCCTTAGTGATTTACATATTTGGAGACAGTTTCACTAAGGATATAGTTTCTTTGAAAAACCTAGAGTTGATCGTTTATATACTTGGGTGTTCTTTGTAATTCTTTGAGAATTTGGCAAAGTGATAAACATGCACCATGAATATATGTTTAATTCATTGTATTCTAGCTTATGTTCATGTAGAGAAACTCTAATGGTTGGAAAGTTATGATTTATTTAAGGTGTTGGTACTTTATGCATTTTTGTAATCTTTGAGAATTTGTCAAAGTGATGAACATGTAACTTGTTTGTATGTTTGATTCATTGTATTCTACCTTATGTTCATGTAGAGAAACTCTTGTGGATTGAGAGTTATGATTTATTCCATGTGTTGGTGCTTTATGTAATTTATGATCTTTGAGAAATTGTTAAGGTTGTGAATATGTAATGTGTTTATATGTGAAATTGATTGGATTACATGTTAAGTTCATGTAGACAAAGTTTTGTGATATGAAAGTTATAGTTGCTTTAAGTACATTGCATTATTTGAAGCATGCTCCATGTGTTTGATAAAAATGTTTCATTGGGATTGCATTATAGCATGGTGAAATCAAAGTATATTGGCATACGATGAATCCTTTGAAAACATAGTATGGGTTGAGTACTTGGTGCTATGCATTATGAGGGTGTAGATCCTGTGGTGAAAAATCCCAAAATTGGCCATTGCATTGGTGCCTGCTTACCCAACAGGAGCGATCCGTGAACAACTATTGGTACTCGGATATCCAACGGGAGCGATCCGTAACCGAGAATGGTGGCATAGAGTTTGCATGGGTGTGTCACGCAAATTGCTCTTGCATTGTATTAATGAATTGGAAGGCATGTAGATTATAAATGTACACTTGCACATGCCACGTCTTAACTTTGTTCCTTGTATTAGCATTGTGTCATACCAACAGTTGAGCTAACCCATTCATGGGATATCATATTACAGATGACGCTCTTGGTACTTGAGACTTGTTGAAGTCTTGAAGAAAGGAAGGAAAATGGACTATGAAAAAGATTTGGCCCTTGGGGCATATTTTGTATATATGACATAAGTCCAAATGGCTTATATTTCAATATAGTTGGATAGTGAACTATAAACCTTAAATCATTTTGTAATGTAAGGGTTTGAAACCCAAATGACATGTGGTGTACTTTTGTTAAATGTGTAACAAATGTATATGTGTTGAAAGAAATGATATGTAGGGTGTCTTTGTTAAATGAGCATCATATGTATATATATATATATATATATATATTGAGATAAATAGATGTGTATGTTGCAAACAAGGGATGTATGTTTAATTTACATGAATTGTGGCCACCGAGTGGGGGTGGGTTGTGACATACTTATACATATGAGGTATTGCAAAATATTAAGTGAAAAAATGCTTAGAAAATAAAAGAAACTATGTCAAAATTTTATGAAATTAAAAGAGCCATTAGGTGTGTAAAATGCCCATGAATAAGTGGGAAAAAGTGACACAAAGTGGGGGTTAAAAGCCTTGAGGAATTAGGCCAAAACTAGAGAAATTTAGCTTCAGCCGCTATAGTAAAAAAATTCAGAAATAAGAAAAATTGGTTGCAGCCATGAATAGTAAAATGCAGAAAATCAGAAATAGCTCTCTGTTGCTATAGTAACAGCCCCAACCGAGCGCCCACGCGCACAGCGCAAGCGCGAGCGCTTGCGCCTATGCCTTGCCCACCCTGCCTGCCTCGCGTTGCAACCTGCCCTGCGCGCCCCATGGCCATGCACCGTGGCCTGCTTGCTATCTGCTGCTTGGCAGCCCTTGTGCACCCAACTCCTTGCTTTTTTGACCTCACCTCTTGGCCACCTTCTGAGCTATATTTGGCCATCTTTTTGGGCCATATTTGGCCAATCCTTGGGTCATTTTTTGTCACCCTTTGGGTCATGTTTGGTCATCCTATTGGGCTATATTTGACCACACTTATGGGCCATGTTTGGCCACTTACTTGGACTAATTTTTGGTAGGCTTTTTGACCAATTCTTAGCCTATGTTTTAGGGCCTTTTGGGGCCCATTTGGGCCATTGTTCCAAGACTTATTTAAGAACATTTTTCTGGCGATCTTGGAGGCCATACTTGAACAAGCCTTAGATTATTTTTGACCATTGGTTGAGGTGATTTGTGACTACCATTGGTAACCTATCTTGGGGTAAGCCTTGTGTCTGATTTTTCATTTTTATTTTGGGGACGTTTGAGTGACATTAGGAGACCATTTTGGTTAAGTCATTTAGCAAGTCTTCATTTTAAATTTTGGGAAAACTTGAGAAAATGAATGAATAATCAATTAATCCATCTAATGACTTTTCATTTGCCTTTCTCATTTTCTTTCACTCACTCCCCTGGGTTTGTGGAAATTCGGGGCATGACATTTCGTATTGTTAGGTTTATCTTGATTTTGCCTATAAAGGCATTGGCTGTGATTGATAGACTTAGACTTTGATTATTGAATATACAGAATATTTTCACGTGGTTTTCTCTTTTCTTTCTTTGTATTTCTTCCTCTTCTTGCCTTCTCTTTCTTCTCTTATTTAATCTCTCTCCGCTGGTCCTACATTATTTGTACATGATGTCCACAACATGTGGGTCTAAGTTTGGAACTTCATCTAACATCTTGGCTAGTCACAATACTATAGTGAGCTTAGCGCACGAGACTCTAGTCACCGTGAGGTTTGGATTAGATGTACTGCAACCTTGATCCCATGCAGCTTGTTAACATGGTTGTATTATGACATTTCTTGATCAAGTCTCATGATTAATTTTATATATATATATATATATATATTAAAATCATGTGATTTAACTTTGAGTATTCATTGGTTGTAGGCCTTCGTTGCTGGAATCAAACAAAGCTTTAGTGTATCGAAAGTAAAAGCTATGAGAACTAGTACGAAGTTGGTGAACTTGGATTAAGGTCTCTACCTTGCCCCTTTAATGTCTTCTTTGAAAGATTCAAATCTTGGGTAAGTCTTCTTGTGATTATGCGAAAACAAAATAGAACCACCCGTTTTAAATATGGTTTGATGTGGCTAGAAGCATGGATGAGGCCTCCAAGGGCCCAAAAATATCATCAATCAATATTAACTTTTTAAACTTCTTTAATTTTTAAATTTATGACTAAGATTAAGCGAAAATTTTGTCCCTCCTAACCTAATTTCCGGGCCTCGTCTCTGGCTAGAAGCCATCTGAACATAATTGTGTAAAAAAGTGGTCTTGTGCAGGGTTAGTTGCAATAGAAAAACTAAATACCTTTGAGATTTTCTTGCTCAAACCTTTAGGAAGCCGTTATTTCTGACTTGTTTTCTTATTTGCTATCATTCCAGCACATATGTTTGTCCCCATGGCTACTTCTTGTGTTTTGTTGCAATTGGAATACATCTTATATTTGTAAATTTTTGGAAGAGTAATTGATGTATTATGAAATAATTTTCAATAACATAAAACAAGTTACTAATAGAAAAATAATATAAACCAAATTAGTCCAATTTACTTATTAAAGTGACCATTTACTTTATTTTATATTTATTGACTCTTCACCATTCATGTTCAACTTCATTAAATAAAAATTGAATCATGACTTTCAAAATAAAAAGGCACATATGTTAGTCAAATTTTGTATTACTTACATTTTCTTTTTCTTTTCAAATTTATAATAAATTTTCATATTAATTTCTTTATAATAAAAACCAATTCACGTGCATACTGACTAGTGTGTGTGTATATATATATATATATATATGTATGTGTGTGTGTGTTTTTTTTTGGGGGGGGGCCGGGGGCATGAATTTAAGTAATTTCGACATAATCATACGAATCTGACATATAGAGATTAACCCTACAATATGGTGCTGAAAGTTATGAGGAAAAAAGAAGGAGATATGTTGTAACGGATAAGCCAATCACATGTAAACATTGCATGTTTGCCAGTCATTTCTCCTAAAACGCCAGTTTTTTAAATACAAAAATAATATCTTTGCCCTCTTTTTCGATTGATTAATGTTATGGGGGTTGGGACTTGTGAGGATAATAAAACTCCATTTTTTGGACTACAAGATGTGGCTAAGCCCAATCCTGACTTGGTGTAGTTGGGCTCATCTGTAGCCGGCCCAATGCATACTTCAGAATGTCCATCAGACAGGCCATGCTAGACAAATCTCAAGTCTAGCCATTTGAATTCATGGACGTGCAATCTCCATAGTGGAGAGATCTTGAACAATAAAAATAAGAATTGCAGCCTTCGAAAGAAACTATAGGGCAATTTGTTAGTGGGCAAAAGTTATTTTAAAAGTTTAGTTAAATGGTTATATACATTTTTTTTTTTGAGATAATTTTCACAAATATAAAAACAAAGCAGGGTGTAAATACTATCCTACATGAACCCTTGTTCAATTAAAGGAGAGAGAGAGAGAGAGAGAGAGAGAGAGAGAGAGGATTTATGACAATTTTAGCTCTAATTTACTTTTTAACCCATGACAATCAATTGAGAAAAAGTGGTTGATACATTTCAAAGGTGCTCATCCTTCTAATGATTGCATATATTTGTATATTATATATGTAAATATGTAATGGCATTCCAATGGTGCATTTTATCTTTAAGAAAAGGTTAATGAAAGAATATCAATGATTCAATTTCTGAATATGTTAGAACAAAATGTTGAATGGGGGCAACATATAATATGAGTTGATAATTTAAACAAAGATATGCAACACATAACATCAACTAATCTAATACTTTTTAATTATGTCATCTAAGCGAATTTCTCTATTTTGTTTCCCATGGCCTTGAAGGTATAAGGTATAAATTCATTATTATGGAGCCCTTTCAAAAATTATGGGTATTGAATTTATAATGATGTTAGACAATGATTTAGAACAATGGCGGAAGAATTTACAAAACAATGAGAAAGAAGGAAAAGTCCAATTTAAACTTGTGTTAAGAGTAAACCAGAGCCAAACTTGTGTTATCCTCTCTCTCTCTCTCTCTCTCTCTCTCTCTCTCTCTCTCTCTCTCTCTCTCTCTCTCTTATAAATTTAAGATCCAAGCTACAAGGGAAGATGAGGACCACCGTAACCTAAAAGATCTCCATACACCATACATACGTTGATCAACCATCCTTATCAACCTGCCATCACATTTAAATATATGTGAACAGTGTTTGCTATCAAACAAACCCTTTTGGATCGTTTATGAACAGTTTGCTGGATTATCAGAAATTCACACCCATCTCATTCAATCTCTGGCTCAGATCTGTCCACATTGTCATCATTTAAAATCATTACTTGTGACTTATGATTTTTTTGAAAACAAAAAAGAGTTGGGGGATGATATAGTTTTCAAGAAAATGATAGGGAATACAAAGGGGATCTTTTCGTCTGGGATCATTACATTTTTTTTGCTTGTCAAAAGTGAGTGGAAGAAAAGAGGCTCATTTCTCTCTTTCTTTCATTTTTTTTTAATTATGTTTTTTTCCCTTATTATAAGAATATAATGTTAATGTCTTATAACACCTATGGAAAAAAAATATTATAACACCATTTTCCTTCTTTTTTTCATTCAACCAAGTAATAAACATAAAAGACTCTTTATATATATATATATATAAATGAATTTAAAAGACCCTTTTCAATTTCTAGGATTTCTATTTCTAGAAATTTTTTCTTTTTACTTAGATGAGTTTATGGATGGTAAAATGTTTTGTTCCGCCACTTTTCTTATACTCTACTCCTATTGAAACAAGTTTGGAGAAAAAATAAATAATGTTGAGGGGAGAGCATAAATGAAAAGAGGAATGATTAAAATCTGATAATAATTTGAGGTAAGGAAGAATTTAGGCACCTTATTGTATATTTCACGTCAATAAATATCATTGTTGTTGTCATATTTCCTAAAATACACCTCCCCCCCACACACACACATATTAGGTACAGAGTATTTGAAATAATATTAGTAAATTTTTTTATTTTAAAAAAAAAAATTTAAACAAAAATGAAAGAAGACTCCTCTAAACATGGCAGAGATGAGAAGGTAAAAAAAAACTGTAGGGTATAAATTTTTACAATGAGGATGGCATTGGTAATTTAACCAAGTGCATCATAGGGCTTGGGAAAAGTGTTATCAAAAATAAAAATACAAATGAAAGGGAAAAGGAAAAGGGCATTCATTGGATGGGAAGGAAAGTTGTGATGATACATTTCAACTGCCATCAGAATTCTTAGTCATAAAAAAATGCGTTAATGATTCTGTGGATAGGAAATGTAGTCAAAAGATATGCTATAATTATGAAGTACCTTGCTAGCAAAAGTGACTCTAATAAATGTAAGTATCTAGTGGGATTTGAAACAATTGAATGAACGCAAATATCTAAAATCTATCTCACAGTAAGATTTTATGAGAATCGTAGTAAATTTTTTTTCTTTGACTATGCTTCATTCAACTCAGTAATCAATTATTTTTATATACTAATTTACTAATACGTGGGTTGCATTTGAATAATGTATCAAATTATTAAAATATATTTTATGTAATTTAAATATGGTAAAATTTATAACAATTTAATATTGTTACAAAATAATACTGCAAATTCAAAAAGAGCGTGAGAACTTAAAATGAAATACTATAAAAAAAAAAAATGAGCATAAAATTGAAAGAAAATTAAAATAAAGTTTACTTAATTATCTTGAATAGGAAAAATAATCATGAAAAAAAGAAGGATGAAAATTTAGTAATATGTTAAAATAAACTCATAATATAATAAAAATAATTACATTAAGGTAGCTAATAAATTTCTATATTAAACTTAGAGAAACAAGAGTAATTTTGATTCATTTAATTTTTTATTTCTATATTCTATTAGTCCATTACCTTTTATATATAAATATGTGCGCGCATACATACACAGATACAATATTAATATTATATATATATATATATATATATTGTATTCTACCACCTTATGAGGTTACCCATTTTCTTATTTTTTGGTCAATTTTTTTAACAAACTTCTTAATTTTTTAAGATTTTAAACTTAAAGAAAAAAATAATTCTGCAAATTTTTTATTTAAATTTTTTTCCTAGATAATTATTTTTTATACAATTTTCTTCTTTTAATAAATACATTATAACTTTAACAATATTTTTTTTTTAAATTTTAGTTTTTGTCCATTGAAATAAAATGAAAGATGAGCATGAAAAGAAAGTGAAACTAACTAAATTTAGGTCAAGCCTTTTCATTTTTGTCAATTATTTTTTACAGAGTTCATAATCTTTTAAGATTCTAAGCTTAAAGAGAAATGCAATTATGCCCCCCCCCCCCCTTTTTTTTTTTTTAAAAAAAAAGTCTTAACTACTTTTCTTTACCCACTTCTTTATATTTAAAGATCATGAAATTTATATAAAAATAATAATTTAAAATTATTCCTAAAATATTAAAGTCTATTTTTTCTAAAGAATATAAAAGTCAAGAATTAGAAAAGGATTATCGGAATCAGTCAAGTATTGATTTAATTGTTTTAATTTTATTAGAACTCTATTTAATTAACTGAGTTGTTTTAGTGCTAAAGAGATACAAACATGAGGAATTAAAAGGAAATTATTTTTTATTAGTCAAGAAATAAAATGAGATTATTTATATTAATTAGTCGGGGTGTTGTAAAATAGAAAATAAATGCACACAAATCAATCACACAAATGCACACAAAGATTTACGTGGTTCGACTTCAGGTCTACATCCACGGGGCGGGGAGAAGAATGTTCCACTATTTTGTAGAAAAGCATACAAAGGTGAATGGTTAAAAAATACTATTAATTTCTCTCTCTTTCTTCACTTCACCTCAGTTCATTGTGTCCTCTTCCTTCATTCGGATTAAGGCTTATATAGCCATGATATTGATAAAAAAAACACCCACTTGAGTTATGGCTTTAACTAAGCATAAAGGCTCTCAAGTGGGTTTCTCAACATGACATCCACACATACATATTCATAACACTCCCCCTTGGATGTCTGTCACTCTTCAATGTCTTTTTAATATCCACTCCTACTTATTGTAGTATGAGTTTAACATAAAAGATATCATGACTCAGAACCCACCCTATGCAGATTAGGGGTCGGTGATCGACACTATCACTCAGACAGATTGTACAAAATTAAATGAATTGTACTAAAAGGTGATAGCTTTTTTCTTTTGCGTATCAAGTGCAGAAGCTACAAATATGCAACTCATTTGATAATAAATCGATCTTTAACAATCATCAATTAGGTTTTCTGCGAGTACAATTTTTGAAACGCTGCGACCCGTTTACCAAAATATTAAATCAAGAATTTGGGTGATAGAAATTCTATGAGGCAAAATAAAACGTTATGCAAAATTAAACCGGGACAAAAAAAAATAATAAAAAATAAAAAAAATAAAAAAAATGATAAAATAAAACAAAACAAAACAAATAATTTAAATTACTAAACGAAGCATAAGGGAAAAATAGGAAAATTGAGCCAAAAAGTGCAACTCATGAGATTTGAACCCTCAACCCAAAAATCAAGGGAAAACTTAAGCCCAAAAAGAAAAGCCACTTGGGTTGCCCACATTTTGTGAAAAATATTACAAATTATATGTATATATACACATAAAATAAAACCCCATCTCCCAAATTGGCCAATGGCCATCCATGAAGCAATGTTTATTTTTCAAAATAAAGATATATGATATATATATATGAGTTGTGTGTGACAGTTCCCTTGCATCACCACTCCAACCAGTGAAATTACATGCAACAACCCTCATGATGCCTCTGACTTTGAGTGTGTTGAGGGCAACCAGACAAGCATGATTATAAGTGTGTGTGTGTGTGTGTGTGTGCACGTGAGTTTAGAGAGAGAGTGAGCTAGAAAGAGAAAGAGTGAGAGAGAAGAAGAAGCATAGGAGAAGAAGTGTTATTTTGTTGCATGTGAAGCTGCCCAAAAACCAGACCCAATGAGAGGAGTTCCTGCAACCATGGTGACTTAGGAGAAACCTAGCCGTGCATGCAACCAAGAGAGAGACAGTGGAAGAGAGAGAGAGAGAGAGAGAGAAGCTGTTAGAGAAAGAAACCGAGATCTTCAAAAACTAGCAACAAAGAGGTAAGCAAATTGAACCCTCCCCGACCTATTTTAATTTTTGATACATTTATGCACGCTAGGTCATGTTTTTGTGTGACTTAAACCTAGAAAACCCTATGAAAACTCAAAACCCGCCATTGATGGGTCTCAAGGAATAGGTCTGTTTTGACTGAAACTAAATGAGTTTTGGTAAGTTGGGGTGTGATCTAGAGGCTATGAGGGTTTCAAATCCACAAAAATCTTAACAAGTGGACGCAAAATTAGAGAGAAACATAAGGTTGTGAGTCACGACCTCCCAAATCAATTCCACCATTTGAGCTCCAACCTTGGTTTTTTTGAACGGAATATAAAACCCCACGATGATACGGTTTCAACAAGCCTAACCCCATTGGTTTATAGCAAACAATGGCCATGAACCAGCCTATTATCAAAATCGAGCATGACCATTCAAAATTGATATTTGGTCCATCATAATCCATAAAAACAATGCCAAAACCTTTCCTTGGCTCTCTAAAGAAGAATTGGACTGAAAACAGAAGAGAATATGGCCTTAAAAATCACGAAATAAAAAGAAAAATTTCTAGGGTTTTGGATGAACAGTGGCTATTGTGATGGGAAAGACGACATTGTTCGGGTCGGGTTGATTTCAGGTTGGGTCGGAACCCAACCGACTGGGCGTATAGGTCATGCGATACTGTGTCATTTTGGGTTAAGTGGATTTTAAAAAATAAAACTTAGGGCTGACGTCAGCAAGACATTAGCATGACACACTAAACCTGGCTGAACCGGTTGGTTCTTGACCATGCCTGTCTGGTTCAACCTTTGATCTCTCATACCGTACGATTTAGGTTAAATGTTTCCTAAAATTTTATTTTAGCCCCCAAATGTTTCTGTTAATTACGGAAGGTGTAACACCCTGACCTAATTTATTAATAATTAGTTCGCTAATTATTAATTAGAAACAACATGAAGCATAATTAAGGGAATTCATCTGAATTTCTCGATTGTCACGATAGACCAATAAAATAATTTAATATGTCAAGAAAGGAAGGCTTAATTTAGCCATTTTAGCTTCATTTTAACACCATTAAAACATGAATTAGCAAAATACAGAAAACGCAAAGAAGTAATAACCGACACGAGGCATTCGACAACGAAGCTAACCAAAATAGGAAGCGACCAGAAGAAACCGCTTCTTAAAAAGAGCAATAGAAAAGAAAATATAAAGAAAATAACTAAAACAGAAATCTACGCCAGCCAAATGAGGCATAAGCACAAAATAGAGGAAAAATGGCAAAAGTGAGGCCAAGGGGTTTTGAACCCTTGACCAAGTGAGGCAAGGTTTTAAAGTCCCAAAAATTTAACCACTTGACCACAAGCACTTTTGTGCTTTATTTTACATAAGATATATATATATATATATGTATATCATATAATCCTTAATTTTTGAATTCTCAAAATGAGGTGGCAACCCCTCATTGGACCACCACACCCACCAATCAAGTTTCATGCAGCAAACTTAAATATAAAATACACAAATATATATATATATATATATATATATATATATGTAAGTTTATTATGTATGGAGAGGATAAATGTAAAGGGTGTTACACCTTTAGAATTGTAGAGAGAGATCTAGAGAGAGAGAAAGGGCTGCATGGCAGCCATGTGGGCATGTGTGTGTGCACGTAATTGTGTGAGTGGGTGTATGGCAATGTGTGTATGTGTGCTCATGTAGACCAAGGGAGTGAAGTTTGTGAAGAGTGTGAGAGAGAGAGACTGAAGAGAGGAAAAAAAACAAGACAGTTAGAGAGAGAACATTACTGTAGCAGGAGACCACCATGGATGGAGGAAGAGAAAGCTTCAAAAAGACTGGATTAGACTAAGGTATGTGCCGATTTCCCTCTCTTGTGTTCTGTAGATAGTAAAGAACCAACAAGTGTAGGCAAAACAGAAAGAGAAACTTAAGAAACTTCTCTGTACTATACGACCAAGATGTGTAAAACTTCAACTGAAACCAAGCTCGATTTTGTGACTAAAAACACGTAGACAATCCTTCCAGGAATCCAAACCAATTCGAATTAGAGAAAATGGTCAAAAAAGGCCCTGGTACAGTCAATTATCCTCGTTGGTGTGTGATCGAAAAAATCAAGTTGGGTGTCGAAAAAACTGTAGTTTTCAGATTTAAAACACTTCCGAAAGATTGCATGAAGTTTTAGGATTGATTTGGTGCAAAAATCTGTGAACACCAACGAGAAAACAAGGAGAAAAATAAAGAAAACAATGGCTTAAAATCTCTGGTTTTCGGCGCAATGTATCAATACAGGTGAGGAAGATGGAGCTGACTCGGTTGAGTTGGCCGAGCCATGCCAAGTTGGTCGGGTCGACTCGGCTAATCAGTGGATGATTAATGTTTCAATTAAACTGCATCATTTTGATCTTATTTGGGATGAAACAGTGTGTCGTTTCGAGTTAGATTAGGGCGTTCATTAAATGGACGTGGCAAACCGGCTTGGACTGGTTGATTCTTGATGATTTAGGGCCGGTTTACTTAAAAACGTGGCAAGCCAATCGGTTTTTAGAATAGATTTTAAATGAATTCAAAAAACAACTATTGAACTTGTGGGTTCAAGTTAAACCTAAAAGAAAAAAAAAAAATCGATAGTTTCTATAATTATAGTTGAACCCTCACTGTTTAGGAAAATTTTATTAAGGACCAAAATTCTAAAGAATTATTTCAAACAAGCCCCAAAAAAAAATAATAATAATAAAATAATTTATTTAATTATTTTATTAATTTGGTAAAATGACTATTTTATCCTTGGACATTAAATAAGTGAAACAAAACTCAAATAAAATAAATAAGTAGTGTATTTTTACTATTTTGGGTATTTTAGACTCAACGGTGGAGTCCGATTTGTGAAATCAAGTCCCAAAAAATATAGACATGCAAATGGTAAATGACTGTATTACCCTTAACGATACCCAGGGCTTATTAAAAATAAAAGATAGCCCATTTTAATTATGTCAGACGCTTTGGACTCAAGGGTAGAGTCCGTACTAGCAAATGAAGTACCGAAAAACGTGACGCGTGAAAATATAAAATTACCAAAATGCCTTTATTATAGTACGAAACCCGAATAAAGTCCAAATTTGACGAAATTGATACTAATGAAGGTGCAAATAATTGTAAACATGTATGTATGCCTAAATAATGATTCGGGGTCAGAATATCATAAAATATGAAATGACCAAAATACCCTAAGCATAAAAAATGCTAAGTAAAGGCTGAATAAAGGTTAATATGATGTAATTAATTGTCATAAGTATAATGATGTAAATTAAGGGGCTAAATAAGACTTCGGAACAATCAGACTATAAAATGAGAAATGATCGATGTGCCCCGATGATCAAAAGCAGATACCAAATGAAGTCCAGAAGACTTAAAAATTTATCTATGAGATATATGAAATATGCTGAAGACCACAATAGGGTCCGGGATAGGAATGACAAATTACCATTATGCCCCTAAGGTTAAATACGTGATTAATTGATAACGAATGAAGACCAAATGACTTTAATTATAACTCCGACAACTACTAACTTACTTAAGAAATTTAATAGCCTAAGTTGAAACCCAATGAATGAGAATTAAAAACACTTAACTAAATAGACCAAGTTCAAAGGAACTTAAAGCATTGCATAACAATGTTTGGGATTAAAATGGGTACTAATTCATTGTGTAATATTTTGGATCCATGATTATAGGATCACCTAAGCAATGGAAATGAAAATAAGTTGTGACATAACAATAATGGTACCTGTTTGAGAAAGCGATAACTAAGAAACTGAGGTAAGTAACTCCTATGCTTTAATATGGGCTATTTACAGCCAGTCACATTTATTTTCATATGCTGCCAAACTTGTACTCTATCACTACCTAATGAACTTGATATCTTTGATTTAATGGAAATCGACTTGTGATTATTCGTCCATGCCTGTACTTTGGATTTGACTTACTTGCCTATATCATTTTGTGATCTTGACTTGTTGATGCTTGAGCATATTTATACCATCATGTATACCATGTCATGATTTTGTAATATACCTGTTGTTGAAAATCTGTTTGTTCCATACACTTATGCATCATTGATTGAGATATGGTTGTTCTCGACAGCCCGGTAACATAGTCGTAAAAAGCTATAGTTATATATTGTTGCCTTGAACCAGTTATGTTCTCGACAGCCCAGTAACATAGCGGTAAAAAACTATGGTTATATTATGTTGCCTTGAACTGACTAGTTATGATCCACATCCTTTTCTTGTGGAGAGTAGCATGATCATGATATTTTATATGTGCCTGGGGTTGTGCTCAGTCACAACGGCCCATCTATTCACAGAATTACGTGGGGAAATGTCACGTCCCGAATTCCAGCGAACCTGAGGCGCGAGTAACGAGACAGAAAGAAATAAAATAATAAGGGAATAAAAGATAATTAAGGACGATCACATACATTCTACACATTGTTCTGATACATACATAAGGTCTGGTCCATTTGTTCACAACATACAAAATAAAATACAGTCTCGGGCTTATGCCCTTACACAACATCAAAGGGCCCCTTGGGCCTAACAGTCCCTAATCAGATCATCTCCACGTCTCCTGCAGCTGGGACATCATCTGAAATGTTTGCCCCACTAAAGGGATCAGCTCAACATGCTGGTACAATATAATGCTAATGCAAGAAACAGAACTAAGGTCGTGGCATGTGCAAGTGTACAGTTATTTCTATATGGCATTTGATATCATGATGGCAGTATATGAACAGTGTACAGTATATGAGCAGTATGCGTGACACACCCATGCAACTCTATGCCACCCATGTCTCATGATACGGTCATTCTCCGCTGGCATGAGTACCGCCACGTATGTCTCGCTTCACGGTCCGGAATCCGTCAGGCTTGCAAGTACCTAATGGCCGATTTTGGGTTTTTCACCACAGGATCTGCACCCTCATAATGCAAAGCACCAAGTGCTTAACTCACGCCATGTCCAAGGAATCACACTATGCCAATATGCTCTGATCTCATCATGTCATAATGCAATCTCAATGATGCATCTTATTCATACATAAAGCATGCTTTCAAGTACATATTTCATAATGTCAACAGTTCTCAAAGCATGTAATTCACACACTACACTAACACATGCAATATACACATAATCATCTTCCACATCATCACCCAACATCAGCAAAATAGCATGAAGCACATAACCATGTAAACATTCAAGCAAACAAGAGAACAATCAAGGTAGCAGAACAAGTATTCCTAGTCTTAATTCCATTTCTTACTTAGCACAATATATCGTACCTAATAATCGATCTCAAACCGGGAAAGTGTACTCGTAGTATAGTGAAATCACTATAAGAACGCCGAAGGTTAGATCACATTCTCTTTGCCTTTCTGTGTCCCTAAAATCATAACATGTGACTCAGTTTAATTGTTACTTGAATTATGCTATTCACCAAATTTTATGTCTTTATTTTATAAGTTTCCATCTTGTCAAATTAAACTGTCACGCCCCGAATTCCCGGACCGAACCCAGGGACGCGACTGAAGGAAACAAAAGAAGAAAATAAATAGACGAGTAAATAAATAAATAAATATTTAACGAATTTTAACTAAGTTTACTAATTTAGATACAAGCCTATTCCACTAACATAACGTTACATCCATATATCTCTGTCAATGCACATACATTCCCGGTTTATAAAAATTTTGGCAGAACCTCCTTTGTTTTTCGAACCTTTTTTTCCCCTGATAATCACAATGCATCATATAACATCATATAAATATAAATACATCACAATCCATCCTCACTCGATGGCCACAACCTTATCAAAGTTAAATATACATTGTCTAATTATCCAATCCATCACATCTACTCCTACACTTAAACTAAAAGATCATTTATTACAATATACAATACCATTTCCATTCTTTTTAGAAATACACCAATCTTTGATAATATCAAAATACGCCCCAAGGGCTCAAATATTTTTCCAAATTTATTTCCTCTCCTTTCTCCAAGACTTCATCAAGTCTCGCGTACCAGGAGCTTTATCTGAAACCTGTGCCCACGAATGGGTCAGCGCTAACATGCTGGTATGGTACAATACTAATGCAAGGAACAAAATTAAGTCGTGGCATGTGCAAGTGTACATGTATATCTACATGCCTCCCTAATCATGCATACAATCTAATGGCAATATAACAACTACATCTGTATAAAACCTTATATCACATTCACAAATTTATCAACACAATGCACAGGTAACATGCGTGACACACCCATGCATCTCAATGTCACACCCATGTCTCACTTCACTGTTCTTCCCCGTTGGCATGCAAGTACCAATATATGTCTCATTTTACGGACCTTCCCCGAAGGACATGAGTAACCAAGTATGTCTCATTTTACGGACCTTCCCCGAAGGACATGAGTAACCAAGTATGTCTCATTTTACGGACCTTCCCCGAAGGACATGAGTAACCAAGTATGTCTCCTTTTCGGTGCGCCCCCGATGGAACGGAGTACCAACGGCCGAAGTTTTGGTTTTTCACCACAGGACCTACGCCCTCATAATGCACCAGCACCTCGTGCTTGACCCACACTATGCTTTCAAGGAATCACACTATACCAATATGCCATGATTTCATCATGCAATAATACAGTTCAAATGAAACATCACTTTCATAAGCATATGCAACATACTTTAAATAATTCATCAGCAATGAAGATCAAATCACAAGACTTCATCCACAATGCTACGTGTCATACTCAATCAATCTCAACACTTACGCAAACCCACGTGTCACAATATCAATAAACCGTTTAGAACATAAATCACATATGATAATAACTCAAGAAGTAAATCACAACTCCCCTAATAATCATAAAGAGCACAGAAACATATAAACAATCAACTCAAGGAAGCAATTAAGTCCTACGTGATCTTCTATCCGCAAATAAGCACAAAAGCATTCAATCAATATGCACAGCAATCCTAAGTTAATTCTATTCCTTACTTAGTAAAGTACCATACCTGATCGGGTTATCTCAACCCCAAGAAGCTATATCCACTAAGTAGTCCAATCAACTGATGAATGACTCAGTCCTCCTACTGTAGCTGTTTAGAGAGTCCTCACCTTTCACTTCGATGTTCCTAAAATTCACAAACAGGTCTCAATATATGTCGCTACACAAATTTATGCTATTCATCAAATTTTATGTCTTTTTATGATTGGTATTTCTTTTACTCAATTAGGCTTCACCATTGAATCCAGAACGCCGAACAAAGTCGGTTCAGGCTTTCGCAGAATTCAATTTGGATATTTGTACCCTAAAGGGTAAAATGGTCATTTGGTCCTTTCACGATTTCCCAATTCTCGAGGTCTCTTTTCGCAAATCAGACTCCACGGTTGAGTCCAGGATGCTCAGAATAATTAGAATTCACTATTTGTTTACTTTAATCTGATTCCGTTCGATTACTCTTTGACCTGGGGGCATTTTGGTTATTTCCCCTTTAAATAATTATTTAATTAAATATTATGTCATTTACTCGGGTCAATTCACAATTAATCCCAATTTCTGGGTATAATTAAAATCTTACAAGGTTCTATTTATTGCTCATAATTTCTCCAATTCCTATATAAGTTTATATTATTTTTCCTGTACGTTTCCAATTTAAGCCAATTATTGGATAGCTTCTCCTTTTCAACCAAACACTTCCCGAACTCAAATCTAAAATTTTACCCATACAGTAATATTATTAGGCAGCTATCTGAATGGTTGAGTTGGGTCGGACTCAACCCGGTTTGGCCCAAATAAAAATACAAAACTCAATCGTTAAATTCTGTTCGGATTATTTTTCTGCATTCCCATTTGATCTAAAACAATTTCTATATTTAATGAAATCCCACAATCAATTTAATTATTCATGTTTCTAAAAATCCAAGACTAAAGTTTAGTATTTTACCATGTTGTTTTGCGTTTCTTCACTCCAAATTCATCCGGTTTGCCGCGCTACTGCCGCAACTCATCTTGCAACAACAGCAGTTCCTGCTGTTACTGCATTCCCTAATTTTTCAAGGTCTGCTCCAATTTTCCTCCCATATCTCCCTCTGCCACAGCGTCTTGATGTTACTGCAGCTGCTGTCCCACTCGCAGTAACTCAACAACACCATTCTGAACCCCCATCGCAGCCGCTGCTACACGAATTTCCCAACAGCCGCGACATATCTCCCCTAAACCACTACTGCCATCTCTACGGCTACACAGCACCACCACAAACACACACTGCACAGCGCAGCACACGCTGCATCTGTGCAGCTCTGCTGCTGCTGTTCCACTTGCGGCACCGAACAGCAGCTCCTGCTGCTTCTATTTTCTTTTCTAAATTTTTTCTCCTTTCTCCTTACTAAATCTGCTGCTTAGGGAAATCAATAATTCAAACCCGAAGCCTTCAAAAATCCATTCTGAACTTTAAAGAATCTGGGATGGAACCTGAACACCCATCACGCAACGCTACTGCTGCTAGATAGCAGCAACCGCTGTTGCTACTGTCATCCTCATCACCTATTTTGCACCGCTACACACACACAGAGTAACAGCAACCGAGCTCTAACAACACCGTTCACCAACTACACAACACCACATTCACATCTCAAACCAACCCAAGCCACTCCAACCGAAATCCACACACATAGATAAATAGATATATATATATATACACAAATATATACTTGCCGCAGCTCCGCTTGCCACGATTCGATCAGTGGCGTTCCTGCTTCTTGAATCAACCGAACCAACAAAATCCAACCCAATCCAATTCAACCGACTCTACCATTGCTCCTCAATTCCCTCTGTTCTCAACTGAAACGGCAGGAACAAGGGAAACCTACAACCCGCAACATCCACACAATCCCGAACTGCCATATATATATATATATATGCATCGATCTCTTCCACCATCATCGTCATCACTTTCTCATCTCACCGACCATCGTAAAACCCATCTGCTCTCGATCCGAACTCTTGCCTTCTTGGTCGATTTCTCTGGTTCCCATGATACTGTCCGTCGTCCACCGTAGCCACTGACAAAACCACAACATCACAGCCCCAAGAAAGCCAAAACCCATCGCCACTCCGTCGCTCCCACGCCTCGATCCCCCTCGCGACCATCGCCGCTTCTTCCCTTCCTTCTCCCTCTCTCTCTTTCTCTCTTTTCTTTCCTTCCCCTGTTCTCACGCGACCAGCCCCTGTTTTGTTTCCCCATCTCTCTCTCGGTTTCTCTTTTAATTTCTCTCTACACTCAAACACACATCACACATTATATTTCCATTTTCCAAGGCTGCCGACACTTTCCCTTTATATCTCTTATTATTATTTTTTTATTTTTTTTTTCAAGTCTCTACATAAACTCTACTATTGTGTCCAAAACGTCGAAGAAAATAGGTTTAGGCTTTCGTGGAATTCAATTCGGACATCCTAGCTTAAAAGGGCAAAATGGTCATTTTACACCTTTACGGGTCTTCACATTTCGAGACCTATTTTCACAAATCAGACTCTACGATTGAGTTCAGAATGCTCGAGATAATAAAGTCTCACTATTTGTTTACTAAATTTGGAGTTCGTTTGACTGTGTTTTGACTCAGGGGTATTTTGGTAATTTTTAAGGGTACCATGGGTCTTTTATTTTTTGGGACCTCGTATTGCATCACAGACCTCACCGTTGGTCTTAGTAGGTCCAAGATAATAAGAAAACATATAAGACTTGCCTCGTTTGGACTTAGGGACATTTTGGTGTATTTAATGTAATTAAATTAATTTAATTAATTAAATACCTTAAACATATATTATATATATTTATTCAATGCAAAGAGGGTCACAGGATTCTCCTGTCTCACACGGTCTCACGCGCCTTTGACCCCAGTCGCCACCAGGGTTCAATCCCTGGCAGCCGCAACTCCCCCTTTTTCTTTTCTCTTTTATTTTTATTTTATTTTTTCATTCTGTTCCCCCCATTGGGCCCAACTAAACCGGCCCAATCTCCCTTCTTAAATCCTATGACAACAGGCCCAAGGGTTCCTCTTCTAATTAAAACAAGAGAGGCCCAATCAGCCCTAACCCAAAAAATTGAAACAGGCCCAAACGGCCATGGCCCAGTCGCCCCCCTTTCTTCCCCGAATTTCGGCCTAACCCCGATCGTCTTCTCCGGCCATGTCGCCGGAGACCGCGACCTAAACCCCTCATTTTCCCCTCCATTCTCACGTCCAAATCTTCTTATTTTTACACCAAATAACTCCTAGGACCTTAAGCAATTAGTTAGAGTATGTTTCAGCCCTAATCCAACTGGTTTTCTTGAAACCCAGACCAGTTTTTCCGGCCACCAACCCAGATTTCGGCCAACTGCATTTTCCTCTATTTCGTGGCCTTTCAGCCACGGGTTATGCTCCAAATCTTTCCCTCATCACTTCTGCACCTCATGAGAATAACATCCAACCATTTAAACCTAGTTTTAACGCATGAAAAATTCGAAAAAAATCATATTATCCTTCTCTCTTAACCGTGACCTGCAACCTGACTTTTCTTCTCTTGTTTCTAAACCATTTTCAATAATTCTTTTTGCATTATTTTCTATTCTTGATACTCTACCAGCCCCCATTTTTAAATACACAATTTATGCATTGTAAAAATCAAAAACAGAACCGAACATACTTACCCACTTTCGAATTTTTCTCTCTGGTCGCAGGTTTCTTCTTCCTCTCTCGGTTCAAGCTTCTTGTTCTCCCTCTGTCTCTCAGTTTCTCTTTCATTTCTTCCTCTCTTTACTCTTCTTTCCCTCCCAACGAACACACATACATACACACACACACACACACACACTCTCTCTCTCTCCATATCTCTCTCTACCCATCCATACTCTGAAATCTCTCTACACACTCAACCCCTACTGCCAGCCCACTATTTCTCTTCCTTTTTCTGACTCCCCACTCCCCCATTCAGCTTTTCATTTAATAAGCCCTTGACCTCTTGCATTATATATACATATAATATAAAACACACACCAAACACACACACAACCGAGTACACACACACAGTGCACTGTGCACTGTTATATGTATATATATATATATACATATATATATATTCTCCAAAAATCAGATTTTTAATTATGTATTTATTATATATACATGCACATACACCATACACCATACACCATACGCATAATTATACATGCATTAAGAAAAATAATAATAATAATAATAATAAAATTATTTAATAACCAAGAAAATTTTCATATAAAAAAAAAAAAAAATTTCGGCTTATTACAGGAAAGATCCTTTGGGGGTCTTATTTGTCCTTCGAGATCTGAGAAATAAGAGCTCTAGTGCTATTCAGTAAGCCCGGGATAAAGAGGAGAATCTGAATGTGCATTTTAGTGGGGTATGCTGGGCCCCGGGTGATTCACACATTCTGGGTTGTTAGTACTCGATGATGATATATCTTTGGTATTCGTTGAATGATCATATTCTATGCCCTGTGAATGATCATATTATTGCAATCATGTTACACTTTACTCGATGATGATATATCTTTGGTACTCGTTGGATGATCGTATTCTATGTAAGCATGTTGTACTTTTGATTGGCTAACATATTTGTTGTGGCAGGGGAATATCATGTTAGGCTAGATCCCATTTTGCATGATTCTGTCATTACCTTATTGTACCTTATTATCGGATAAGCCTCCTTGGACCCTTGGGTCATTCTTGCCCCAAAATCTCTTGGCATTCTCGCCTCACTTTTGATTTTTGTGTGCTAAGTTTTCATGTCGTAAATCACATTTATTTGTCATATTATATTGTGTTTCATTCGACCAAAAATATTTCGTATTTATCGACAAATTTGATTTTAAATTTTTTTTATTCTTGCATTATGCTAATTTGTCCAATTTTCTCTCTGTGTATCGATTCCGTGAATCGCAATCTTATCGGCTTCCATATCCTTCATTGCCTTATCTCGAAGTATTTAAATGTATTTTAAAAGTCCATCACAATTATCGAAATAATTCTGATTAAACGCGCTCCTTTTGTGCGTTATGCTAAACCTGTTTAAGTGCATTTCAGTGCACTTAATTTTTTACATTTACTTGTGTGTATAAATCTTCAATTAACACTTGTCGTAATTTCCTATCAAATCATTGCCCTCGGCATTACATTGCATTTTCACATCGGTCATCTTTAATTTAGACTTAATTATTTTTGTCATTTATATTTTTGCTTTCGTATTTACGAGTCACTAGTTATATCTAACATTGCCCATAGTCATTAAGAAAATTAACCTATGATAATCGCCATTATCGTTAATTGCTTTACTTAATTGGGTCGGAGTGTTACAATACATGTGGAAATAACAAAAGTTTCTAAAGATTTATCTAAGCCAAAAGTTATTACACCATCAGTGTGACTAGTGTCAACCCAAGAGTCTATTAGCACTAGTTAACTTCATTTTATTCTTGCATCAAATCATTGTGTCACGCCTCGAATTTCTGTAAACTCGAGGCGCGACTAACGAGACAGAAAATAAAATAATTTAAAGGACAATGTAAATAAATTTACTAAACATGCATCCATTCCCATCAATACATAAAATAACATAAAGTACATCCCATGAATACATCGTTTGCATGGTCATTCGGGCTTAAGCCTTTACATCACAAAATATGCCCCAAGGGCCAAAACATCTCCAAGCACTCTCTTCTACCAAGCATTATTGAGACTCATGTAGCTGGGGCATCCTCATCTATAATGTATGTCCCATGAATGGGTCAGCTCAACTGCTGGTATAATGTAATGCTAATGCGAGAAATAAAGCTAAGGCGTGGCATGTGCAAAGTGTACATTTATATCTAAATGTCATCCAAATCATCACAGTAGTATATGAACAGTATGCATGACGCACCCATGCACAACTCTATGCCACACCCATGTCTCATTTACTGGTACTCCCCGATGGCATCGAAGTACCAATGCAATGGCCAATTTTGGATTTTTCACCACAGGATCTACACCCTCATAATGCAAAGCACCACGTGCTCAACTCACGCCATGTTCTCAAGGATTCACCATATGCCAATATGCTAATGTAATCTCAATGAACATGGTTTTAATAATATAGCATGCTCGGACAATAATATATAAATCATCAGCCAGTTCCATATGTATGCATATCTCATGTATTCATATATCATAGTTCATGTTCTTCACTTTACTAAACTCTCAAAGAACGCAAGTAACACATAAACATGTGAACAACCAACTCCAAATTATTAAGTAGACACATTCCAAATAAACACATAAATCATTCTAGTCATTCACAAAATATTCCTAACTTAACTTCATTTCTAACATTAGCAAAACACCATACCTGTCGGGTTGGTCTCAACCCTAGTAAACTGTGCCCGCAAGGTGGTGGCTGGCAATGGAATGTAGAAGTCAGACGACCTCCTCCTTGCCTTTCAGTGTCCCTAAAACCACAAAATGTCACTCAGTCGGTCTGCCGCTTGAATGATGCTATTAATCAAATTTTATGCCTTTATTTTATTAATTTCTATTTTGCTAAAATAAATTTTACAATTGGATCCGAAACGTCGAAGAAAATAGGTCTAAGCCTTCGCAGAAATTAATTTGGACGTTCGGGTTAAAAAGGGCAAAATAGTCATTTTGCATTATCACGGTTTCCCAATTCCTGAGGCCTCCCCTCATAAATCAAACTCCACAGTTGAGTCCGGAATGTTCAAGATAATAAGATTTCACTATTCGTTTACTCAATTTGGAGTTCGTTTGACTACATTTTGCCTCAGGGTTATTTTGGTAATTTTTAAGGGTTCTACGGGTCTTTAAATTTTTGGGATCCCGTCTCGTAAAATGGACCCCACCATTGGTCTCAAAATGCCCGAAATAGTCAAAATACACTAATGACTTGTCCCATTTGGACTCCGGGCTATTTTGTGATATTTAAATAATTTAATATTTTATTAGAGCGGGGGGTCAGATTATAATTTCTCAAAATTTTTGGGGTCAAATTAGGATTTCTCAAAGTTCTAGGGTTAAATTAAAATTCTGAAATTTCCTATTCCAAATCTGAATAGCCAAACAATGACTAACCTCAAAACAGGGATAGGATATCCCTATTCCAACATTTCAATTTTCAATTCTAATTTGCTAACCCTGTAACCAAACACTCCAAACCCTCACTCAACCCATTTTCATACGGCCCACCCAATAGGCCCAATGACATCTAACTAAACGGCCCAATGATTTTAAATACAACAGCCCAATACACTTAAATTATAACAAGCCCAAAAGAACAGGCCCAAAGCAAAATCAGCAGGCCCAACCCTCAACCTGTTGCCTCCCCCGACTTTCCGGCGTGTCACAGTTAGGTTTCCGTTCCCCTCTCCGGTGACGGCAACCTAATTCCGGTCGTTTATTAATTATTTTTCGATGCATTTTCCTTAGGTTTTTCATAAGCTTTTCATATCAAATGTTAGGTTTTGATTTGGGCCACTCAATCTTCACAAAAACGGATGAACCCGTAGCTCCGGTGGAGAAGCCCCAGATTTCGACGACTGTAATTGTTTTCCATTTTATCCCTGTTCCTCTAATGTTTTAACTCCATTCCTTTTCAAATCGTTTTATGCATCCAACACAATTATTTTCCTAGCATTTAAACTAAGCTTACTACATAAAACATTAAAAATTCTTTCCCACACCCATAACCTGTAACTTTGAATATTTCGGCCCCCTCTCAACCTTTCAACTTGGTTCCTTTTGCAACCTAAGCCATTTTTCAAGTTCAGTATGGCCCTACTATTTAAAACCAAACTCAATGCCTTTAAAAATTAAAGCAGAACTAACATGGCATAGTTGTTTTCTTTTCCTGGTTTCTCCCTTGGTACAGCCTCCCCCTCTTCCTTCTTGCTTCCCTCTTGGTCCTGCCAATGGCTCACTCTCAGTTCCTATTTTTCTCTCCTAACTTAAACACATACGTATGTATACACATACTCCACCCACAACTGTTCTCTCGCTCCCCTCTAATTTTCCTCTCTCTACCATCCGAACTGTGTACCACCCTCATGAAGTCTGATTTCTTCTTCACCTCACACACTCAATCAGTCCTGATCCTATACAATCACACGTAACATTCCTTGTGTCGACTTATATATGTATATATATATATACATACATATATTATTTTATGCCAAAACCACTACCTTGCCCAAGGTTTCTCCCTCTCTCTCTACACTATTCTAGCCTCTTTTCTGACCCATTAGGTTTCCCTGCCTTCCTTTTTCAACTTTACATTTAATTTTCTATGATACTTGGTATCAAATATACGTATAATATAAAACACACACCAAACACACACACAACCATACGCACACACCCACTTGCACACCAAGCTGACACACACACTACACACGGCCCACACACCTCTGATATATCTATATATATGTGTGTGTATATATATACATTTAAATATATAAATTTTACATATACATATATATATATAGAACACCCATAGAATATATATATATATATCTACACATTTCATATTTTCAAATAAAAAAAATAAAATAAAATTTTATTTCAAAAATTCAAGTTCTTACACATTGTGTTGTATTTGAATTTGTCTTGCCTTCCTCCATGAAATTTTCATCTAAATCCCTTGGTAAATTTTCTGCTATTCTTGAATTTGGACCTAATGCTTATTTTCTTGGCATACCATTGGATTTAAATCTAAGTTTAATTTTTAATATGGAGGAAATGCCATTGAATCGGGGTCCTTTGGAGCTTTCTATGTTTCTTGATGGTCTTCGTGCAAGTGGTGTAGTTATTTCTCCAATGTTAGATCCAATGCCTCCACCATTCTAGCATCCTACCGTGTATCATGTGGAGTTTGTTCTTGCGAGTCAATATGAAAATTCTTTGGTTTTTGATTATTTTCATGGATTGAGGGGTGATTCTTCTTCAGCTAGTTTATCTCCTACCATTATATTTTTCATTGATGATTTGTATATTTTGGAGCAATCCTGCCATTTTAACTCGTCAAAGTAAAGCCTTTTTTAGTAGGGGAGAAATGATGGGGATCAAGAAGGATTCCACAGGCCAATAATATTTGACCCAGAAGGATATTTATTTTATTGTGTGATTTTTATTTTTATTTTAGGAATTTGTTTATTTTGATAAATTTTAGTTTCTTATTTTTAGGATAGGATGAAGTTTTCGTATTGTTAGATTTATATTGATTTTGCCTATAAAGGCATTGGTTGTGATTGATAGACTTAGACTTTGATTATTGAATATACAGAATATTTTCACGTGGTTTTCTCTTTTCTTTCTATCTTTTTTCTCTCTTCGTATTTCTTCCTCTTGCCTTCTTTTTCTTCTCTTATTTAATCTCTCTCTATTGGTCTTACATCATTTGTACATGATGTCCACAAAATGTGGGCCTAGCACACGAGACTCTAGTCGCCGTGAGGTTTGGATTAGATGTACGCAACCTTGATCCCATGCGGCTTGTTAGCAAGGTTGTTTTATGACATTTCTTGATCAAGTCTCGTGATTACTTATATATATATATATTAAAATCATGTGATTTAACTTTGAGTATTCATTGGTTGTAGGCCTTCTTTGCTGGAATCAAACAAGGCTTTAGTGTATCGAAAGTAAAAGCTATGAGAACTAGTGCCAAGTTGGTGAAATTGGATTAAGGTCTCTACCTTGCCCCTTTAATGTCTTCTTTGAGAGAAGTCTTCTTGTGATTATGTGAAAACAAAATAGAAGCACCTAGTTTAAATATGGTTTGATGTGGCTAGAAGCGTGGACGAGGCCTATTATATACTTCACGTTAATAAATATCATTCGTTGTTGTCATATTTCCTAAAATCCCATCCCCCCACATATTAGGTATAGAATATTTGTAATAATATTGGTAAACTTTTTTAGTTTTTTAAAAAATAATTTTTAAACAAAAATGAAAGAAGACTCCTCTAAACATGGCAGAGATGAGAAGGTAAAAAAAAAATGTAGGGTATAAATTTTTACAATGAGGATGGCATTGGTAATTTGACCAAGTACGTCATAGGGCTTGGGAAAAGTGTAAATAAAAATAAAAATGAAAATGAAAAGGAAAAGGAAAAGGGCATTCATTGGATGGGAAGGAAAGGTGTGGTGATACATTTTAACTGCCATCAGAATTCTTAGTCATAAAAAAAATGCGTTAACGATTCTGTGGATAGGAAATGTAGTCAAAGGATATGCTATAATTATGAAGTACCTTGCTAGCAAAAGTGACACTAATAAATGTAAGTTTCTGGTGGGATTTGAAACAATTGAATGAAAGCAAATATCTAACATCTATCTCACAGAAAGATTTCATGAGAATCGTAATAAAATTTATTTCTTTGACCTATGCTTCATTCAACTCAGTAATCAATTATTTTTATATACTAATTTACTAATACGTGGGTTGCATTTGAATAATGTACAAATTATTAAAATATATTTTATGTAATTTAAAGATGTAAATTCAAAAAGAGTGAGAAATTAAAATGAAATACTACAAATAAAAATGAGCATAAAATTGAAAGAAAATTAAAATAAAGTTTACTTAATTATCTTGAATAGGAAAAATAATCATGAAAAAAAGAAGGATGAAAATTTAGTAATATGTTAAAATAAACTCATAATATAATAAAAATAATTAGATTAAGGTAGTTAATAAATTTCTATATTAAACTTAAAGAAAAAAGAGTAATTTTGATTCATTTAATTTTTTATTTCTATATTCTATTAGTCCATTACCTTTTATATATAAATATGTGACGCGCATACATACACAGATACAATATTATCTATATATATATATATATTTTATTCTACCACCTTATAAGGTTACCCATTTTCTTATTTTTTGGTCAATTTTTTTAACAAACTTCTTAATTTTTTAAGATTTTAAACTTAAAGGAAAAAAAATAATTCTACTACATTTTTATTTAAATTTTTTTCCTAAATAATTATTTTTTATACAATTCTTTTCTTTTAATAAATACATTATACCTTCAACAATTTTTTTTTTTTAAAATTTTAGTTTTTGTCCATTGAAATAAAATGAAAGATGAGCATGAAAAGAAAGTGAAACTAACTAAATTTAGGTCAGGCCTTTTTATTTTTAAGGTTACCCATTTTCATTTTTGTCAATTATTTTTTACAGACTTCATAATCTTTTAAGATTCTAAGCTTAAAGAGAAATGCAATTATGCCCCCCTTTTTTTTTTTTTAAAAAAAAAAAGGTCTTAACTACTTTTCTTTACCCACTTCTTTTTATTTAAAGATCATGAAATTTATATAAAAATAATAATTTAAAATTATTCCTAAAATATTAAAGTCTATATTTTCTAAAGAATATAAAAGTCAAGAATTAGAAAAGGATTATCGGAATCAAGTATTGATTTAATTGTTTTAATTTTATTAGAACTCTATTTAATTGAATGAATTGTTTTAGTGTTAAAGAGATACAAACATGAGGAATTAAAAGGAAATTATTTTTTATTAGTCGAGAACTAAAATGAGATTATTTATATTAATTAGTCGGGGTGTTGTAAAATAGAAAAATAAATGCACACAAATCAATCACACAAGTGCACACAAAGATTTACGTGGTTCGACTTCAAGCCTACATCCACAGGGCGGGGAGAAGAATGTTCCACTATTTTGTAGAAAAGCATACAAAGGTGAATGGTTAAAAAATACTATAATTTCTCTCTCTTTCTTCACTTCACCTCAGTTCATTGTGTCCACTTCCTTCATTCGGACTAAGGCTTATATAGCCATGATATTGAATAAAAAAAATATCCACTTGAGTTATGGCTTTAACTAAGCATAAAGGCTCTCAAGTGGGTTTCTCAACATGACTGTAAGAATTTGAAATTTTGAAAAAAATTTTTTTTTTTATTTATTTAAATGGAACGTGTAAGTATGTGTAGCAAAATGTACATATGTATATATATATATATATTATATGCATGTGTGTTATGTATGTGTTTAATGTAATGTGTGTGTATATATATATGTACACATATATATATATATTTTAAAAAGGAAGTGTGTGTGGGGGGTGTTGTAGTGTACAGAAGTGTGTGTGGGTGTACAACCGTGTGGGTGTTGTGTGAAAAGTATAATATACGTATATATATATATAGATATATATATACACACACATAACACCTAATGTCAACCACATTAAATGCAAAGATAAAGTGAGAAAGAAAAATCAGAAAGGGTGTAGAAAGGAAGTCAGAAAAGGCGATGGAAGGAGAGAGAAATAGGCTGCTGTAGCTGACCTTGCGTGTGGGTGGTGGATTGCTGTGCTTGATGTGTACAAAACATGGGTGTCCGTTGGGTTTGAGGGAAAAGCAGAGGGGATAAGGAAGAGAGATAGGGACTGAGAAGCAGAGGTTGATACTGGAGCTCGAACCAAGCCTGAACCAAGAGGAAGGAGGAGAGGGGGAGAGAACTGCATCCAGAAACCCCAAGAAAAGGTAAGATTAGCTTCGGTTCTGTTTTGAAAATTTTGAAGCATACTCGTTGGTTTTAAATCACTAGGTCTCATAGTATATAAAATGTGCATCATTTTGCAAAGGGAATGAACCAGAATGATTGAGAAATGGAGGAGAACTAAGGAGTTGCAGGTAGAGAGAGATAGACGGGTTTTAATATTTCATGTGTAAAAACTTGTTAAAATGATGAGAATGGGGGCATGCTGGGTTCGGGAAGAAGAGTGTAAAATAATGGGGTTAAAAACTTTGAAAGATAACCAAGAAAAATAAAGAAATAGAGTCGGCCGGAAGTTTGACCGAGGGGTTGACTCCCTATTTTGTGAAAACCTGATGATTTGAATCCAAAACCAAACATATATATGGGATCTATGCGAAAAACCGAAGAGAAACACATTTAAAAACCTTGAAAATCTCGCCGGAGATCGGTCGCCGGCGCCGGAACCCTACTGGGTCGTCGCCGGAAAAACGGGGAAGAAGGGAGGCCATCGGGTCAGGTCTCGGGCCCGGGTCGGGTCCGGGTCGGGCTTGGGCCGAACCACCCTGCCACGTGTCGCACCGAGGTTTTAAATTAAAAATTGAATTGGGACCGTTTGGCAATAGGATTAAGAAATTAAAAATTGAAATTGGGTTGGGAATAGGGATATCCTATCCCAGTTTTAACCTTGTTCACTGTTTGGTTAACCTGATTTAGAATAACAAATTAAACTAGTTTTAATTTGAACCTTTTTGGAATTTGAACCCCTTGAATTTGAACCTTTTGAATTTGAACCTTAACCCTGAACTTTCAGAAATTACGAATTGACCCCCAACTGTTAGAAATTACACTTTGACCCACCTGATTAAATTATTAATAAAATATTAATTAAATTAATTAATTAATTATTTAATTAATTAAATATTCAAAAACATCCCGGAGTCCAAATGGGACAAGTCATTAGTGTATTTTGACTATCTCGACCATTCCGAGACCAATGGTGAGGTCCGTTTTACGAGACGGGGTCCCAAAAAATAAAAGACCCATAGTGACCCTTAAAATTACCAAAATGCCCCTAACTTGAAACACTGTCAAACGAACTCCAAATTAGGTAAACAAATAGTGAAATTTTATTATCTTGAACGTTCCGGACTCAACCGTGGAGTCCGATTTGTGAAAATAGGTCACGAAATGTAAGGACACGTGTAAAGTGCAAAATGACTGTTTTGCCCTTTTCAACCCAGGTGTCCGAATTGAGTTCTACGAGAACCTAGACTTATTTTCTTAAACGTTCTAAAACCAATGGTAGAGTTTAATTTAGCAGAATAGAAACTTATGAATTAAAGACATAAAATTTGATGAATAGCATAGATTCAAGTAACAATAGACTGAGTTGTAATTTCTACTTTTAGGGACATTGACAGGACGGGAGTGGGCGATCTGATCCTCTACATTTTCATCCGTTGGTTCAGTTACATATAGCGCACGATCTCCTAGGGTTGATACCAACCCATCAGGTATGGTGTTTTGCTAATGTTAGAAATGAAGTTAAGTTAGGAATATTTGTGAATGACTGGAATGACTTATGTGCTTATGTGGAATGTGCTTATTTGATGATTTAGGGTTGATTGCTCACATGCTTGCGTGTCACTTGTACTTTATGAAAATTTAGTGAATGATGAATGTGAATCATGACATGTGTTTAAGTTGATAATATGAGATATACTTGTATATGGAACTGACTGATGATTTATATGTTATTGTTCAAGCATGCTACATTATTGATAACCATGTTCATTGGGATTGCATTGGCATATTGGCATATGATGAATCCTTTGAGAACATAGTGTGGGTTGAGCATTGCATTATGAGGGTGTAGATCCTGTGGTGAAAAACCCAAAATTGGCCATTGCATCGGGGAGTACCCGGAAAAGAAACATGGGTGTGGCATAGAGTTGTGCATGGGTGCGTCATGCATACCATTCATATATTACTGTGATGCTTTGAATGACATTTAGAGATAAATGTACACTTTGCACATGCCACGCCTTAGCTTTATTTCTTGCATTAGCACTTCATCATACCAGCAGTTGAGCTGACCCATTCGTGGGCAACATTTTCAGATGAGGACCCTCCAGCTATTTGAGACTCAGTGATGCTTTGATAGGAGGAGGCACTTGTTATATTTTGGTCCGTGGGACCTATGTTTTGTAATGTAAGGGCTTAAGCCCGAATGACCTATGAACGATGTATTCATGTTATCTTATGTATTTATGGGGATGGACTCATGTTTAGTGGATTTATTTACCTTGTCCTTTCATTTATTTTATTTTCTGTCTCGTCAGTCGCGCCTCGGGTTCGGTCAGAATTCGGGGCGTGACAACGTGGTATCAGAGCATAGGTTCGAATACCTAGAGACTGTGGGGTGTTGTTTAACACCATGAGACCCTAGAGAAAAGAGTGAGACTTAGTGTGAACCTTTAACCGCATGTGATAGGATTTGTGTGCTACGTGATTTTATGCACTTGAAGCATGACTTGTTGTGATTACGTGTTGATTGATGATATGTTATGATGCATGATTATGTGATCTAAGGGTAGTGAGAGATATGACCTATACGATGTGTGAGAATTTGTTAAGTGTACGTTAAGATATACTATACATACTCCCTAGTCACTGATAAGAAACATGACATATATAAAGTGTGAGAAAATTTTTAAGTATATATATTATGACCTGTGACAAGTACCGCCTGTTAAATGCTAGTCGTTGACAAGAACATGACTAAGGTTAGAAACTCAGGTCTATGTAGTAGGCTGTATATTTTATGGGATAGGCCGTATGCCTAGTTATTTGAGGTGTGCGTTGTACACTTAGTTATCTACACGGTAGACATTATGCCTAGTTACTTGGGAGACAGGTTGTGAACCTGGTTGTTTACCTGGTTGATTGTTGTTTGTGGATTTTGGATGAGTGTGCTAGGTTAGTAACCAATTTCATGGATTATAGTACTATGACTATGATATTTATACAGACTGGATTGGTCTCAGGTCTTGAGTTACGGTTGATGGATGGCGCCCCATCAGCCAGTGATGAAAGGAGCTGTGATTCATGAAGGGTTATCACCTAGCTATAAAAGTAAGGGATAATAAAAGACACATCAAACCTTAAAATGCTATAATAAGGATTTGGACTTGTGGAACCCTTTTGTATATAGATGGATACTTAGAGTGTTCCTCCTTAGATTTTTAAAGATGTTCTTGTGTTAAACCCCGGTGGTGGAGAGATGTATTGTTTGGATAGTATTCACTAGGAGTTAAACCTTGCTAGTGTTCAAATGTTTAAGTATGCGTGTGTTACATTGTTGAGATAAAATCCTTCTTAGTAGAGGGCTATGTTGGAACTCGGTGTAAATTGTTCAGTATAACCAACGGGTGGTGGTGATTAACATTAGTTATGTAGGTATTGATTAGGCAAGTGTGTCATGATATATTGTGGTTGTTACTTCAAAATGATGAAGTGTTGACAGGTACCTACTTAATGTTCTTTTAACACGAGTGCCTGAAAATGGGGTATTAATTTTCCTCTTCTTTGAACTTGTAGACATGCCACCGAGACAAGCTACTCCCAGACCTATGCCACCTGGACACGATGAGCCTAGGACCACTGCACCACCGTGGCATAGTTGGCCCCAAGCTGCTGTTTCTGCAGATGGTACAGCTGAGGAGGCCGTCACTTTTACACCTGCTCCAGTGGGGGTAGGGCAGACTAGTGGTTCTGGGGACATAGCGACCATTATGCGAGAATGCCTTCACACTATACAGGAGGTAGTGACGAGAGCGGTCAGGGCTGAGACAGAGTTGGCCGAGCTTAGAGGAGTTAGAGAGCCCCAGACCCAGAGCGGGGCGACTCCAGCACAGATCCCTAGGTCTACCCCGATATACACTGGTAAGAGACCATTGAAGAGGTTTCGAGCTCGTGCTTCTTCTGCACAGATATCTATACCCGCCCAGACTCGCACTGGTAGGAGACCACCGAAGAGGTTTAGGACTGGTGTTTCTTCCATATCCACCTCCGCATCCCAGGGGACCATTACTTGTTTTTGTTGTAGACAGCCTGGCCACAAGATGGCCACTTGTCCTTTGAGGGATCCCAGCCTGAGACGGAGGATCGAGCCTAGTCAGGAGTCATTTTCATCACCAGCACAGGGTCAAGGACAGGGGACTCCACGACTTTGTTTTGTATGCCACCAGACTGGCCATGTCAGGGCTAACTGTCCTCAGAGGCCGATTTCCCAGGACTTAGGGGAGCCACATTACCAGCAGTGTACCCAAGTGCCCCTTCCACGGTCACTATTGGGTCAGGGACCTCCGACACCGTATTTTCAGCATGCACCCACAGTATTGAGTGCCAGGACTCTCGGCGAGAGGAGTGATAGGCAGGACCAGACCACCCAGAGTGGCGTTATGCAGTAGTCAGCCCAGAGTCACCTATGCTTTTTGGACCTTCAGAGCCTTGAGGTACATTTTTTTTTTTTTTTTTTTTTTTGTGTTTAGTTTATGGACTGGCATATTGATAGACCATAGTGCATCTCATACGTTCATATTTACTATGTCGACATGATGTTAGGGGTAGAGTGACGCTGACGAGAGTCTGTAAAGATTACTCGATAGAGGTAGCTGACTGCATGCCCTATTTGAATTCTTCATCTTATTTGATACGTCTAGTATTGGTATTACGTTAGAGATAGATCGGTTATTTACACTTTAAGACGAGTATAGGCTGCTATAGGGGAAGAAAGACAGTGTGTACTCCTGAGGGAGATATCTTCTTTGTTTCATGGGGTGTCCGTAGATCCTTTTTAGATTGACTTTGTTGTGGGTTAAGAGGGGTTAGACTTTAAGTTGAATTGGATTGGTTTGGATTATATGAGTAGATGAGTGCTTGTTACCTTAGTAAAAAAAAAAATAAAAAAAAAAAAAAATTGTACTAGGTGTGGTGTGCTTGATTATTGATGATCTGGGATTCAATGCTTGCCTTTATACAGTATAACGAATGAGGTTGAATAGTAGACTGTATGTTTGTTGTCTATGAGATAGGCTATGAGCTTGAATATCTGTAGGGATTGGGAATCTGCCTAGTTACCTGTACAACAGACTATGTACTTATTTTATGTATATGTGTATTCCTGAAATGAAATTTTATACTGGGTACTGAAGTAGTAAGCCACGTATTAGCTATTGAATGTTGTACTTTTACTCTATATAAACATACTAGTTTAGTGACTGTTATGGTGCTTTGATTTTGACTTCATCCTTTTATATACACAGACTGGTTGTTATAAATGCATGTATAGAAAAATGCTTAAACGTGTTTGTATGTGTGCGTTGATACATGTGTGTGAAAATTGATATATGTTCGTAAGGGAAATTGGTAGAGAGTGTCACTAATATTTTGTTCTTCTGAACCTTGGTATATTGACTTAAGTTTCATGATTAGAGTACATAAACAACACAATCTACAATTGTATACCCAATCGATATATGCGTACATGAAATGGATAGGCTAGTCCTTATTAGTACATGACACTTAGTCTCGGTTATATATATAGACTAAGGTGGGAGATGGTAGCTTTACTTTTAGATTGTACTATTGGTGTCTTGTGGGTAATTAGGGTACTTAGAAAATACTGGATGATAGATTGCATTGTGGTACAGATGATGCGTGTTTATGCCATTGGGGTAAATCACTAGGTGATTTCGTGGGTTAATTTGAGGTGGGTTAGATGACATAGCATGTGTGAGAGACCTTGGGGTATCTTTGTGATCGGTGAGAATTTCCTTTACTTTTTATTGTGTTGAGTTGATGAGATAAGTCGTGATACTTGGATGGAAATTGAGAGGGAGTGGCATTGATAAGCCAATGTGTTTTTGAGGATTTCATTATGTACTATGCCATGTGGAGTGAGTCGTTACAGATGGGATTAGCACCAGACCATAGCAGGGAGTGTGGAGATGTCTGCACACCGCTGCACGCCTACCGGTGAGGCGAAGCCTACGGGGGAGATGGTAATGGGAGGAGGTAATGCATTCCACATCGCCTGGCTGAGGGAGAGGTGAGTGATCCATAGGTAAGGCTGCACGTCCACATGTGCAATACATTTTGCATCGATCTTTTAGTACAACTGCATGGAATTTCCTTATCCATTGTCTTAGATAGGGACCCACGTTTCACTGCACGGTTTTGGCAGCGCTTTTAGATAGCCTTAAGGACTCAGCTAAGTTAGTACTGCCTTTCATCCTCAGACTGATGGTCAGTCAGGGCGTGCCATTCAGGTCCTAGAGGACATGCTTAGAGACTGCGTTATGGACTTCAGGGGTAGCTGAGAGGATCACCTTGCTTTGATAGAGTTTGCCTGCAACCGTAGCTAGCAGTTCACCGGTGTATTGGACGGGAGTAAGGGAGGCAATTGTTTTGGGATCCGATATAGTCCGTGAGACCACAGACAAGATACAAGTGATTAGGCAGCGCTTGTTGCCAGCCAGAGTTGTCAGAAGAGTTATACGGGTAGGAGGCGATGACCCTTGTCATTCGAGGTTGGGGGGGGGCCATGTGTTCCTCAAGATATCCCCCCAACGAGGTTTGAGGAGATTTGGGCGCAGTGGGAGCTGTCGCCACGAATTATAGACCCCTTTGAGATTCTTGGGAGAGTTGGTGAGGTGGCTTACAAGCTGGCCCTACCACCACAGCCATCTGGAGTTCATGATGTCGGTCATGTGCCGATACTGAGGGAGTATCAGCCTGACCCCTCCCATGTATTAGATTGAGTAGATCTTCAGTTAGAGGGGGACGCTTCTTATGACCAGAGGCCCATAGAGATATTAGACTCAAGGGACCAGATTTTGCGAGGCAGGACCATCCCTTTGGTCAAGGTTCGTTGGGACCATCACGGGGTTGAGGAGACTACTTAGGAATGTGAGGCCGAGGTTCGAGTTAGGTACCCCGAGTTGATTGATTAGTGATGTATTTTCCTTTATTTTTATGTTATTTTAAATTTCGGGACGAAATTTCTTTAAGGAGGGAAGGATGTAAGAATTTGAAATTTTGAAAAATTTTTTTTTTTTATTTATTTAAATGGAACGTGTAAGTATGTGTAGCAAAATGTACATATGTATATATATATATATATATTATATGCATGTGTGTTATGTATGTGTTTAATGTAATGTGTGTGTATATATATATGTACACATATATATATATATTTTAAAAAGGAAGTGTGTGTGGGGGGTGTTGTAGTGTACAGAAGTGTGTGTGGGTGTACAACCGTGTGGGTGTTGTGTGAAAAGTATAATATACGTATATATATATATATAGATATATATATACATACACATAACACCTAATGTCAACCACATTAAATGCAAAGATAAAGTGAGAAAGAAAAATCAGAAAGGGTGCAGAAAGGAAGTCAGAAAAGGGGATGGAAGGAGAGAGAAATAGGCTGCTGTAGCTGACCTTGCGTGTGGGTGGTGGATTGCTGTGCTTGATGTGTACAAAACATGGGTGTCCGTTGGGTTTGAGGGAAAAGCAGAGGGGATAAGGAAGAGAGATAGGGACTGAGAAGCAGAGGGTGATACTGGAGCTCGAACCAAGCCTGAACCAAGAGGAAGGAGGAGAGGGGGAGAGAACTGCATCCAGAAACCCCAAGAAAAGGTAAGATTAGCTTCGGTTCTGTTTTGAAAATTTTGAAGCATACTCGTTGGTTTTAAATCACTAGGTCTCATAGTATATAAAATGTGCATCATTTTGCAAAGGGAATGAACCAGAATGATTGAGAAATGGAGGAGAACTAAGGAGTTGCAGGTAGAGAGAGAGATAGACGGGTTTTAATATTTCATGTGTAAAAACTTGTTAAAATGATGAGAATGGGGGCATGCTGGGTTCGGGAAGAAGAGTGTAAAATAATGGGGTTAAAAACTTTGAAAGATAACCAAGAAAAATAAAGAAATAGAGTCGGCCGGAAGTTTGACCGAGGGGTTGACTCCCTATTTTGTGAAAACCTGATGATTTGAATCCAAAACCAAACATATATATGGGATCTATGCGAAAAACCGAAGAGAAACACATTTAAAAACCTTGAAAATCTCGCCGGAGATCGGTCGCCGGCGCCGGAACCCTACTGGGTCGTCGCCGGAAAAACGGGGAAGAAGGGAGGCCATCGGGTCAGGTCTCGGGCCCGGGTCGGGTCCGGGTCGGGCTTGGGCCGAACCACCCTGCCACGTGTCGCACCGAGGTTTTAAATTAAAAATTGAATTGGGACCGTTTGGCAATAGGATTAAGAAATTAAAAATTGAAATTGGGTTGGGAATAGGGATATCCTATCCCAGTTTTAACCTTGTTCACTGTTTGGTTAACCTGATTTAGAATAACAAATTAAACTAGTTTTAATTTGAACCTTTTTGGAATTTGAACCCCTTGAATTTGAACCTTTTGAATTTGAACCTTAACCCTGAACTTTCAGAAATTACGAATTGACCCCCAACTGTTAGAAATTACACTTTGACCCACTTGATTAAATTATTAATAAAATATTAATTAAATTAATTAATTAATTATTTAATTAATTAAATATTCAAAAACATCCCGGAGTCCAAATGGGACAAGTCATTAGTGTATTTTGACTATCTCGACCATTCCGAGACCAATGGTGAGGTCCGTTTTACGAGACGGGGTCCCAAAAAATAAAAGACCCATAGTGACCCTTAAAATTACCAAAATGCCCCTAACTTGAAACACTGTCAAACGAACTCCAAATTAGGTAAACAAATAGTGAAATTTTATTATCTTGAACGTTCCGGACTCAACCGTGGAGTCCGATTTGTGAAAATAGGTCACGAAATGTAAGGACACGTGTAAAGTGCAAAATGACTGTTTTGCCCTTTTCAACCCAGGTGTCCGAATTGAGTTCTACGAGAACCTAGACTTATTTTCTTAAACGTTCTAAAACCAATGGTAGAGTTTAATTTAGCAGAATAGAAACTTATGAATTAAAGACATAAAATTTGATGAATAGCATAGATTCAAGTAACAATAGACTGAGTTGTAATTTCTACTTTTAGGGACATTGACAGGACGGGAGTGGGCGATCTGATCCTCTACATTTTCATCCGTTGGTTCAGTTACATATAGCGCACGATCTTCTAGGGTTGATACCAACCCATCAGGTATGGTGTTTTGCTAATGTTAGAAATGAAGTTAAGTTAGGAATATTTGTGAATGACTGGAATGACTTATGTGCTTATGTGGAATGTGCTTATTTGATGATTTAGGGTTGATTGCTCACATGCTTGCGTGTCACTTGTACTTTATGAAAATTTAGTGAATGATGAATGTGAATCATGACATGTGTTTAAGTTGATAATATGAGATATACTTGTATATGGAACTGACTGATGATTTATATGTTATTGTTCAAGCATGCTACATTATTGATAACCATGTTCATTGGGATTGCATTGGCATATTGGCATATGATGAATCCTTTGAGAACATAGTGTGGGTTGAGCATTGCATTATGAGGGTGTAGATCCTGTGGTGAAAAACCCAAAATTGGCCATTGCATCGGGGAGTACCCGGAAAAGAAACATGGGTGTGGCATAGAGTTGTGCATGGGTGCGTCATGCATACCATTCATATATTACTGTGATGCTTTGAATGACATTTAGAGATAAATGTACACTTTGCACATGCCACGCCTTAGCTTTATTTCTTGCATTAGCACTTCATCATACCAGCAGTTGAGCTGACCCATTCGTGGGCAACATTTTCAAATGAGGACCCTCCAGCTATTTGAGACTCAGTGATGCTTTGATAGGAGGAGGCACTTGTTATATTTTGGTCCGTGGGACCTATGTTTTGTAATGTAAGGGCTTAAGCCCGAATGACCTATGAACGATGTATTCATGTTATCTTATGTATTTATGGGGATGGACTCATGTTTAGTGGATTTATTTACCTTGTCCTTTCATTTATTTTATTTTCTGTCTCGTCAGTCGTGCCTCGGGTTCGGTCAGAATTCGGGGCGTGACATGACATCCACACACACATATTCATAACACTCCCCCTTGGATGTCTGTCACTCTTCAATGTCTTTTTAATATCCACTCCTACTTATTGCAGTATGAGTTTAACATAAAAGATATCATGACTCAGAACCCACCCTATGCAGATTAAGGGTTGGTGATCGACACTATCACTCAGACAGATTGTACAAAATTAAATGAATTGTACTAAATGGTGATAGTTTTTTTCTTTTACGTATCAAGTGCAGAAGCTACAAATATGCAATTCATTTGATAATAAATCAATCTTTAAGAATCATCAATCAGGTTTTCTACGAATACAATTTTTGAAATGCCGCGACCCGTTTACCAAAAAATTAAATCAAGAATTTGGGTGATAGAAATTCTACGAGGCAAAATAAAACGTTATGTGAAATTAAACCGGGATAAAAAAAATAAAAAAATAAATAAAAAAATAAAAATAATATTGATAAAATAAAATAAAACAAAACAAATAATGTAAATTGCTAAACGAAGCATAAGGGAAAAATTTGAAAATTGAGCCAAAAGGTGCAACTCATGAGATTTGAACCCTTGACCCAAAAATCAAGAGAGAACTTAAGCCCAAAAAGAAAAGCCACTTGGGTTGCCCACATTTTGTGAAAAGTATTACAAATTATATGTATATATACACGTAAAATAAAACCCCACCTCCCAAATTGGCCAATGACCATCCATGCAGCAATGTTTATTTTTCAAAATAAAGATATATGATATATATATATATATGAGTTACGTGTGACAGTTCCCTTGCACCACCACTCCAACCAGTGAAATTACATGCAACAACCCTCATGATGCCTCTAACTTTGAGTGCATTGAGGGCAACTAGACAAGCATGATTATAAGTGTGTGTGTGTGTGTGTGTGTGCATGTGAGTTTAGAGAGAGAGTGAGCTAGAAAGAGAAAGAGTGAGAGAGAAGAAGAAGCATAGAAGAAGAAGTGTTCTTTTGTTGCATGTGAGGCTGCCCCAAAAACCAGACCTAATGAGCGGAGTTCCTGCAACCACGGTGACTTAAGAGAAACCTAGCCGTGCATGCAACCAAGAGAGAGATAGTGGAAGAGAGAGAGAGAAGCTGTTAGAGAGAGAAACCGAGATCTTCAAAAACTAGCAACAAAGAGGTAAGCAAATTGAACCCTCCCCAACTTGTTTCAATTTTTGTTACATTTATGCATTCTAGGTCATTTTTTTGTGTGACTTAACCTAGAAAACCTATGAAAACTCAAAACCCTCCATTGATGGGTCTCAAGGAATAGGTCTGTTTTGATTGAAACTAAATGAGTTTTGGTAAGTTGGGGTGTGATCTAGAGGCTATGAGGGTTTCAAATCCACAAAAATCTTAACAAGTGGACGCAAGATTAGAGAGAAACATGAGGTTGCAGGTCACGACCACCCAAATCAATTCCACCATTTGAGCTCCAACCATGGTTTTTTTGAACGGAATATAAAACCCCACGATGATACAATTTCAACAAGCCTAACCCTGTTGGTTTATAGCAAACAATGGCCATGAACCAGCCTATTATCCAAATCGAGCATGACCATTCAAAATCGATATTTGATCCATCATAATCCATAAAAACAATGCCAAAACCTTTCATTGGCTCTCTAAAGAAGAATCGGACTGAAAACAGAAGATAATATGGCCTCAAAACTCACGAAATAAAAAGAAAAATTTCTAGGGTTTTGGATGAACAGTGGCTGTTGTGATGGGAAAGACAACATTGTTCGGGTCGGGTTGATTTCAGGTCGGGTAGGAACCCAACCGACTGGGCGTATGGGTCATGCGATACTACGTCATTTTGGGTTAAGTGGATTTTAAAAAATAAAACTTAGGGCTGATGTCAACAAGACATCAGCATGACACACTAAACCGGTTGAACCGATTGGTTCTTGACCATGCCTGTCTAGTTCAGCCTTTGATCTCTCATACCATATGATTTAGATTAAATATTTCCTAAAATTTTATTTTAGCCCCCGAATGTTTCTGTTAATTACGGAAGGTGTAACACCCCGACCTAATTTATTAATAATTAGTTCACTAATTGTTAATTAGAAACAACATGAAGAATAATTAAGGGAATTAATCCGAATTTCTCGATAGTCACGATAGACTAATAAAATAATTTAATATGTCAAGAAAGAAAGGCTTAATTTAGCCATTTTAGCTTCATTTTAACACCATTAAAACTTGAATTAGCAAACTGCGAAAAACACAAAGAAGTAATGACCGACACGAGGCATTCGACATCGAAGCTAACCGAAATAGGAAGCAACCAGAAGAAACCGCTTCATAAAAAGAGCAATAGAAAAGAAAATATAAAGGAAATAGCTAAAACAGAAATCTGCGCCAGCCAAACGAGGCATAAGCACAAAATGAAGGAAAAATGGCAAAAGTGAGGCCAAGGGGTTTTGAACCCTTGACCAAGTGAGGCAAGGTTTTAAAGTCTCAAAAATTTAACCACTTGACCACAAGCACTTTTGTGCTTTATTTTACATAAGATATATATATATATATGTATATCATATAATCCTTAATTTCTGAATGCTCAAAATGAGGTGGCAGCCCCTCATTGGACCACCACACCCACCAATCAGGTTTCATGCAGCAAACTTAAATATAAAATACACAAATATATATATATATATGTAGGTCTATTGCGTATGGAGATGATATATCAGAATTACAGAGAGAGATCTAGAGAGAGAGAAAGGGCTGCATGGCAGCCATGTGTGCATGTGTGTGTGCACGTAACTGTGTGAGTGGGTGTATGGTAGTGTGTGTATGCGTGCTCATGTAGACCAAGAGAGTGAAGTTTGTGAAGAGTGAGAGAAAGAGAGACTGAAGAGAGGAAGAGAAACAAGATAGTTAGAGAGAGAACATTACTGTAGCAGGAGACCACCATGGATGGAGGAAAAGAAAGCTTCAGAAAGACTGGATTAGACTAAGGTATGTGCCAATTTCCCTCTCTTGTGTTCTGTAGAGAGTAAAGAACCAACAAGTGTAGGCAAAACATAAAAAGAAACTTAAGAAACTTCTCTGTACTGCACGGCCAAGATGTGTAAAACTTCAACTGAAACCAAGCTCAATTTTTGTGACTAAAAACACGTAGACAATCCTTCCAGGAATCCAAACCAATTCGAATTAGAGATAATGGTCAAAAAATGGCCCTGGTACAGTCAATTATCCTCGTTGGTGTGTGATCGAAAAAATCAAGTTGGGTGTCAAAAAAACTGTAGTTTTCAGATTTAAAACAGTTCCAAAAGATTACATGAAGTTTTAGGATTGATTTGGTGCAAAAATCTATGAAAACCAACGAGAAAACAGGGAGAAAAATGAAGAAAACAATGGCTTAAAATCTCTGGTTTTCGGCGCAAGGTATCAATACAGGTGAGGAAGATGGAGCTGACTCGGTTGAGTTGGTTGAGTCATGCCGAGTTGGTCGGGTCGACTCAGCTGATCAGTGGATGATTAGTGTTTCAATCAAACGGCGTCATTTTGATCTTATTTGGGATGAAACAACATCGTTTCGTGTTAGAATATAGCGTTCATGAAACGGATGTGGCAGACTGGCTTGGACTGGTTGATTCTTGATGATGTAGGGCCGGTTTACTTAAAAACCTGGCAAGCCAATCGATTTTTAGAATAGATTTTAAATGAATTCAAAAAACAACTATTGAACTTATGGGTTCAAGTTAAACCTAAAAGAAAAAAAAAATCGGTAGTTTCTATAATTATAGTTGAACCCCCACTGTTTAGGAAAATTTTATTAAGGCCCAAAATTCTAAAGAATTATTTCAAACAAGCCCCTAAAAAAAAAAAAAAAATTTTATTTATTTAATATTTTATTAATTGGGTAAAATGACTATTTTACCCTTGGACATTAAATAAGTCAAACGAAACCCAAATAAAATAAATAAGTAGTGTATTTTTACTATTTCGGGTATTCTGGACTCAACGGTGGAGTCCGATTTGTGAAATCAATTCTCAAAAAATATAGACACGCAAATGGTAAATGACTGTATTACCCCTAACGATACCTAAGGCTAATTAAAAATAAAAGATAGCCCATTTTAATTATGTCAGATGCTCGGGACTCAACGATGGAGTTCGTATTAGCAAACGAAGTACCGAAAAATGTGATGCGGGAAAATATAAAATTACCAAAATGCCCCTATTACAGTACGAAACGCGAATAAAGTCCAAATTTGATGAAATTGATACTAATGAAGGCGCAAATAATTGAAAACTTGTATGTATACCTAAATAATGATTCGGGGTCAGAATATCATAAAATATGAAATGACCAAAATACCCCTAAGTAGGAAAAATGCTAAGTAAAGGTTGAATAAAGGTTAATCTGATGTAATTAATTGTCAAAAGTATAATGATGTAAATTAAGGGGCTAAATAAGACTTCGGAACAGTCAGACTATAAAATGAGAAATAATTGATGTGCCTTGATGATCAAAAACAGATACCAAATGAAGTCTAAAAGACTTAAAAATTTATATATGAGATATATGAAATATGCTGAAGACCACGATAGGGTCCAGGATAGGAATAAAAAATTACCATTATGCCCCTAAGGTTAAATACGTGATTAATTGATAACGAATGAAGACTAAATGACTTTAATTATAACTCCGACAGCTACTAACTTACTTAAGAAATTTAATAGCCTAAGTTGAAACCCAATAAATGAGAATTAAAAACACTTAACTAAATAGACTAAGTTTAAAGGAACTTAAAGCATTGCATAACAATGTTTGGGATTAAAATGGGTACTAATTCATTGTGTAATATTTTGGATCCATGATTATAGGATCACCTAAGCAATGGAAACGAAAAAAAGCTGTGACATAACAATAATGGTACCTGTTTGAGAAAGCGATACTAAGAAACTGAGGTAAGTAACTCCTATGCTTTAATATGGGCTATTTATAGCCAGTCACATTTATTTTCATATGCTGCCAAACTTGTACTCTATCACTACCTAATGAACTTGATCTCTTTGATTTGATGGAAATCGACTTGTGATTATTTGTCCATGCCTGTACTTCTGATTCGACTTACTTGCCTATATCATTTTGTGATCTTGACTTGTTGATGCTTGAGCATATTTATACCATCATATATACCGTGTCATGATGTTGTAATATACCTGTTGTTGGAAATCTATTTGTTCCATACACTTATGCATCGTTGATTGAGATATGGTTGTTTTCGGCAGTCCGATAACATAGCCGTAAAAAGCTATAGTTATATATTGTTGCTTTGAACCAGTTATGTTCTCGACAGCCTAGTAACATAGCGGTAGGAAGCTATGGTTATATTATGTTGCCTTGAACTAACTAGTTATGATCTACATCCTTTTCCTGTGGAGAGTAGCATGATCATGATATTTTATATGTGCCTGGGGTTGTGCTCAGTCTTAACGGCCCATCTATTCACAAAATTGCGTGGGGAAAGACCCTTTGGGGGTTTTATTTGTCCTTCGGGACCTGAGAAATAAGAGCTCTAGCGCTATTCAGTAAGCCCGGGATAAAGAGGCGAATCCGAATGTGCGTTCTAGTGGGGTATGCCAGGGCCCCGGGTGATTCACACATTCTGGGTTGTTTGTACTTGATGATGATATATCTTTGGTATTTGTTGAATGATCATATTCTATGCCCTGTGAATGATCATATTATTGCAATCATGTTATACTTTACTCGATGATGATATATCTTTGGGACTCGTTGGATGATCATATTCTATGTAAGCATGTTGTACTTTTGATTGGCTAACATATTTGTTGTCGCTAGGGAATATCAAGTTAGGTTAGATCCCATTTTGCATGATTCTGTCATTACCTTATTGTACCTTATTAACGGATAAGCCACCTTGGACCCTCGGGTCATTCTTGCCCCAAAATCTCTTGGCATTCTTGCCTCGCTTTTGATTTTTGTGTGCTAAGCTTTCATGTCATAAATCTTATTTATTTGTCATATTATATTGTGTTTCATTCGACCAAAAATATTTCGTATTTATCAACAAATTTGATTTTAAATTTTTTTTATTCTTGCATCATGCTAATTTGTCCAATTTTCTCTCCGTGTATCGATTCCGTGAATTGCGATCTTATCGGCTTCCATAGCCTTCGTTGCCTTATCTCGAAGCATTTAAATGTATTTTAAAAGACCATCACAATTATCGAAATAATTCTGATTAAACGCGCTCCTTTTGTGTGTTATGCTAAACTTGCTTAAGTGCAATTCGGGCACTAATTTTTCATATTTACTTGTGTATAAATCTTCAATTAACACTTGTCGTAATTTCCTATCAAATCATTGCCCTCGGCATTATATTGCATTTTCACATCGATCGTCTTTAATTTAGACTTAATTATTTTTGTCATTTATATTTTTGCTTTCGTATTTACGAGTCACTAGTTATATCTAACATTGCCCGTGGTCATTAAGCAAATTAACCTATGATAATCGCCATTATCATTAATTGCTTTACTTAATTGGGTCGGGGTGTTACAATACATGTGGAAATAACAAAAGTTTCTAAAGATTTATCTAAGCCCAAAGTTATTACACCATCAGTGTCACCAGTGTCAACCCAAGAGTCTATTTGCACTAGTTAACTTCATTTTATTCTTGCATCAAATCATTGTGTTGTATTTGAATCTGTCTTGCCTTCTTCCACGAAATTTTCATCTAAATCACTATTTTTAAATTTTCTGCTATTCTTGAATTTGGACCTAATGCTTATTTTCTTGGCATACCATTGGATTTAAATCTAAGTTTAATTTTTAATATGGAGGAAATGCCATCAAGTCAGGGTCCTTTAGAGCCTTCTATGTTTCTTGATGGTCTTCGTGCAAGTGGTGTAGTTATTTCTCCAATGTTAGATCCAATGCCTCCACCATTCTAGCATCCTACCATGTATCATGTGGAGTTTGTTCATGCGAGTCAATATGAAAATTCTTTGGTCTTTGATTATTTTCTTGGATTGAGGGGTGATTCTTCTTCAGCTAGTTTATCTCCTACCATTATATTTTTCATTGATGATTTGTATATTTTGGAGCAATCCTACCATTTTAACTCGTCGGAGTAAAGTTTTTTTCAGTAGGGGAGAAATAATGGGGATCAAGAAGGACTCCTTAGGCCAATAATATTTGACCCAGAAGGATATTTATTTTATTGTGTGATTTGTATTTTAGGAATTAGTTTATTTTGATAAATTTTAGTTTCTTATTTTTAGGATAGGATGAAGTTTTCGTATTATTAGATTTATATTGATTTTGCCTATAAAGGCATTGGTTGTGATTAATAGACTTAGACTTTGATTATTGACTATACAGAATATTTTCACGTGGTTTTCTCTTTTCTTTCTATCTCTTTTCTCTCTTCGTATTTCTTCCTCTTGCTTTCTCTTTCTTCTCTTATTTAATCTCTCTGTACTGGTCTTACATCATTTGTACATGATGTCCACAAAATGTGGGTCTAAGTTTGGAACTTCATCTAACATCTTGGCTAGTCACAATACTATAGTTAGCCTAGCGCACGAGACTCTAGTCACCGTGAGGTTTGGATTAGATGTACGCAACCTTGATCCCATGGGGCTTGTTAGCATGGTTGTTGTCACGCCCCGAATTCCAGCGAACCTGAGGCGCGACGGAACGAACAGAAAGTAAATAAAATATAAAGTAAATAAGAGACAACCTAACGGATTCAACCCAAACTTATATTCATTTCCTTCAATGTACATCCATATAAAGCACGATAAATAAAAACATTCAACATGTCATTCGGGCTTAAGCCCTTATACAATATCAATACATCTCGAAATATGCTCCCAAGGGCCAAGATCATCCTGAGCTCCTGTCTCCTCCACTCTGTAAGACTCCCTCAAGTCTCGAGTGCCGGGAACGTCATCTATGGGGAGTCATCCCACGTATGGGTCAGCTCAACTGCTGGTATGATGTAATGCTAATGCAAGGAACAAAATTAAGGGCATGGCATGTGCAAGTGTACAGTTATATCTACATGGCATTCAACATCATGCATACAATGTACTAGCAATATTCTACATGTCGTCCAACTCATTAACCTGATCTAAGGTGTGGCATGTGCAAGTGTACAGTTATATCTACATGGCATTCAATATCATCTATGCAATGCAATAACAATGTCCACACGCCTTCCAAATCATCCATACCATGTAATAGCAATAATCCACATAACGTCCAAGTTACCCATGTAATGTAGTGACAATGCCCATGAAACACCCACACAACTCAATGCCACAACCATGCCAACTCTATGCCACAACCATGTCAACTTTATGCCACAACCATGTCAACTCTATGCTATGTCCATGTCTCATTTTCGGAACACATCCGATGGATGCTGAGTACCATGTCTCGTTTTCGGAACACATCCGATGGAAGCTGAGTACCATATTTGGCACCACGTGCTCAACCCACTTTATACTTTCAATGCATCACACTATGTCAATATACTTTGATTCCATCATGCAACAACACAATCTCAGATAAATAATTTACCAACACATGGAGTATGCTTCTAAACAAAGTATTCCACTTAAAGCAATCACAACATCTGAATAACAAAACCTTTTCCACATGAATGTGTGCAATACATGATCAACGAAAATACATACTCAAGTCATGTGTTCACAATCTTAACAAATCCCCAAAAATATAAATCACGTATAACCCAACACATAGAATAAATCATATCTCTATAGAGTAGCAAGAAGTACATGAGTAACATAAACAATCAACTCAAGGTTTCCTTTTAAAGCAACATTCCTTTTGTGATTTTCTGACATTAAATAAGTAAACATATGATTCAATCAATCAACATGCAAATCATTCCTAAACTTAATTCTATTCCGTACTTAGCACAATACACCATACCTGATGGGTTTGTCTCAACCCAAGAAGTCATCCTTGTAGCATAGCGGAACTAACAGTAATAATGCAGAAGGTCAGATCACCTTCTCCTTGTCTTTCTGTGTTCCTAAAATCATGAAACACAACTTAGTTCAATTGCTACTTGAATTATCCTATTCAACAAATTTTATGTCTTTATTTTATGAGTATCTATTTTGCCAATTTAAACCCTACTGTTGAGTCTGGAACATCACAGAAAATAGGTTTAGGCTTTTGCGGAATCCAATTTGGACTTCTGTACTGAAAAGGGCAAAACGATCATTTTATACTTTCATGGGTCCCTAATTCTCGAAGCCTCTTCTCATAAATCGGACTCCATAGTTGAGTCCAAAATGTTTGAAATAATAAAGTTTCACTATTGGGTTAATTCAATCAGAGTTTGTTTAGGTACTTTTTTTTTCTCAAGGGTATTTTGGTAAAATTTCAGTGTCTTTATGGGTTTCTTTATTTGCAGGGTCCTGTCTCGTGAAACCAACCTCACCATTGGTCTCAGAATGTTCGAGACATAAAGAAAACACTAATGATTTGCTTAATTTGGGCTTCGTTTGACTCATTTCATGTCCAAGGGTAAAATAGTCATTTTATCCAATTAAATAAATAATTAAAGAAATTATTTTATTAATTATTTACTTCCTAGGGCTCAATTGGATTTATTCTTTAAAACCTGTGCCAGAATAGAGTATTTAGAACTGTTGGGGCTAAAATGAAAATTACAAAAGTTTTGGTCTTTTCTTTTTAATTTTTTCCCAGTGAACCAAAGGGTCCAATGACCTAAACCCTAAACCGGACTAGCAGCATGGTGAACCAACCGGTCTACCGGTTCAATGTGTCAGGCTGACGTCATGCTGACGTCAGCCCTAAAATTTAAAACCTCATCATGGAAATGACGCAGTTTCAATTAAGTGGTATCCGTTTTTAAGTTCGGTCGGGTCCCGACCCGATCCAACTCGAATTCGGTTGAACTCTGACCCGATAAGGCCCCACGTTATTCCGGTCATCCCTTCCGATCATCCAGTCGGCGCCGGTCATCGGAAATACGATGCGGCCTCCCTTTTTTTCAGTGTTTTCAACACCTAAAAGTTTCTGTTTTCACACCAGAATTCTCCTAAGGTATTGAGGAACATCATGGGACTGGTTTAGCCCTCAAATATCCCAACTTTTTGGCACCCATCTCAGTTTTCCAGCCATGCACTAGCCAACTGTATTTTCACATTTTGAGCCCATTCGTTTACTAATTGTTTCCATTTTTCTTTCTAACCCTTTTCTGCACTCAAGAGGAACATTTCCTCATCATTTAAATTGAGTTTTTGGTATAAAAATAAAGCAAACCAAATTATCCTATCAACCTGCAACTCCCATTTTCTAATTCATTTCTTAACCATTTTGATTGATTTCTTTTGCAAAATGACCCACACTTTATATACCACAAGGTCCAAAAATCAGATCTAACTATCATGCTTTAAAGAAATCAAAACAGAAGTGCACTAACTCACCTATCTTCGGGTTTTCTCTGTGTAGCTTCTTGCCCTCCCTTCTTGTTCCAACTTCTGATTCTCCCTAAAGTCCCCTAAGCCTCTCTCTCTTAATCAATCTTCGTTCTCTACTTTTCTTTTCTCTCTACCCGAAGCACACATAGATATACACACCTATCACTCCAACACTCAAGGTCAGCCGTAGCCCCACTATTTCTGACTTTCTCTCTTTCCTTTCCCTTTTCCTTTGCAGAATGCATTAAATGCATTCCTTGTGTATTTGGTTTTCCACATATATATATACATATATATATATATATATATATATTATATGGTACACACACAGTACACACACCACCTCACCACTCAACCGACACACACACGGCTAACCTTGCATACACGCAGCCTGTTGTGCACTCTCATATATATATATATATATATATATATTTAATCACATGTATACACACATAGCATATAACATTATATACTTATATATACATACTTAATTACACATATATTACACTCTTATACATATTTGTATATATATGCTCATTGCCTAAATTTAATTAAAAAAAAATGGAGTCAAAGAAATTTAATTAATGCTCTATGTAAACAAAAAAATTTATGCCAAATTTTCGAGCCTTTACAGTTGTTTTATGACATTTCTTGATCAAGTCTCATGATTACTTCTATATATATATATATATATTAAAATCATGTGATTTAACTTTGAGTATTCATTGGTTGTAGGCCTTCTTTGCTCGAATCAGACAAGGCTTTAGTGTATCGAAAGTAAAAGCTATGAGAACTAGTGCCAAGTTGGTGAACTTGGATTAAGGTCTCTACCTTGCCCCTTTAATGTCTTCTTTGAAAGATTTAAATCTTGGAGAAGTCTTCTTGTGATTATGTGAAAACAAAATAGAAGCACCCACTTTAAATATGGTTTGATGTGGCTAGAAGCGTGGACGAGGCCTAATATATACTTCACGTTAATAAATATCATTCATTGTTGTCATATTTTGTAAAATACCCCCCACATATTAGGTATAGAGTAGTTGTAATAATATTAGTAAACTTTTTTATTTTTTTAAACAAAAATGAAAGAAGACTCCTCTAAACATGGCAGAGATGAGAAGGTAAAAAAAAATGTAGGTTATAAATTTTTACAATGAGGATGGCATTGGTAATTCGACCAAGTACGTCATAGGGCTTGGGAAAAGTGTAAATAAAAATAAAAATGAAAAGGAAAAGGAAAAGGGCATTCATTGGATGGGAAGGAAAGTTGTGATGATACATTTTAACTGCCATCAGAATTCTTAGTCATAAAAAAATGCGTTAATGATTCTGTGGATAGGAAATGTAGTCAAAAGATATGCTATAATTATGAAGTACCTTGCTAGCAAAAGTGACTCTAATAAATGTAAGTTTCTGGTGGGATTTGAAACAATTGAATGAATGCAAATATCTAAAATCTATCTCACAGAAAGATTTTATGAGAATCGTAATAAAATTTATTTCTTTGACCCATGCTTCATTCAACTCAGTAATCAGTTATTTTTATATACTAATTTACTAATAGTGGGTTGCATTTGAATATGTATCAAATTATTAAAATATATTTTATGTACTTTAAATATGGTAAAATTTATAACAATTTAATATTGTTACAAAATAATACTGCAAATTTAAAAAGCGTGAGAGAGGAAAATGAAATACTATAAAAAAAAAATAGCATAAAATTGAAAGAAAATTAAAATAAAGTTTACTTATTTATCTTGAATAGGAAAAATGATTATGAAAAAAAAGAAGGATGAAAATTTAGTAATATGTTAAAATAAACTTATAATATAATGAAAGTAATTAGATTAAGGTAGTTGATAAATTTCTATATTAAACTTAAAGAAAAAAGAATAATTTTGATTCATTTAATTTTTTATTTCTATATTCTATTAGTCCATTATCTTTTATATATAAATATGTGCGCGCGTGCATACATACACAAATACAATATTATATATATATATATTTATTTTATTCTACCACCTTATAAGGTTACCCATTTTCTTATTTTTTGGTCAATTTTTTTCACAAACTTCTTAATTTTTTAAGATTTTAAACTTAAAGAAAAAAAATAATTCTACAACTTTTTTATTTAAAATTTTTCCTAAATAATTATTTTTTATACAATTTTTTTCTTTTAATAAATACATTATAACTTTAACAATTTTTTTTTTTTTTTAAATTTTAGTTTTTGTCCATTGAAATAAAATGAAAGAAGAGCATGAAAAGAAAGTGAAACTAACTAAATTTAGGTCAAGCCTTTTTATTTTTAAGGTTACCCATTTTCATTTTTGTCAATTATTTTTTACAGACTTCATAATCTTTTAAGATTCTAAGCTTAAAGAAAAATGCAATTACGCCCCTTTTTTTTTTTTTTAAAAAAAAAGTCTTAACTACTTTTCTTTACCCACTTCTTTTTATTTAAAGATCATGAAATTTATATAAAAATAATAATTTAAAATTATTCCTAAATATTAAAGTCTATTTTTTCTAAAGAATATAAAAGGATTTTCAGAATCAGTCAAGTATTGATTTAATTGTTTTAATTTTATTAGAATTCTATTTAATTGAATGAGTTGTTTTAGTGCTAAAGAGATACAAACATGAGGAATTAAAAAGAAATTATTATTTTTAGTCGAGAACAAAAATGAGATTATTTATATTAATTAGTCCCTTGTAAAATAGAAAAATAAATGCACACAAATTAATCACACAAGTGCACAGAAAGATTTACGTGGTTCGACTTCAGTCCTACATCCACGAGGCGGGGAGAAGAATGTTCCATTATTTTGTAGAAAAGCATACAAAGGTGAATGGTTAAAACACTCTATTAATTTCTCTCTCTTTCTTCACTTCACCTCAGTTCATTGTGTCCTCTTCCTTCATTCGGACTAAGGCTTATATAGCCATGATATTGAGTAAAGAAAACACCCACTTGAGTTATGGCTTTAACTAACCATAAAGGCTCTCAAGTGGGTTTCTCAACATGACATCCACACACACATATTCTCGAGGAAAGTACTTCTGATTAAAAATCTCGACAAATCATGGCCAAGCCATATTGGGCTCCCGGGCTTCCTCCAATAGCCACCATTTATGTGCTGCCCCTGTGAACATATAAGTGGCATAGGCCACGTTTTGGGTATCTGTACATGTCAGAATTCTGAAGATCTTCTCCATTCCTAACAACCATTCTTCTGTTGCAGTGGATCCCCCTGTGCCATCAAAGGTAGGCGGCTTCATATTCTGAAGCCGTTTATACAGATAAGTTGGATCCTCCTTACGCCTAGGTCTGTCTTTCGGGGCTATGGGATTATTCTGTCGCGCTGGCTCATTTACTTGAGCCTGTATTCTTAGCAACGCTTTTCCTACACGATTCAAGATCTGCTCCATTCGATCCATACATTCTCTGTCAAACTCCATAGCCATACTACAAGTCTACACCATATACTGCAAAAAGGACAGTTCACAAAGTTTATTTAATTAATTGACCTCTAGACTTATGGCCCTCAAACTTTAGCGAGTTATAACACTTTAGTCTTAATCTCCCATGGACCACTAGAACCATAAGCTCTGATACCAACTCTGTTACGACCCAAAACCCACCCTATGGGGATTAGGAGTCCTTGACCGGGTCTGCAGCCTGTGGGCCGTTCCCCGTCAAAAGGATCTGAAATTTTAAGTAAAGTTTTAATAAAATATTTTATAATCATTAGCATATCTGGTAGCACAGTCAGGTCATCACTCTTGCATGCCAAAAGAAACATAAGTGTTTAACATTACAGATCCTCCAAAAACACATACTGACAGGACCGTGGTGTCATGGGAGACAATAAGACTTCACAGTTTTTAAATTTTTACAAACTCGCAAAAAGCTACCCGTAGATCGTAGGAGTCTAGATCTCCCGAGTGCTTGAGGGTCCTTCTAGATCTTGCTGTCCTGAAAAAAGTAATAAAGGAAGGGTGAGCTAACAAAGCCGAGTAAGTAATTTCCTAGCTTTAACATGGGTTAGGATTAGTCCAAATGAATAATAGAATAAAGAAATAACAGATAGCCAATAGCTAGTCATCAAGATGTACAACAATGACCCAAGGGTCCAAAAGGCTTATCCCAAAATAAGATACAAGGAGATGATAACAAATCAATCAAAATGGGATCTATCCTATCATGATGAATCATTGCCACAAACAAAAGGTTAGCCAATCAAAAGTAAATCATGCTTGCAACAATATGATCATTCACAGGGTATAAAATATGATCATTCAACGAATACAAAACTAAATCATTATCGAGTTCTAAAAATATAGCTGCATAAACAATTCGGGGCCCGTCATACCCCACACAACGCAAATTTAAGTTCGCCTTTCACTCTCGGGCTTACTAAATAGCATAAGAGCTCTTTTACCTCAAGTCCTCGTAGGACACATGTCACGCCCCGGATTTCCACGAACCCGGGGAGCGACTAAACGAAACAAAAGAAAGGAAAAGAAGTGACAATTCGGTAAATTAAATTGAAATCTCCATCATCATTCCTCAAGTTTCTCCCAACAAAGATTAGACATTCAATATAACTCAAAATCGTTCCTCAACATAGCTCAAGTACTCCTCTCAATTAATGCCCAAATACTTTAAATCATATTTAAAAACGGTTCTCAAAATGTTTTCAAAACCTTTCTCAAAGTGCTCTGTAACGGTTGCCCAAAAAAGGTCTCAAAATACCCTAAAGTATAGTCCAAGAAGTGGTCAAGATTAAACTTAAATGCTTGTTCCAATTAACGCCCCAAACAATTTAAATCATGTTTAAAAATGACCCTTAAAATAGCCTTAAAGTATCTCCAAAAATTTTCCCAGATTGATGTCTCGGATAACCTCAAAATTTTCTATGACATGGTCAAAAGATAGTCAAATATCAGGCCAAAGTTGGTCCTAGTGGATGGCCAAACATGGCCTTCAAAAATATAGGTCACAACATGACCAAAACATGGCCTACAAAAGTCCCTAAAACAGTCCTTAATGGGGTTCAAACATGTCCCAAAAATTGGCCAAACATGGCCCAAAATAATGTCCAAATGTAGCCCAAAAGGTGTCCCAAAAATGGCTCAAAAAGGTAGCCAAAAGGGTGGTGAAACAGGGCTGGACAACAGGGTAGGATAGCAGGTGAGCAAGGCAGGGTAAGACAGGACGCGTAGAGGCAGGGCCACGTGCACGCGGGGCGCGCGCAGGGCGTGGCGCGCGCGCGGGCGTGGGTGCAGGCGGCTGACTGGCACGTGCGCGGGGCAATTCAGGCCTGTTCTGGTACTGTAGCACAGAGACCTGATTTTCTGATTTTCTGAATTTCTGAAATTTCACTGTTCATGGCTGCAACCAATTTGTCCAATTTTTGACTTTTATTTCAAGTTTTTCAAGACCATTCTTTCTTCATTATTGGCCCACTTATTCTAGGTTTTCAAACTTTCTTTTTGGGCATTTATTTCCCCTACTTGGTTTGTGTTTTTAACACTTAACTAAGGTTCAAATTTTCCTAAAAATTGGACATGGTCTCCCTTGTTTTTCTAAGGTTCTTCTCACCTAATTTTTCACAACACATATGAGTATAAATGCGTAAAAAATCCACCCTCACTCAGTGGCCACAATTGTCATAGCTCAATATACATCTATCAACTACTTCCCATACATCCAGGTAATACATGTTTAATTAAAAACATCATACATTCCTTACGAAAATGGCCCTAGGCCTCATGTTTACAAGTTGTTCAAATAAGAAACAAAATAAAATGGGCTTATGCCCTTACATTCAAAACATGCCTCAAGGGCCAAATCTTCTACAAAATCCATTTTCTTCCTTTTTCTTCAACACTCAAGGAAGTCTCAAACAGCTGGTGCCTCATCTGAAATATATTGCCCACGAATGGGTCAGCTCAACTGCTGGTATGATAACTCACTAATACTAGCAACAAATTTAGGACGTGGCATGTGCAAGTGTACATTTTCAAACTATAATTTCCCATCCCGTTGTTCAATGCAATGCAAATACACTATGCATGACTCACACATGCAAACTCTATGCCACACATGTCTCGCTTCACGGTTCTTCCCCGTTGGCATGCAAGTACGAATATATGTCTGGCTTTACGATCCGGACCTCGATGGCGTGCGAGTACCAATGGCCAATTTTGGGTTTTTCACCACAGGATCTACACACTCATAATATCCAGCACCGCGTGCTGACCCACGCTATGTTTCCAAGGAATCACGTTATGCCAAGATGCCATGATTTCATCATGCAAGTTCAATGTGACAAATGATCAAACACATGGTGTGCCTTTTCAAGTCATGCATTAAACCCCACACAATTCATAACTTTAAGTTCCCATAAATGGCTTCACATGACATAGGTCATAACCCCACACCTTAACACATTTCTCAAGCCACAATATTACAATTTCACCAACCACAAAGAATTTCACAAAGTCACTAACATCCCATAAAAGACTAATATATTACACAACCAATTCCCTTCCAAGATATCAACTAAATATCACATAAATACACATAAAATATAGCAATCAAATACAAGGACAAGATAATTCATCCTCATGGCAACAAAACATCAAATAAACCAAAGAATACATAAAGTCCCAAATTACTAACTCTAAGTCCTTCAAATTAACACCTCTTAGATAATTTCATAACATGAAATAAACATTTAAACCAATTAATCAAGATGTAACAAGGTAGCGAAAAACTAAATCTATTCCTAGCTTAGCAAGAAATCATACCTAAAATCAGTTTTTCTTAAACTGCGGTGGCTGTGTTTTCTGGATGACCGAACTGTTTAGTGAGAATATAGTACTCGTGGAGACGAACAACTTTCCAGAAGAAAGCTCGGCCAAAATCCCCCTCGAAGTGCGTGTTTCGGAGGCTAGAAAGTTGAAAAAGCTAGGGATTTTGTCTATTTTTCACCCACGGACGAGAGCTCTCTGAATTTCAGAGTGTATATGTGTATATAATGGCCCCAAGTGTTCATTTTATAATGGAGGACAAAGGGGCTAAGGGCAAATGACCATTTTGCCCTTAATGAGCCCCGTAGCCTGTTACTCTACAACTCATTTCTAAATGCTTCAATTTAAAATTTGGTTTTAACCAATGTTCATAAAATTATTTTAAATGAAAATTCTCAGAAGAAAATATTTTCGTTTGAGGTCGGGATCATTCCTTTCCACCCGGGCCACTAGGATGCCCTTTTTTGTCCAATTTTGAAACGATTTCCGTTTTAGCTGAAATTTTAACAGTAGCTAGCTCACAATATTCTAAGTATATGTATCTTCTATGAAATACTCCAAATATGCTTCTAAACATGTCAAACGATGAACTGACGTATTTAGATGCTTTACCGACAAAACCGGGCTTTACCGACAAAACCGTGTATGCCAAAGGTCCTACCGCAAAAACAAAAAAAAAAAAATTTTTCCTCATTTTTTTTCAGATCTCTACAACACACAAGACCCCCAAAGGGTCCACCTTGAAGTCTATTAATAGATGAGTCATTGTGACTGAGCACAACCTTGGGCACTTACAAAATGTCATGATTAACAAAATACCACACGGGATATACAAGCATGTGAATCAATTAATTTCTTAATCAATGAGTCATAACGTGTGTGGTATAATAAGATTTCCAACAACATGATATATCACAAGATCACGACATGGCATACATGGAGATATAATTAAGCTCAAATACCAACAATCAAGTTTTCAAATGATATAGGCAAGCAAATCAATCCGAAGTACAAACATCACAAATTGATTGGCATCAATTCAAAGAATTTAGGGTCATTAGGTGGGTAATGGAGTACAATGTTGGTAGCATTAGAACAAAATGTGACATGGCTAAAGAAAAACCCACATTAAAGCATAGGAGTTACTTACCTCAAAAATAGCTTTCAGCAATTCTATTAATTTAAATCTCCTTCTTCTTCCCTTTTGAGTTTCCTATAAATCAGAAATTTAATTATTATTAATCCATTTTTAATTATCTAGGTCGATGCCAATGTTCATGATTTACTTAACTCTCTTGGGTATGGTTTGGTATATTTTTAAGGTTGCTAAATTTTATGCATAAGCCTTCAGAATATTTTATTTGGGTAAATGAACTCCACCGTTGAGTCTGGAGAGTCCAAGAAAATAAATCTAGGCCTTTACGACTTCTCATTTGGCTTCGGGTACCTCCAAAGACAAAATGGTAATTTCGTATTTTATGTGACTTAATTTTTTGGAATCTCAGTTCACAAAATGGACCTCGCCATTAGGTCCAGAATGTCCGACACAGTCAAAATACACTATTTGTTTCTTCAATTTGGACATCGGCATATTTTTTTATTTTTAAATTAAATTAATCTAATATTATTATTATATAATATGTAATATTTCGGTTAACATTTGTTAACAATGACAGTAGTGGCTCGGTGGTCACGCGTGTGGCTTGAGGTGCATGTGCGGTAGAGGTCTAAGGGTCGAGTCCTAGGGGCGACAACCCCTTTTATTTTTCAAGGAATTCAAGATCCAAACAGCGAACAAGCAGGGTTAGGATGGGACAGTATCCCTATTTCGCGCATGGACACCAATTTAATTTCTTATCTCTATAGCCATACAGGTCGGCTTCTAGTTTGTTTTAAAAACATGAAAAGGATACGTCGTTGTCCCACTTACTGACTTGACCCAAAACAATGTAGCTTCGGTTTTAGTATAAAACATCCAGGGTTTAAAACGGCGTCATCCCATTAATGTGTTGGCTTGCTTACAAGCTAACAGGCGTCTGTGTTAACACACTGGGTTTGATTAAACTGGGCGAGTTGACTCAATCAACTCATCGTCTTCTTTTCCAAACCTCGACTATGTTGCCCTAATTTCTGTTTTACTTTTCTTTCAATTTCATGAAGTTTGGTGTCAATCTAATCTTTTTTCTTGGGTGGTTTAGGCTACTAATGTCTAAGAAACATTTTTATATTCATTTCAAGGCTCAAATCAAGCCCTAAGAGCCATGGTGGGTTGGATAGTCGCGACCTGCAACGAGCTTATAAATGGCCATTTCATTACCATTTCGCGCATGGTTTGGCTTGTCATAACCTTAATGACATGGGGTTGGATCCTTATTCCAAAATCAAGGGCTAGAGGTTTATTTTAGAGGTTGGGTTCTAAACCCGAGACCTGCAACTGCATTTTCAATGGTCTTCCTTTGAGGGTTTGGGTTGCTTCCTAAGGTTTTTGGAATGCTACAAGGGTCTATTATAGGTTTGAGTTGTCAAAAATTGGTTTTCTAAAGGTCATCTCAGACCTGCTATATAGAGGTCTGTCCATGGTAGCTCCTTACTGGTTGGTGCATATCAAACCTCCTTGGCTTTCCAAATCGGTTTAGAATGGTTCCTAGTGTCGAAATTAACTAGTGCATGCAGTCTAATTCCAAAATAATACTGAAACAGTGAAGGAAATTGAAAGAAAAATTGCTAAGGCTTGGTGTTTTATACCTTTGCACAGTGAGCTTCTCTCTACTCGTGGCTTAAGGTGAGACCTCAATGTGGTGGTTCTGTTCTGCTCATGCACTCTCCCGGTCCCTGTAGAGATCTGAAAAATGAGGATAAATTTTTCGTTTTTGCCAATAGGGCATTATTCATGTACCATTTGCCAGTAAGGCACTACATATGCATCATTTAGCTATCAGTCATGTTTAGAAGCATATTGTGAGTATTCCATAGAATATAAATATGATTATAATGTTAAAATACACCTCCTATAAAAATTTGAGCCTATTCAGAGATAGTTTAAAAAATAGGACTAAAAGGACATCCCGGGTGAAACCGGCTAAACACGGCCGCAGGCAAAAATAATTGTTTTTGAAAATTTGATTTAAAATAATTTTAAAAATTTTGGCTAAAACAAAATGTCGAATTGAGGCATTTCGGGACGGGTTGTAGTGTAACAAGGTCCTAGATTCATTAAGGGCAAAAAGGTCATTCTGCCTTTTTCTCCCTTTAGTATAAATACAACCCCTTAGTGTTACAAATCACATTTTTGGGCTAGAGAAAGAGTAGAAGTCCTGCATGGGAGAAAAGTGAAGAGAAAACCTAGGTTTTCCAATCTTCAAGTCACCAAAACACACTTCTAGGTCAAAATTCTTGCAAGGCTTCCTTCTAGGAAGTTGTTCCTCTTATCAAGGGCTACATTCTTACTAATCGGTTTGGCTACACAGCGAACACAATTCCCTTGGGTTGAGAAAAACCATTTTAGGTATGATATCTTGCTAAGTTAGGAATAGATTTAAGTTTCCTTGCCTTTCTATATGTTAGTTAAGTGATTTAGTTGTTTACTTGATGTTAGAAAACCACTTAGGTGATAGTTGCTTTGAAAACTTAGAGTTGGTAGTTTAGGTACTTTTGTGTTCTTTAAGTTTTTTGACAATTTGTAACCATGATGAAGGTGTGCCTTGCATATGTGTTGGATTATTATATTTTAGCTTATGTTCATGTAGAGAAACTTTTGTGGTTTGAGAGTTATGATTTATTCAATGAGTTGGTAGTTTGTGTATTTGTATTTTATTTAAGAAATTGTTAAAGTAGTGAACATTAAACTTGATCATATGTTTAATTCATTGAATTGTGACTTACATTCATGTAGACAAAGTGTTGTGAATATGAAGTTATGTTTTACTTTATGAATGAGGCATATTTTAAGTTATACAATATGTATTTGATGAAATGTCCCATAGGATTTGCATTGAGAAAAATCAAGGCATCTTGACATACTTGAATCCTTGGAAACATAGCGTGGCTTGAGCACTTGGTGCTATACATTATGAGGGTGTAGATCCTGTGGTGAAAAACCCAAAATTGGCTATTACATTGGTGCCCAGTATCCAATGGGAGCGATCCGTGAACAGGTGTTGGTAATCAGGGTCCATCGGGAGCGATCCATAAACGAGATATGGGTGTGGCATAGAGTTGCATGTGTGTGTCATGCATATTGATATTGCATAGCATTGGGGGAGTGAAATGTTATAAATTTTAAATGTACACTTTACATGCCACGCCTTAAATTTGTTCCTAGCATTAGCATTGTGTCATACCAGCGGTTGTGCTGACCCCTCGTAAGATATCATATTACAGATGAGACTCCGGGTACATGAGACTTGACCAAGTCTTGGAGAGCAGAGGAGGAATGGGCCATGAAGCATATTTGGCCCTTAGGGCATATTTTTGTATGTATGGGCATAAGCCCCAAATGACTTGTATTTCAGTTTGAAAAAGTAGTGGATTATAGGCCTTGGGCCATTTTAAAGTGTAAGGGTTTAAACCCAAATGATATGTAGGATATCTTTATTTAATGAACATCATATGTATATATTGAGACAAATAAATGTCTGTGTTGAAAAAAAGGGAAGTATGTTTAATTTACATGAATTGTGGCCACCTAGTGTGGGTGGGTTATCACATACTTATACATATGAAATATTGTGAATATTAGGTGGGAAAAAGGCTTAGAAAACAAAGGAGGTTATGTTGAGGTTTTATGAAAAATTAAAAGACTTGTTAAGTGTGTAAAGCACCTTTTAAATAGGTGGGAAGGATGTCAAAAAAGGGAGGTTTAGAAACCTTGGGAAAATAGGCTAAAATTGGAAGAAAAGTGGCTTGAAAAACTTGAAATTTTTTTTGAAAAATAGAGAAAATTGGCTACTGGACAGCGAAATTCAGCCGCAGCCATGAACAATAATTTGCAGAAAAACTAAATTTTTGCTCTCTACTACGCGCGCCTCTCGCGCGTGCTGCGCCTGCTCGCTTGCCTGCAGCGCGCTGCTACCTACCCATGCGCGAGCCATTGCAACCCTGCTGCCTTGTCATGACACAGCCCCTGAACCCCCCGACACCTGCCCCTTTGGACACTTTTTTAAGCCATATTTGGGTACCTATTTAGACCATGTTTGGCCAACCTTTGGGCCATGTTTGCCCACCCTCTTGGGCTATTTTTGGCCACTTTTTGGGTCCATGTTTGGTCACTTCCTTAGACCAATTTTTGGTAGACATTTTGATCCATTCTTGGACCATACCTTAGGGCATTTTGGGGGCCCATTTGGGCCATTATTTCAAGGCTTGTTTAGAGACTTTGGGTCTATTTTGGGAGCCATTTTTTTGAATATGACTTCAACTATTTTGAACATTAATTGGGAGGGATGTTTGAGTGACATTAGGAGACCATTTTAGTTAAGTTAAATAACAAGTCTTCATTTTAAATCTTGGGATAACATGGAAAAATGAATGAATGACCAATTAAATTCACCTAATGATTTTTCACCTATTTTTCTTCTTTTATTTCACTCACTCCCCGAGTTTGTGGAAATTCGGGGTGTGACAGTCTTCTCCTTCTTTGCACCTCCAATGGACACACACACAAGCATACACACAATGTGTTTCTCTCTCTCCCTCTATCACTCACGCACACACAATGTCACTCACACACTGTCTGAATGCACAGCACACACTTACACTTGAATTACTTAAAAAGAAGTGTGACCGATATATATAATTATACTACTATATATTTACACCTATGTATGCATTCTTAGGGTTTGGGGTATGATGATGAGGGCTAGAGCAGGCATGATGATGAAGGTTGAGGCATAGGGTGATGTGGAATGAGGTGTTGCATGAATGGCCATTGGCCAATTTGGGAGGTGGGCTTGGTTAAATTGAGGTTATATACATTTTTGTTGCATAATTAAGCACAAAGGTGCTAGCAGCCCACTTGGTATATTTTTGGGTGCTTAGAATCTTGCCCCACTTGGTCAAGGGTTCAAATCCCCTTGGCCTCACTTTTGGAATTTTTTCCTCATTTTAGGCTTATGCCTCATTTGGCTGGCACAAATTTCTATTTCAACTATTTCCTTAACATTTTCTTTTCTATTACTCTTTTTGCGAAATGGTTTCTTCTAGTGGTTTCTTATTTTGGTTAACGTCGATGTCCAATGCCTCATGTCGGTCATTGTTTCCTTGGAATTTTCCTAGTTAGCTAATTCGAGTTTTCGTAGTGTTAAAATAGGGCTTAAATAACTAATTTAATGCATTAAACTTCAAAAAGAGCTTCATTACATTAATAACTTAGAAAACTAAGTTCGGGGTGTTACACAGCCTATGCAAGAGTTATAGGTCTGGTCCATCTTAATGTACAGACCCCTAAAAACCTTGCAGCTTGTGCAAGAGTTATAGGTTTGGTCCATCTCAATGAACAGACCCCTAAAAACCTTGTAGCCTGTGCAAGAGTTATAGGTTTGACCCATCTCTACGCACGAATGTCAACAACTCTTCAACTTGTTAAGTTATTATCAGTCCTAGTACTGGTTCAATTATCATTACAAGTTTTCCTGTTAAGCCATTAACAGTCCCAGTGCTGGTTCAATTATCACTGCAAGTCTTCCTGTTCAGTTATTATTAGTTTCAGTTCTGGTTCAATTATCATTACAAGTTCTCATGTTCAGTCCTGGTCACAAAAGTTCTGATTATGAAAGATTTGTTCAATTACCGTAATTGATTAATTTCAAGTTTCTCTGTTCGGAAGATATCATTCAGCTCATGCTTATTTGAAAGATTGAAGGGGAGATCTAAAGTATATTCAATTCCTGAACATTCTTTCTTAATGAAATTAAAGTTTGAAGGGTTGGAGCACAAGATTATACTACAGAATGGTGATGGGTCGGAACAGTTTTGAAGTCTACTTGGCGCATTATTAACGTCCACAACAGTTTACAAAATTTACAAGTATAGCTACTCTGAAGAAACAATTCACAAAAGTGCTCCAAAGTATAAAAAGACACACGAGTTTAGAAAAAGTCAATTTTCTTTGATATATAAGAAGAGTACATCAGTTCAAAAAAAAAAAGAAAGAAAGAAAAAGTGGTACAAACAAAAATCCTAAACTACTGCTTCAGGTTCGGTTGGGGCAGGTGTTTCTATTGGAGGAAGCTTGGAAGGGGCTCCTTCACCACCTTCGTTCAGAACCTCAGCCTCAACCGGAAGGCCTTCAACATTGTCAATCCCTGAGAGATCGAGGCTGGGATAGTTCACGAGGAGCTTGGATCTGAAGGTGTCATACCCGTGCTAGATCAAATCCTTACCCATCTCTTCGACCTCAACCTTCATCTTTGCTTCGGTCTAAGCCTTGGCAGAGTCAACAACGTCCTTAATCTTTTGGGGGAGGCAGCTTGGAAGTCATCAAACCTCTTCTGAAGCTCCTCCAACTACCGAGTGAGAGAATCCCTCTCAGACTCCATAATTGAGAGGGAATTATTTGCCTCCTTCAACTTCTCCTCTGTAGTAGAAGCATTGGACTGAGTCATCCCCAACTGAAGCCTAGCCTCATCTAGCTCGTTTTGAAGGTTGTTGACCACCTCTGGATCCATTGTAGAGTCCATGAGGGCAGCAAGGCCATGCATGGTCTGCAAAACACGAAACAAACAAGTCAGAACAGATAAGGTAACAAGACGCAAAAAGAAGAGAAGAGAGTGCGGGAGTTACCTTCAGCTGGAGAGCCATCAGCTCTATGATGGTCTTCTCTGCCTTCTCCCCTTGTATCTCTAGGGGCCAGCAGCCCATAATTCATGAAAGGCCTGTTTCGTAGCCAAGTAGCCATTTGTCATTTGGGAAGGATCAACAGCTGCCCTCCCCTTCCCCTTTTTCGGGACTTTAGGGGCCGGAAGGGGGGCAGGCTCGGCAATGACAATCCTTTTTCTTGCCGGAGCCTAGGCAGGGGAGTTGGAGCGAAACCTCCTCCTTTTCACTTGAAGAGGATCAATTGGGGAAGAGGTTTCACCCACATTCTTCTTCCCTGGAGCCCACTTGGTTAACAGGGATTTCTTCAAGTTCTCTGGTGTGAGCTCTGTTGCTGGTCTAGAGGAACCAAAGATATTTGTCTTGGAGATCAACCGTGAAGATTGACCTCTTCCAAGCACTCTTATCTGCACAGAGGACATAAGCAGAAAGGTTAGAAAACAAGGAGTAAACATATGCCAAAATAGAAGTAGAAGTCATGCTAAAGAGGGGAACCTCACCCTTAATCCCGGTACTCCGGGGGAATGTCGAGATCTGATCCTGAAAATCCTCCATCTCCCATCCTCCTCCCATAAAAAAAGTACCACTTTTTCCAAGTCTTATTGCAGGTTGGCACTGAGGAGAGGGGTCCAAACCCCTTGACAAAAGACATATAAAAGAGGCCTTCCGACCTCATATATTTTAGATCCATATTGCTACGGATCAGGTCGATGTCCACGTCGACACCGTTTAGATGACCTAACACTATGAACCCTAATAGATGCCTCCAACTATTGAGATTGAGGTCGGCAGGGCAAATATTGAACCATTTAAAGAACTACGTAACTAGAGGAGGCAGGGGGAGTCTCAGCCCCATCTCGAACCATGCGAGATAGATACAAATCTCACCCTCATGGACGTCGGAAGGGCGATCTAAAGAGCTAGGAGCTTTACAAGTCACATTTGAGGGGAAATCAAAAGCAGCCCTCAGGTCATCTAGCATGCCTTGAGGAACGACACTTTCCCCTTCCTCTCTTTGGGAGGGCCTCCCAGAGGCCTCTCCTACTCTGTTCCTAGTCTCTACAAAGGCATCAACAATCCTAACCCCAAGACTAGAGAGGGACTCTACTACCCTATTTTTAGCGTCGTCGGAGGGACTATTAGCCATTACGTGAATTTGGGATGGCACAATTGACTCTGGAGAGCTTCTTATGCCATGGCTAATACCCAACATTGCGTTTGAGACCGACATTTCCAAGAGGTAAAAGAAAAATGAATAACAGAGAGGAAAAAGAGGAGTCAAAGAAAAGGAGGAAATAAAAAGAAAATGAACAGAAGGGAAGCAGACTGAACCTGGGGACGACCGAAGATGAGAGCTTCAGACGACGAAGATCTCTTCAAAGTTCTTTGGTCGCTCTGATTCAATGGCGGCAGTGTCTCTCTCTCTCTCTTGAAAGCAATAGAAATGATGAGGGGAAAAAGGCATACGCATACCCCTTCCCTCTTTATATAGGTTTGCAGAAGTGGGGGCCCAATCAGCCGAACCGTCATGGCGGTTGGAGGCAATAATGGCCTCGAAAGCCCAAAGGAAGGCCTATGTAATGAATGTCACATCAAATGGTCATCTAGGAAAACGGAAAGACAAAACACGTGACTTTGCGGAAACCCTCAGCCCTAGTTACGGGTATTGCTAAACTAAGGCTCAGGAGGGAGTAGCTGATATGCCATAAAGTGACAGACCAATCTCCATATGACATGTGTGCCTACAGAATAGCCAAAGCCCATCCGTCCAGAGTAGGATTAAGTGTATGGCCTTCAGAGCTTATAGATCGGAAGCCCATGCAACCCTCAGACTCACCTCGAGCTCGAAAGGCACTATGAACACTCACAAGAAGGTTCCGAGCTTATTACTGCTTTAAGCACCCTATGAGCTAAGGATAAGGAAACAGTATTCAATAAAGAAACTGCCGTTCATGCGCAGTGTTCAACATGGTAACTGCCACTCTCTGATGATCAAATCCCTACTTTTACGGCTCCAAATTCTAATCAACTTAGGAGATCCGCAACCTATAAATAAGGCCCTAATGTGCGCTTTTATTTTCATGCTCATTCAATTACTATTACTTTCAGTCTTTCAATTCAGTTTATTGACTTTATCATCGAAGCAGCTACCGCCAGAGCCAACCCAGTGGCCCTTTGATCTCTTTCTTTGAGTGTTCAGTAGGCATAGAGGAATGGAGCCCCCACTGATCAGAAAGTGCAGCATCACTATTAAAACAGAGCAATGTCTAAAAGCATGAGTAGAAGTATATATAATACACAGATATATACGTATACTTCATAGATTGACATAACAATAAGGATTGTTCTACTTGTATGTCTTAGGCAATGACGGCAGTGACCGCGTGGGTGACGATCGGTGACGGTAGGTGACGACCGACGACGGCAAGGGATGACTGGCAATGACAAACGGCAATAGGTAACGATGGGCGGCGTGCGATGAGAGGTATGATTAAGAGAGAGATGATAGGATGAGAAACGATGGAATGAGAGCTAGGGTTAATAGGTACAAATAGCCTGACTTTGATATTTTATATTATGTAATAATATACCATAAAGTGACAGACCAGTCTCTGTGTGACATGTGTTACTACAGACCAGACATAGCTTGAACATCGAAATCAGACTCAGCGATTCAGAGCAGGCTTGGGTACTTAGCCTCTAGAACTCATAGGTCTGAGCACAAGGCCATCAGAGCATCCCACAGGGTTCAGAGCTCACCGCCTTAAACATCCTACCGAGCAAAGGATAAGAAAACAGTCTTTAATAAGGAAACTACCACTCACAAATATCTCTCAAGCACAGTATCCGACATGGTAACTGCCATTCTCCGATGATCAAATCCCTATATTCATGGCTCCAAATCCTAATCAATTAAGGAAATCTTTGGCCTATAAATAAAACCCTAAGATACGCTTTACATTCATGCTCATTCTTTGGTTTACATTACAGTCTTTCAATTCAGTTTATTTGACATAAGCATCGGAGCGGCTACCGTCGGAGCCAATCTAGTGGCATTCTGATCTTTCTCTTTGAGTGTATCGCAGGCAATAGAGTTCGGAGCCCCTATCGACCAAAAAGTGCAGCATCAGTTTGGCGCCAGTCTATGGGAACGACAATTGTTCTTTCAACAAAAGTGCTATACCTAAAAACAAACTCAGTCCTCCTTCTCACCTAAGGACCATGGCTCCCAATCTCTGACCGAGAAAGAATGCTCAAAATCTTCAAAATCCTCAACCTCAGCAGCCTGTCGGACGAGGAAGGGAACAAACAACTGATCCCATGCAGCAACAGCTTGACTTAGTCAAACAACAAAACGAGTTAATGTAAGAACAGCTTCTTACCATGTCCAGAACTCTGGCAATGCTTACCTGGAATCACGAAGCCAATCCCTTGAATCCACTCATCAACACGGCTGGTCAAAGAACACAACCTCCTACTGTCCGCCAGGGAGGGAGGACTCCATGAAGAGATTCCCAATAATCAACCAGTGTACCCCCAAGGTGCTGCCCACATTAGCGGAGACCCTCAGCCATCAGCAGCCGCAGGCAGGGGGATACCAACTTTTATTCTAGACATCCACTATCGAAGCACCACTAAGGTTCAACCCTAGAGGCCTCGCGAGCAAATCCAGCACCGCAAGAGTCTCAACCTCAAGCGGCTTCGGTTCCTCCTAGCTCAGGAGCACCAAAATCCTCCTCCAGCCATAGGACATGCCCTGTTCGGTTCAGGCAAGAGCCGAAACTGCAAGGCAAGACTCGCAAGAAGTCCCGCCCAGGGACCCACGAAGAGTTGAAGAAGTTACGGACTCCATGGACCGCACTGTTGGGATGAGAGGTATTCAAGTACCTCCAGAGTAGGACGAGCTAGCCAGGCTGCTCAGAAGGCTTGCCACAGCCATTCACCCCTGCTATCATGGCAGAGGAGAGGCCGAGGAAGTTCGTCGTCCCAAAGTTCACCTCTTATGATGGGATTGGGGACCCAAGGGATCATCTTTCTCATTACCAGCACACCATGGCACTACATAAGGCTTTTGACGCCTTCATGTGCCGTACGTTCATTACCAGCCTTAAAGGCACAACACTAAAATGGTTCCACCACCTCTCACCGAGCTCAATCACCAGCTTTTACGAGCTCGACAGACGTTTCCTAGATAGGTTCATGACTAGCAGGAGGTTGAGGAAGGGCCCAGAATTCTTGCTTAAAGTAAAACAGTCCAAAGAAGAACCCCTCTGAGGGTACATTGCACGCTTTAATGCCGAGCTCATGGAGATTACAGATTACAGCCCTAGCTTTTTAGTAGCTGCTATGACCTTTGGACTCGCACAAGGAGGACTTCAAGGATTCTCTGACAAAGAGCCCTCTTACCAACATGGCAACCTCATGGATTGGGCAAGGAAGTACATAAATCTGGAAGAAAGCAAAGAGCCCATCTCAAAAGACTAAAGAACAAGCTCAATAGGATGAACAGAAGGACTCCAGTACAATCAGGAAGAGCGTCAGAAGCCCAGATAGAAGAACGGCTTCCAGAACTCCAAATAGCACTACGCCAAGGGGATCCACTACCTTCACTCCTCTGAATGCCTCCCTAACCCTCATACTTCGGCAAGTCCGAGCACGTGAAAACCTAAGGTGGCCAGAGCCTCTAAGAGGCGATCCTAGCTACCGGGACCAAAGCAAGTATTGTGACTTCCACAAAGACCATGGGCACGTAACCGACACATGTAAAACCCTTAAGCATGAAATCGAGCAGCTCATAAGGAGAGGACGACTACGAGAGTTTGTTAGGCAAGACGGGAGGCAGAACCCTCGTAATGACAAACCCCAACAGAGGAGGCCAGACTAGAGGTCGAACCAGAGACCAGAACAAAGGGAAGGACAGAATGGGCCTCAACAACAGAACAATCAAGTTATCTTCGTCCTCCATACAGATACCTCGGCAATAGAGACGTCCAACCAAGCAAGAAAACAGTATGCTTAGGAGGCCAGAAGTACTCCCAACATCCTACAGATCTCCAATGTCTAGAAAAGATTGAGGTCAGTACCTGAGATTCAGTTCTCAAATCAAGATCTTGTAGGAGTCCACTGTCCTCACAGTGATACCCTTGTTATCTCCCTCAAAATTGTCAACTTTGAGATCTGAAGAGTCTTGGTGGACATAGGGAGTTCCGCGAACGTGCTATTCTACGAATCCCTCAAACAGATGAAGCTCAATCCAATAACATCAAACCCACCATTGCTATCATGGCAGGGTTTGACGAGAACCTCAGTACCCTGCTGGGGAGGATTGACCTTCCAACCACAATAGGAGAGGGAGAGGGACAAAAGATGATGATGTCAGAATACATGGTTCTGAATGCCAAGTCCCCTTACAACATCATAATCGGGAGACCTTGGCTACACCAGATGGGAGTAGTCACTTCGACCCTCTACCAATGCTTGAAGTACGTCCACAATCATGTTGTTTACTCCATTAAAGGATGTCAATTGACCTCTCGAGAGTGTCATGCTCTCGTGCTCAAGGAGAGGGCCCCCAAATAGCAATTACTACATGCTCGTGAAGGCAGGGATCCAGACCTCATCCACCATCACCAGGCAAAAGACTGCCCTTCTAGAATTAATGAGCCTCTAAGCCCTAGAGGAAGGGACAATAGGGCCAAGCCTGTAGGAGACTCCATCAAAGTGTTGGTCAGCTCAGAAGAACAAGGGCGTTATTTACAGATCGGTTCGAACTTGACATTTACCGAACATGAAGAGATGGTAAAATTTTTAAAAAAGTAGCCTCTCAGTGTTTGCTTGGGAAACAAAGGATATGGAGGGCATAGATCCAGACCTCATCACTCACAAATTGATGGTAGATCCTGATCACCCCCCAATGAGACAAAAAAGAAGGCACTCGCTCTAGAGTGGAATCAGATCATTAATGAGGAGGTCCAGAGGCTGCTAAAAGCCAAGATGATATAAGTGGTATTCTATCCGGAATGGCTTGCCAACACTGTCCTGGTCAAAAGGAAAAATGGAAAGTGGAGAGTTTGTGTTGACTATACAAACCTCAACAAGGCCTGCGCAAAAGACAACTTCCACTGCCAAGGATAGATCAGTTACTTGATGCTACTGCAAGACACGAACTCATGAGTTTCATGGATGCCTACTCTGGATATAACTAGATCCAGATGTACCCTCCACACTAGGAAAAGACAGCATTCATAATCGAGCGAGGACTCTATTGCTATAGAATGATGCCGGTCGGCCTAAAGAATGCTAGGGCAACATATCAGCGTTTGCTCAACAAGATGTCCAATCATTTGATCGACAGTACCATGGAGGTTTACATTGACGACATGCTGGTCAAAAGCCTACAAAAAAGTAGCCACCGCCAGCACTTAACTCAGACGTTCGACATCCTGAAACAATATAAAATGAAATTGAATCCCTTGAAGTGCACATTCGGTGTAACCAAGGGAAAATTCTTGAGGTACATTGTCTCTCAAAGAGGTATTGAAGCAGACCTCACTTAGATCAGGGCTTTGATTGGCCTGGAGTCGCTAAGAACCAGGAAAGACATTCAGGATCTGAACGACAGAATTGCAGTTCTGAGCAGATTTATCTCCAGAGCCACTGATCGCTGCCTGCCGTTCTTCAAAGGCCTGAAAGGTAATAGAGCCCTACAATGGTCGGAGGAATGTGAAAGAGCTTTCCAAGAATTGAAGGAATACCTAGCTTCCCTTGAACTCTTATCAAAGCCAGTCCAAGGGGAAAAGCTACTCCTCTACCTTGTTGTCTCCGAAAACGCGGTCAGTTCTGTTCTGGTCAAGTAGGACAGGGGAGCCCAAAAGCCCATATTCTATATCAGTAGGGCATTACTGGACACAAAAAAAAAGATATCCAGAGATTGAAAAATTAGCCTTCGCCCTAATAACCTTAACACGGAAGCTCAGACCCTACTTTCAAGCTCATCCTATTGAGATCCCAACGGCCTATCTGCTGAAGTCGGTGCTTCGGAAAGCCAGAAGTCTCAGGACGACTGGTCAAGTGGTCGGTAGAATTAGGGAGAATTTGCCATATCTTATGTTCCACGGACCTCCATCAAAAGGCAAGCCTTGGCCGATTTTGTCACCAAATTCACCCCAGCACTACAAGACAGAGCACAGCTTTATGAAAGCTCTGGTACATGGCAGCTTTATACTGATGGATCCTCCACCGACCATGGTTCTGGCGTCAGCTTGGTGCTAGGATCCCCTGATGGGCTTATGACAGAAAAGATAGTAAGTCTGGGGTTCATAGCTTCAAACAATGAAGCAGAATACGAGGCTATTATCCTTGGATTAAAGCTAGCTTTAGAATATGAGGCTCAAAACCTCGAGGTCTTCTCTGATTCCCAACTTGTGGTAAGCCAAGTTTTGGGATAGTTTTCCATCAAAGATGATAGAATGCTTCGGTATTCAGAACTCGTGAAATCACTAAAGCAGTCCTTCCAAAAATTCACAATCCAGAAAATCGAAAGAAGTTAGAATTCCAGGGCTGACACACTGGCCAATATGGCCTCCCACCTCAAGGCCGAAGGAGAATACATAGTGAAAATCTCCCATTCAGTTAGAACCAAGAATAAAAGAGGTCCAGGTTGCCCAAGCTACAGAGAAAACCCTAATCTTGAACAGGAAGCCTTACAAAAGTTTTTATTCACAACCCTTACTGAGGTGTCTGTCTCTAGAGGAGTCTTAGTATGTTCTAGCAGAAATACATGAAGGAATCTGTGGAAATCATAATGAGGGGTAGAACTATAGCCCACCGAGATTTAACACAGGGCTATTATTGGACGACTATGTTGAAACAAGCGAAAGAGTACGTCCAAAGGTGTGACAAATGCCAACGGTTCACTCCTTACCAACACTAGCCCCACCATAAGCTCATTCCTATAGTCAGCTCATGGCCCTTTGCTCAGTGGGGGATGGACATCATAGGCCCATTACCAAAGGCCACACCAAACAAGAAATATCTTTTGGTGGCAATTGACTATTTCTCTAAATGGGCAGAAGTAGAGCCTCTAACACACATTACAGAGAAAAAAGTCAAGAATTTCACTTGGAAGAACATAGTCTGCAGGTTCGGCATACCACGCGTGATCATCTCAGACAATGGTACGCAGTTTGTTGGCAAAGTTTTCAAGAAATTCTGCCAAGACCTGCACATTAGTCAACATTTTGCCTCTTCAGGCCATCCCCAAGCAAACGGGCAAGCAGAGGTCACCAACCGAACAATCCTTGATGCCCTTAAGAAGTGGGTGGAAGAAGCCAAGGGAAGATGGGTCGAAGAACTCCCTGGAGTTCTCTGGGCCTACAAAACCACCAGAAGAACACCAACCTTTGAAACTCCCTTCTCACATGCCTATGGGACCGAAGCGGTAATCCCTATTGAGATCGGTGTACCAACCCTGAGGACTGAAGCCTTCAACCAAGGGAGCAATGATCAGCAACTTACAGAAAATTTGGATTTACTTGAAGAGAAGAGGGATCAAGCTAGGATCAAGATGGAAGCATATCAGCACAGGATGGCCAACAACTCTAAACTGGGGTTAAAATCCATCAGCTTTCAAATTGGAGATCTTGTCCTAAGAAGAGTATTTCTAAACACCAAGGATCCTACTATGAAAAAATTATCACCCAACTAGAAGGGCCCCTACAGGGTGACGAAAAATGTTAGACCTACCACCTACTAGTTAGTAGACATGGCTGGAAAATCTGTACCCAGACCATGGAATGTAGAACACCTACGAAAATATTATCAATAAAGATGTTTTCTTAAGATATCTCCACTAAGTGCTCCCAACTCAATGCACAGACCTCAACTCTAGTCCATCGTATAGACCCCTAAAGCCTTGTATCCATTACAAGCCCTTCAGGTCTGGTCCTTTCAATGCACAGACCCCCAGGTCTGGTCCATCGTATAGACCCTTGAAGCTTTGTATCTATTACAAGCCCTTCAGGTCTGGTCCTTTCAATGCACAAATCCCCAGGTCTGGTCCATCGTATAGACCCTTGAAGCTTTGTATCCATTACAAGGCCCTTCAGGTCTGGTTCTTTCAATGCACAGACCCCCAGGTCTGGTCCAGCATATTGACCCCTAAAGTCTTGTATCCATTACAAGCCCTTCAGGTCTGGTTCTTTCAATGCACATACCCCCAGGTCTGGTCCAGCGTATTGACCCCTAAAGTCTTGTATCCATTACATGCCCTTCAGGTCTGGTCCTTTCAATGCACAGACCTCTTGGTCAGCGTATTGACCCCTGAAGCCTTGTATCCATTACAAGCCCTTCAGGTTTAGTCCTTTCAATGCACAGACCTCCAGGTCTGGTCCATCGTATAGACCCCTGAAGCCTTATATCCATTACAAGCCCTTCAGGTCTGGTCCTTTCAATGCACAGACCTCCTGGTCTGGTCTAACGTATTGACCCTTGAAGCCTTGTATCCATTACAAGCCCTTCAGGTCTGGTCCTTTCAATGCACAAACCTCCTAGTATAGGTCCATCGTATAGACCCTTGAAGCCTTGTATCCATTATAAGCCTTTCAGGTCTGGTCCTTTCAATGCACAAACCTCTTGGTCTAGGTCCAACGTATTGACCCCTGAAGCCTTGTATCCATTACAAGCCCTTCAGGTCTGGTCCTTTCAATGCACAGACCTCCTGGTCTGGTTCATCGTATAGACCCCTGAAGCCTTGTATCCATTACAAGTCCTTCAGGCCTGGTCCATCTCAATGCACTGACTTCCTTGTCTGGTCCTTCGTAAGATACAGACATATAAACCTTGCAGCTTGTGCAAGTGCTACAGTTATTATGAGACTTCTTATTTAGACCTTACTAGACATAACAAAAGAAGATTTGATCTGGGAAGACATGTTACTTATTCTTCTGATGTTATAAGCAAAGGTCTTGGTCTTCTCCATCACTGTGGGTCTTCTTTCCAACTTATTATCAGTCTTGGTGGGCAGACCCTGCTTATGAAAGTCCAGCTCAGTTATCATTACAAGCCTAGCAGATCAACAATTAAGTTTTGGTGGGCACAAATCCTCGCTATGGACGGTTTGTTATGACAAATCATCCAACAGGTTATAATCATTGCAAGACCTTCTACTCAAATTATTCAGTGCCAAATTTGATCAAATTATCGCAAGTTACTTTGCTCAGGAGGCAGCTTCCTGATTACAACCAATTGCAGGACTGGTCTGAAACACAGAAAGTTCTCAAACGTTTGTGCTCACACTAACTATGAGCTTAGAGGGCTGGAACCCAGGCTAATACTACAGAGCAGCAGTGACATGCCAAAACAGAGCTGGTTTACTGGCCATCCACCACAGTTCACAAAATTTACGAGTATTACAGTTCGTAAGAATAAAAATGCACAAGCCCGAGCTGTGAAGAAAGCTGGTTTTATTGACCAAAAATTTAGATACATCAGGTCAAAAACAAAAGAAAGAATAATACGCCAGAATCGAAGAAAAGAACTCATTTTTATTAATAATCCGTAAAGAGTTACATCAGCTTAGAAACTTTACATAGAAACAAAGTACAAAAGTAAAAGACCCAAGACTACAACTGGCTCAGACAAGAAGGCAGTCGTTCTGCTCCATGTCATCATCACCCTCTTCCTTTGGTTCCTTTAGTTCAATGACAAGGATCCTGAATCCCAAGTCACCATCATCACTGTCCACGGCTCCGATTTGAACGAAGTGGGCTTTGAATCCCAAGCCGTCATCATCACTTTCCTTGGCACCTCACCATCGTCTTCATCATAGTCATCATCTTTATCATCAACACTCCAGGCCCCGGCCAAGTCAAGGGCTTCCCACTTCCGAATAGGGAAGTCCTGTTTGGATGCTAAGATGGACAAGAGGGCCACCGCCTCCGTCGACCTCGCCCTAGTAGCAAAAGAAGAGGATTGGACTGCTATTAGCCTTAGCCTCATCTCATCCAACTCAGACTGAAGATCGTCGATCATCTTCGAATCCGTGATAGTAACAAGACCACGCATAAATTGCAAAGAATTAGATGCGCAAGTCAGTAAAAAAAAAAAAAAAGAGAGAAAAAAGAGAAAAGAGAAAGAAAAATATATATAGACATATGTATACAACGCCATCGTCAATGCCAAACACACTGTTTGAAGTCGACGAGGTAGAAAGATGAGTAGATAAATCAAGCCTGGACAGTGGAAACGGAAGAAAGCTCCGGACGACGGAAGCTCTTGTGAAAACTCCGTTCACTCCGACGGAAAAACATCTTGAGAACAAGGAGTAGGGGGGATAAGCGTAAGCACGCCCCCCTTCATATATAGACCTTTCAAAATCGAAAGGACGCCCAGCCAAACCGTCGCGACGGCTGGAAGCAATGACAGCCTCGAAAGCTCAAGCGACGGCCGGTGCAATAAATAACGCGTCTTGGAAATTGGAAAGATAGGATGTGTGACTCTTTGGGAGCTCGTAGCCCTAGTTACGCTCTGAGCTCAAACTAAGGCTTGGGGGAGGGGGGTAACTGATATGCCATAAAGTGACAGACCAGTTTCCGTGCGACACGTGTTACTACAGACCAGATATATCTCGGCCATCTAGATCAGACCCAGCCATTTAGAGCAGGCTTGGGTACTTAGGCCTCCAGAACTCACAGGTCTGAGCACAAGGCTATCAGAGCATCCCACAAGGTTTAGAGCTCATCACTGCCTTATACATCGTATCGAGCAAAGGATAAAGAAACAGTCTTCAATAAGGAAACTACCACTCGCAGATGTCTCTCAAGTATAGTATCCGACATGATAACTGCAATTCTCCGATGATCAAATCCCTATATTCATGGCTCCAAATCCTAATCAATTAAGGAAATCTCTTGCCTATAAATAAAACCCTAAGGTACGCTTTACATTCATGCTCATTCTTTGGTTTACATTACAATCTTTCAATTTAGTTTATTTGACTTAAGCATCGGAACGGCTACTCCCGAAACCAATCCAGTGGCCCTCTGATCCTTCTCTTTGAGTGTATCTCAGGCAACGGAGTTCGAAGCCCCTATCGACCAAAAAGTGCAGCATCATTTAATAATATGGGCAATTTAGTATTTTTATCTTTCTTGTTACGTTAGTTTAATGGATAATACTAAGAGAGGCAATATAAGTTTTCAAATTATAAGGAAAGTATCTGCAATTATAAAGAATTATAGAAAAAATGAGTGTAATTAACTTTAAAATTTATAAAGCGGTATGGTACTTTCACATGTTAACTCATTAAAAAAATTAAAACTTAGTCCATGACAGACAGGCATAAGAAAAGATATATAAGCGAAAAAAAAAAAAGTTTTTTATTTGGTTAAGAAGAAAAAGTGGAAGAAATCTAAGATTAAAAAAAAAAAGGAATAGATGAGAAAAGAGAAGGGAAGATATGGTAGGGGATACTCAAAAACTCTCTTCTATTGTTTGGTGTGAAGAGAAAGGGAAAGAGAATGAAAAGAAAAGAGAGAAAATATAAGAGAAAGGGAGGAAGGAAAAGGTTTACCTGGGAATATAAACTACAAACACTCAATTCAAATTACCCCGATGAGTGAAAAGGATAAAGATTGGCCAGCAAAAGAAATACGCAAATTGAGTCCCCACAACTATGTCGCAGGGTTTCCAAAATCATGTTTGTGTAACATTTAGCAGTAAGTGATAAATAAAGAAGCAAAAAGACGGTAGAAAGGTAAAGATATTTGGGGGGGGGGGGGGGGGGGGGGGGGGGGCGGGGGGTCTATAATTTGCACCCCCAGATACAAAATAAACACCATAACTGGGGCTCCAATACGCAATAGATTTCTGCAGGCGTGAGGTCAAAGGCTGGCACAACCCCACCCTCTTACCCAAGTCCCCACCCACCAACGCACCATTTTAATTTGAAATCTCATAATAAACCATTATTGCATTATAGTGTAACACCAAATACGCTCACTTGATTTGTCGGGTAATGCCTTAGAACATCTCGAATTCACATCTTTCATTTTCATATTTGTTTTGACATTTCTTCAAATTTAAAAATGATAAATCTCACATTTTAATATTTTTATTCTAACTACACTAATATTCAAATCATTATTTATTCTTTAAATTCTATTTTTAATAATACTATTTATGTCAATAATATAATTATTTAATATTTATTGATCCAAATTTTAATTATTTATCATTTTTTTTGTTAACCGTCCATGATATATCCAAGAACGTGCAAATTAAAACACATTTGAGAATAAATAAAATTACATTAGAAAAGATAAAAAAAAATTTAATTTAAAATTTCAAATATTTTTTAAGTAATATAAAAATAATTAATTATTAATTTGGAATATTATAAAAATAATTAGTAGATAAATAGTTTGTGAATTGATGTACCACAAACAGACACACCAATCACCTTGAGACACGTGTGCCCACAGAGTTAACAAATCTCGATCTTACAGAACTGATAATTCCGATCATACAGAACAGCCACAAGCCTTCAGGGCATTCTCATATACGTCTATCATACAGAGCCGATAAACTCGGTCATACAGAGCATCCACAGCCTTCAGGGCATTCTCATATATATATATATATATATATATATATATATATATATATATCATTCAGAGCCGATAAACTCGGTCATACAGTGCAGGCAAAACCTTCAAGGCATTCTCATGCGTATATCTTCCAGACCTTCTGTTCTGGGCAATATTTATTCGACACTTCATATGGTTCCGACCTTATGGTTTCCTTAACAACTGCCAAGCAGGGAATAAGGAAACAGTCTTCAACATGGAAACTACTATCTATGATTATCTAGATCTATGACTGCAATGCTCTACAAGGTAACTGCAATCTCCGATGATCAAATCCCTATATTCATGGCAGTCAAATCCTAATCAACTTAGGAGAGCCACGGCTTATAAATTAAACCCTAGAGGTATGCTTTATTTTTTATGCTCATTCTTTGGCTTTCAATACAGTTTCTCAATTCTTTTACTTACTTAAGCATCGGAGCGGCTACCGCCGGAGCCAATCCGGTGGTCCTCTGATCATCTTTCTGAGTGTTCTACAGGTCACGGAGTCCATACTTATTGCGAGCCGAAAAGTGCAGCATCAGTTTGGCAGCCGTATGTGGGAAACGACTAATCTCCAAGTGCTCTATTCATAAACTCAACTCTTTCCTCACCGGAAAACCATGGCACCAAATCTTCCGACCACGACAGAATACTCAGAGTTCGCAAAACGCTCAACGTCAGCCGCCTGCTCCTCGCACAAAGGGGCCAGCGGCCAATCCTATACGACAAGAGATCGAAGCAATAAAATGACACAATGAACTGGTGTAGGAATAAGTTGCTTGCCATCACTAGAACACTGGAAACACTCACGTAGAACCAAGCGACAGGTTCTCCTAGCCCGACGGTCAACTTCGTTGCGGGAACGCAACCTCCTGTTGCTATAGAGAATGAAGAACTTCATACGCAGGCTCCAACTAACCAGCCTGGGCACCCCTCAGGCGTTGCTCGCGCTGGCCGAGATCCGCAGACATCAACAGTCCCTGGCTGGGGAACATCCGCCTTCGTTCCCGACGTCCATTACCGGAGCACTACTCGAGCCCCAACTCCAAGGGCCTCGGGAGCACACCCAGCACCGCAGGAGCCTCATCATGCAGCACCAATCCCTCCGGTTCGGAATCCTCCTCCGTCCGAAGGGCGTAATCAACCCTACTACCCTGAAGCCGAGGCTGTCAGGCAGGGTTCACAAGATGTCAGACTCAGAGACCCGCGGAGGGTAGAGGAAATTGCCGAGTCAATGGACCGGACAGTTACTTTGAGAGGACCTCAGAACCCTCCAGAGCAAGACGAACTGGCCAGGCTGCTTGGAAGACTAGCCACCCCATTCACTCACGCCATCATGTCAGAGGAGAGGCCCAGAAAGTTCATGGTGCCCAAGTTCACCCTGTACGATGGATCTGGAGATCCAGGAGATCATCTCTCTCATTACCAGCATACGATGGCCCTGCACGGAGCCTCTGATGCTTTCATGTGCCGAACATTCATCACCAGCTTGAAGGGAACTGCTCTGAAGTGGTTCCACAACCTCCCTCCGAACTCAGTTACCAGCTTCTATGAGCTCGGTAGACAGTTCTTGGAAAGCTTTATGACCAGTAAGAGGCTCAAAAGGGGGCCGGAATTCCTGCTGAACGTCAAACAGACAAGGGAGGAATCCCTCCGCGCCTACATTGCGCGCTTCAATACCGAACTCACTGAGATCACTGACTGCAGCCCAAAGTTCCTCGTAGCAGCCCTAACTGCTGGGCTTACCCAAGGTGGGTTCAGAGACTTCTTGACAAAAAGCCCTCCAGCCGACATGGCGGCATTAATGGATCGGGCCAGAAAATACATCAACCTGGAAGAAGCCAACCGCACGTCCCAGAAGGGTAGGGATCAGACCCAGAGGGACAATCCGAAGCGGGAGGACCACAAGAAGGAGGATCACAGAAGAGACTCCAACAAAAAGAGGGCCAGAAGCCCAGAGAAGAGAACAGCACCCAGAGCTGTGTACAACTCCGGACCAAGGGAGTTCACCAACTTCATTCCTTTGAACACTACACCAAACCAGGTACTCCGGCAGATCCGAGATCGGGAGAACCTGAGGTGGCCGGAACCAATCAAAGGAGATCCCAGTCTGCGGGACCAAAGTAAGTATTGTAATTTCCATAAAGGTCATGGACATACAACTAACATATGCAGGACCCTCCGATATGAGATAGAGCAGCTCATAAAGAAGGGACGTCTTCGGGAGTTCGTCAAGCCAGACGGAAGGCAGAACCCCTAAGAAGACAAGCCTCAGCAACGGCTGGACCAGAGGCCCGAACAGGGGCAAGAGCAGAGGGAGGGACGAAACGAGCCTCAGAGGCAGAACAACCACGTCATCTACGTCCTCCATGTTGACTCCCCTGTCACAAGAATGTCCAACAGGGCAAGAAAGAGATACGCTCGGGAAGCCAGAGCCGCCCCGAACGTATTACAGATCTCCAACGTCGAAAAGAGGCTCAAGCCAGCACCGGAGATCCAATTCACCGAGCAAGATCTAGCAGGGGTACACTGCCCTCACAGTGATGCCCTTGTTATTACCCTCAGAATCGCCAACTTCGAGACCAAGAGAGTCCTGGTCGATACTGGCAGCTCCGTCAACATACTATTCTATGAGCCGCTCAAATAGATGGGGATAGACCATGACAACGTCAAGCCCACCACTGCCGTAATGGCAGCTTTTGATGGTAATCTCAGCACCCCGTTGGGGAGAGTCGACCTTCCTACCACTGTAGGAGAGGGTGAAGGGCAGAAGACCACCATCTCGGAACACATGGTGTTAAACATGAGATCTCCCTACAACGTCATAATCGGGAGACCCTGGCTGCATCAGATAGGGGCAGTCACTTCGACCCTCCATCAGTGTCTGAAGTACGTCCACAACTAGAGCGTTCACTCTGTCAGAGGGTGTCAACCAACCTCTCGGGAGTGTCATGCTATTGCCCTTAAGGAGAAGGCCCCTAAATAGCAATTATAGTACACCCGGGACTGTGCAAATTCAGTTCTCACTCACTCTCCCGAGGTAGAGGATTGCCCATCCAACATTGAAGAACCCCTGAGCCCAAGGGGACGTGACAGCCGAGCCAAACCTGTTGGTGAGCCCATTAAGGTACTGGTCAGTTCAGAAGCTGAGGAGCGTTATTTGTACATCGGCCCAGACCTCACACACACTGAGCAGGAAAAGATAGTCAGGTTCTTGAAAGATAACCTCTCTATCTTTGCATGGGAGACCAAAGAAATGGAGGGAATAGATCCCAGTCTTATAACTCACAAGCTAATGGTGGATCCGGATCACCCGCCAGTCAGACAGAAGAGAAGGCCGATCGCTCCTGAACGGCATCGGGTTATAAATGAAGAAGTCCAAAGGTTGCTGGACGCCAGGATGATACGAGAAGTATTCTATCCCGAATGGCTAGCCAACACCGTGCTCGTCAAGAAGAAAAATGGCAAGTGGAGAGTCTGCGTTGATTATACAGACCTCAACAAGGCGTGCCCCAAGGACAGCTTTCCACTGCCAAGAATAGACCAACTGGTTGACGCCACTGCGGGGCATGAGCTTATGAGCTTCATGGATGCCTACTCTGGATACAACCAGATCCAAATGTACCCTCCAGATCAAGAGAAGACTGCCTTCATAACCGAAAGAGGGCTCTATTACTGCAGAGTGATGCCTTTCGGTTTGAAGAATGCTGGGGCCACTTATCAGCGATTGGTGAACAAGATGTTCAGCCCGCTGCTCGGCAGCACCATGGAGGTATACATTGACGACATGCTAGTAAAGAGTCTTCAGAAAGGCAGCCACCTCCAGCACTTAGCCCAGACCTTCGATATCCTCAGACAGCACAAGATAAAGCTCAACCCCTCGAAATGCACCTTCGGAGTTACGAAGGGAAAATTCTTAGGATACATTGTCTCTCAGAGGGGTATCGAAGCAGATCCCACTCAGATCCAAGCTCTGATTGAGCTGAAGTCTCTGAAAACCAGGAAGGAAATTCAGGCATTGAATGGCAGAATTGCGGCACTGAGCAGATTTATCTCCAAATCCACTGACCGCTGCCTACCTTTCTTCAAAGCTTTGAAGGGCAGCAAAGCTTTGCAGTGGACGGAACAATGCGAAGAATCCTTTCAAGAACTAAAGAGTATCTAGCCTCTCCAGAACTCCTGTCAAAACCAGTGTAAGGAGAAAAACTACTCTTATATCTTGCAGTTTCCGAAAATGCGGTCAGCTCCGCATTAATCAGACAGGACAGAGGAGTACAGAGGCCTATTTTCTACGTCAGTAGGGCACTACTTGACACAGAGAAAAGATACCCAGAAGTAGAGAAACTGGCCTATGCCTTGGTCATATCAGCTCGGAAGCTTCGACCTTATTTCCAAGCACATCCAATCGAGATCCCGACTGCCTATCTTCTGAAATCAATACTGAGGAAACCTGAGGTATCGGGAAGATTGGTGAAGTGGTCTGTGGAGCTGGGGGAGTTTGACATATCATATGTACCCCGAAACTCCATCAAAGGGTAGGCCTTAGCTGATTTTGTAGCCGAGTTCACCCCGGCGCTTCAGAACAGGGCACAACTCACCGAAACCTCGGGAACCTGGCTGCTTTACATTGATGGATCGTCAACCGATCATGGTTCAGGGGTAGGCCTGGTACTACAGTCCTCTGATGGGCTTACGTCAGAAAAAGCAGTCAGCTTGGGATTCAAAACTTCTAATAATGAAGCCGAATATGAAGCCCTAATCTTAGGCATGAAGCTTGCCTTGGAATGCGAGGCTCAGAACCTCGATGTCTTCTCAGACTCCCAACTGATGGTGAGCCAAGTCTTGGGAGAATTCGCCATTAAAGATGACAGGATGCTCCGGTATTCCGAACTGGTAAACCACTTGAAGCATTCCTTCCAGACATTTACTATCCAGAAAATTGAGAGAAGTCAGAATTGCAGAGCAGATGCTCTGGCTAACATGGCCTCCCGTCTCAAGTCTGAAGCAAACTCCACTGTAAAAATCTCCTTTCAGCCAGCACCCAGTATTGAGGAAGCACAAGTTGCTCAAATTGATGAACAGCCCCAGAACTGGATGACTCCAATCCTCTAATACCTAAGATCCGGGCTCCTCTCAGAGGATAAAAACAAAGCCCGGAGAATCTGAATAAGAGCGACTCGGTACCTGATCCTGAACAACAAGCTTTACAGAAGGTCGTATTCTCAACCTCTGTTAAAATGCTTGGCTCCAGACGAGTCACAAGATGTCTTGGCCAAAATACATGAGGGAATCTGCGGGAATCATAATGGGGGCAGAACTATAGCCCACCGAGCTCTATCACAGGGTTACTACTGGCCTGGCATGCTGAAACAGGCAAAGGAATATGTTCGGAAGTGCGACAGATGCCAGAGATTTGCCCCGTACCAACATCAGCCTCATCACGAGCTTATCCCGATTCCCAGTCCTTGGCCCTTTGCTCAGTGGGGGATGGACATCATAGGTCCATTGCCAAGGGCACCTCCAAACAGGAAATATCTCTTGGTGGCCATTGATTATTTCTCTAAATGGGCCGAAGCCGAGCCTTTAACACATATCACAGAAAATGAAGTTGAGAGCTTCACCTGGAAGAACATTGTGTACAGGTTCGGCATACCACGTGTAATTATCTCGAACAATGGGACATAATTCACTGGTAAAGGCTTCAAGGCATTCTGTGAAAATCTTAACATTAGGCAACACTTTGCCTCTCCAGGCCATCCACAAGCAAATAGGCAAGCAGAGGTCACCAACCAAACAATTCTTGATGGGTTAAAGAAAAGGTTGGAACAGGCCAAAGGGAAGTAGGCAGAAGAACTCCCTGGAGTTCTATGGGCCTACAGAACAACCAGAAGAACTCCCACCTTTGAAACTCCCTTCTCACTAGCCTATGGAACAGAAGCAGTAATTCCGGTTGAGATCGGTATGCCAACCCTGAGGACTGAGGCCTTTGAGCAAGAATCCAATGATCAGCAGCTGATGGAAAACTTGGATTTGCTCGAAGAGAGAAGGGATCAGGCCAGCATCAGGATGGAAGCCTATCAACAGAGAATGGTCAACAAATCCAAGGTAGGACTCAAGACAGTCAGCTTTCAAGTTGGAGACTTCGTCTTAAGAAGAGTCTTTCAAAACACCAAGGATCCCACCATGGGAAAGTTGTCACCAAACTAGGAAGGCCCCTACAAAGTAACAAAGGTTGTTCGGCCTACCACCTACTGGCTAGAAGACATGATTGGGAAACCTGTTCCTAGGCCATGGAACGTGGAACGTGGAACACTTGCGGAAGTATTATCAGTAGAGAGGTTTTCTTTTACTTCCATAAAATGTTCATCTATTATTGCACAGGCCTCCAGAGCCTGGTCCATAAATATACAAGTCTTCGTACTTGGTCCATCTATTAATGCACAGGCCTCTAGAGCCTGGTCCATAAATGTACAAGTCTCAGCACTTGGTCCATCTATTAATGCACAGGCCTCCAGAGCCTGGTCCATAAATATACAAGTCTTCGTACTTGGTCCATTTATTAATGCACAGGCCTCCAGAGCCTGGTCCATAAATGTACAAGTCTCAGCACTTGGTCCATCTATTAATGCACAGGCCTCCAGAGCCTGGTCCATAAATGTACAAGTCTCAGCACTTGGTCCATCTATTAATGCACAGGCCTCAGAGCCTGGTCCATAAATGTACAAGTCTCAGCACTTGGACCATCTATTAATGCACAGGCCTCCAGAGCCTGGTCCATAAATGTACAAGTCTCAGCACTTGGTCCATCTATTAATGCACAGGCCTCTAGAGCCTGGTCCATAAATGTACAAGTCTCAGCACTTGGTCCATCTATTAATGCACAGGCCTCCAGAGCCTGGTCCATAAATGTACAAGTCTCAGCACTTGGTCCATCTATTAATGCACAGGCCTCCAGAGCCTGGTCCATAAAATATACAAGTCTCAGCACTTGGTCTATCTATTGAATGTACAGGTCATAAATACTTGATCAATTTTCTAAATACGCAAGTCTCCAAAGCCTGGACTACCCTAATGCACAGGCCTTCCGAGCCTGGTCCATCTTCGATTAACTGATTCTATGATCCAGTCCATCCAAAGACAGAAGTTTCGAACATCTACGAACTAAAGTTTCCTGGATCGGAACGCCTTAGATCTGATATTTATGATATTTGGCTTAACTGTCAAACAAGCAACAAGTACCATAATATCGATCAAAAGTGAAGTACTTTGATTCAAGCATTTTTCTAAGTTTCTTTGATCTATTCTCAGAACACTCATATATCAGAAGTACACAAGAAAATGTTTTACGGAAGAGCCCATTCAAATACGAAGAACACCAGATCTGAGAAGAAGGAACTCAATTTTATTAATGATTCAGTGGATTTACATCAGTACAAAAAGATTGCAAACAGAACAAGTACGCCAAAGGCTACAACAAAAACACCATTACATAGGCTACTATAGAAAAGCCACTATATCACTACTATTTGTAGCATCATGGTTTTCTTCTTGAGATGATATAAGGGCACAGGATCCAACCTTCCATCACCGCCGCCGGCGGCTCCATTTGAAAGGAAGGAACCCTGAACCCCAATCTGCATCAAGGAGTACCCAGGTCATTTCATCATCGCCATCAATGATCTCAGTACCAACGGATGATGAGGGCTCTGGGCCTCAGGAGAATTTTCATTCTCCACCTTTGTAATCGGCATGACGCCCCGGCCGATTGAAGCAAGGGTCTTTGCCAAGTCACAAAGGGGAGAAAACAGCCCCCATTCATCTCCCTCAAAGCAGTTGCCACACCCCCGCTGATTTGAGCAAGGGTGCCTGTCGGAATGCAGAGGGAAGGAAGCATCTCACCTTCATCTTCATCACCGATGCTCCAAGCCTCGGTTGAATCAAGGAGGGACCACCTCCCATCGGAGAAATCTCGACCGGATGCCAAGATGGACAAGAAGGTCTCAACCTCCTCTAACCCTTCCTTGGAGACTGAATCAAAGGGAAGGTTAACTCTCGGCCACAGTTTAATCATTCCCAACTCAGACTGAAGATCGTCAATCATTTCCGAATAAACAGCAGTTTTAGAAGAACATCTAAAAACTCTCCTACGAGGGAACAGTTGGGAATGAAAGGATTGAGCGCAACCGTATGATCCTCCTCCACATATATAGGCCTTCGAAGACCAAAGGCCACCCAGTTGAACCGTCGCAACGGTTAGGCGAAAAGTCAACTTCGAAATCCCAAGCGACGGAGGTGCAATAAATGAGACATTAAACTGCCCTCTCGGGAGAAGCAAAAGGCAAAGCCACATACGTAATATACAGACTTTCTGGTCTTTTCCACGTATATGACATGACAGTTTCTCCAGGCCATTAACACTTAATGGGCCTCGTATACAACAGAGGTCCATCAACTATGAGGTTTCTTGGCCCTTGTCTTGACAGATCTGGAGGCAGAAGTGCTGATCAACTGAACTACAATCACGAAATGTCCATTCATTATTAGGTCTCCGAATTCAGAACAATCAGCTTTGAAATGTTTTCAAAAGAAGTTAAACCCTAGAGCAGCACTACTTGCAACAATTACCACCACTAACTACAAGTTAACGCACTACAGAGCAGTATATCTCAAGACATGCACAAATACTATAGAGCAATATAACTAAGGAAACGAGCATCAAGCAAAAGACTGTTCCATTAACGAATGTATATTTCAAGTACATTGGAAGTTGAAAATAGCAAAATATACATCCTAAGCCTGATCAGCACGAACAGGATCAGCGACCGGAGAAGGATCAGCAGGAGCAGTATCAACCACCTCAGTCGGTACAACCTCTTCCGTGGGATCGACAGGGAGGACATCAGCCACTTCACCCTAGATAACAACCTCTGAAGGTTCAGATCTAGGCGGCACAATAGAGGAGACATCCAGGTCAGGAAACTTGGCAAGAAGCCGAGAGCGGAAGTTATTGAACCCAAACGTAATCAAGCGATGGGTCATTCCTTCCAGCTTCGACCTCATTTCCTCCTTATTATCCATCAATGCCTGCTCCACGGCCTCATCAAGCTATCTACGGTGCTGATACCGCAAGCCGTTCATCTCTACCTGTAACCTCTTTGCCCGCTCAACGGCAAGGTTCCTCTCCGACTCCATCACAGTCAAGGAGTTCTAACACTCCTTCAACTTCTCCGTAGAGTCGTGAGCCTCCGACCGAGCAGTACCAAGCTGGAGTCCCAGATCGTCCAGATTGGCCTTGAGTTGGTCCAACTCCTCCGCAGATGGAGAAACCTCCACCAAAGCAGAAAGGGTGTGCAGGGTCTGCATAATACAAAATAAACAAGTTCAATACCAGCATAAACACTTGAAGAAAAAGGAAAAGAAAAGTAAGGGCCCGACGAACTAACCTTAACCTGAAGAGCGGTTAAGTCAGTAAGAAGCTTCCCCGACTTCTGAGGCTTGAGTTTAACTGAGCCTTTAGCCCAGAAGTCCCTCAGAATCCTCTTGGCCCCCTGATCGATAGCATCAGGAGCCACCGATGATGATGCCCCCTTACCCGCTCGACGAGACGGGACTGGAGGGACCACCGGGATTGGGACAAGAGCCTCTCCCTCCCCCTCCGCAGGCTCAGGAGAGGACAGAACTAACCTCCGCTTCTTTTGAGCAGGAGGAACCGCTGGAGAGGAAGCCTCCCCCACCGCCACGGGCGGCGATGGCCCGGTCTGCCACTGAGCCATCACATTGCCAGCAATCTCCTCAACACTCCCCCTAGCAGCCATCAATCTATCCGGGTTAACAATAGAAGAATGGTCTCGAATGCTGTGCTTCAAGAGCTTCTTATATTGCTTATGAATCGCGGGGGAGAAGTCTGGTCTCTTCCACGCACCCTTGACTGCAGAGTAAGCATAGAAATTGATCAGTTCAACAATCGACAAACAAAACGAAATCAATACAGCCACGAAAAAGTTGAGCCTCACCCCTTGGCCCAGTGGTTCGAGGGAATGCAGAGGGTTGACCTTCAAAGTTCTTGAATTCCTATCCTCCTTTAATAAAAAAAGTACCACTTCTTCCAGGTCTTGTTGGAGGAGGGCACAGAAGTAAGGGGCCTGAACCCGCTATCAAAAGACATATAATAAAGGCCCTCCGCCTTTTGAAGTTTTAGATCCATATTGCTACGGATCAAATCGAGGGACACCTCGACATTATTCATATGCCCTAACACGATGAAGCTCAACAGATGTCTCCAACTGTTAAGGTTCAGGTCTGCGGGGAAAAGGTTAAACCAACAAAAGAATTGTTTTATTATATCAGGAAGGGGAAATGTAAGACCCATTTCAAACCAGGCCAGATAGGCACAGATTTCTCCCTCTCTGACGTCGCTCGGGCGATCCTCAGAATCTGGGACCTTGAAAGTAACATTTGTGGGAAGTTTGAACTTCGCCCATAATTCCTTCAACATGCTTTCAGTAATTACACTCTCACCCTCCTCTTTGTAACCGGATCGACCAGAATTCTCACCAGCCCTATTCGGGGGCTCATCAAATACATCAACAATCCTAACCCCCGGACTAGAGGGGGGTTCTACCAATCTATTCTCATCAATATCTACGGATGGAAGATTCACTAACTGCAGTTGAGGAACGGTCTCAGAAGGACTGCCCGAACCGGAGCGTAACTCAAAGCCGGACATGGCGAGCAAAAGAAAGAAATGAAACAAATAAGAGGGAATGTAAAAGGGGACTAAAAGTCGAACCTGAGATCAAGAAAGGACTATGAACACCGGATATCCTTCAAACTTCAGAATATGTTAAATGGCGGTCTGGTACCGTAGAAGCAAATGCAAAGAAAAGGTATGAAAGACCTTTCCCTCTCTTTATATACACATTCAAAATATGAGCCTTCCAAGACGAGCCGACACAACGATTGAAGGTAATGATGGATTCTCAAAGTATCAGCTGCGCAATAAATGGCGCATTAAACCGACGTTTCGAGAAATGGAAAAGCAAAACGTATGACTCTTCACAAAACCCACAACCCTAGTTAAGCCCTAGCTTCTAACTAGGGCTCGGGGGGGGAGTAGCTGATGTACCACAAACAGACACACCAATCACCTTGAGACACGTGTGCCCACAGAGTTAACAAATCTCGATCCTACAGAACTGATAATTCCAATCATACAGAACAGCCACAAGCCTTCAGGGCATTCTCATATACGTCTATCATACAGAGCTGATAAACTCGGTCATACAGAGCATCCACAGCCTTCAGGGCATTCTCATATATATATATATATATATATATATCATTCAGAGCCGATAAACTCAGTCATACAGTGCAGGCAAAACCATCAAGGCATTCTCATGCGTATATCTTCCAGACCTTCTGTTCTGGGCAATATTTATTCGACACTTCATATGGTTCCGACCTTATGGTTTCCTTAACAACTGCCAAGCAGGGAATAAGGAAACAGTATTCAACACGGAAACTACTATCTATGATTATCTCCATCTATGACTCAATGCTCTACAAGGTAACTGCAATCTCCGATGATCAAATCCCTATATTCATGGCGTCAAATCCTAATCAACTTAGGAGAGCCACGGCTTATAAATTAAACCCTAGAGGTACGCTTTCTTTTTTATGCTCATTCTTTGGCTTTCAATACAGTCTCTCAATTCTTTTACTTACTTAAGCATCGGAGCGGCTACCGCCGGAGCCAATCCGGTGGTCCTCTGATCATCTTTTTGAGTGTTCTACAGGTCACGGAGTCCATACTTATTGCGAGCCGAAAAGTGCAGCATCATGAATATTAATTTGAAGACCATTTTCGATTTCTATTTTCAATCTTAAAATTTGAAGATAAAAAATGAAGGCCATTCCATATATTCAAATTTGAAACAGTAATGAAGATGAGTTGGATTTCAAGTTTTTTATCCCTACTTTTAAATTTAAAGTTTTGAAAGTAGATTGCAGATGCTCTTAATAGCACTACTTACATACTTAGAATAAAGAGTATGATTCAAGCCAGCACAGAGACGTAAAAAAAAAAAAGAATTAAAAAATTAAATATGGTCAACATTACTTACTCAACATTATCTATTTACTTTTACGAAGAAAAATAAAATTCATGTAGCACAGAGACAAAAGATAGAAAAGTTAATAAAAATTTAATTGATCATATATATATATATCAACCTCGAAATCCCAAGTGTTGGAACTTTGTTTTTTTAAAAAAATGTTTCTTTATGTCCTTTGTTTGGTGTTTAATACATAAAAAGAATGGTTGGAGTATTGATTAGGGCTTTGTACATATCAATGTTGTCGCCTTATAGTGCAACTAGCGACTGCCATTGTCCCATTAGACGCCAAACTTTTTGAACAGTGACTTGGTACCTATAATTCTAGTATTGCTTCTTTTGAACTTAAAATACTGTTTGAAAAACTGTCGTTTTACTAGTTTTTAGTCTTCTTCACCAAGTATTTTAAATTTCAATGCATTTTTTTTCCTTAGATGCTTTCCTTGCCAGCTTCCATTCTCTTCTATTCTTCTATTCCCACCTGTTTGACTTCGGATTCCTATAAAAGATTCCATTTCGCGATTCTTCCTTAAACTTTTTTTTTTATTTTTTTAAAAAGTACATGTATGTATGCATATGTGCGCACACGCACAAGTGCTAAGAACTTATCAGGAATATCCGAACATCCTTTAATTCAAAAATTAATTTCTTTAGTGAAATATCAAGAGTATGAGTGTTCTGTTATGTAAATTACTGATATCCTCTGTCCCATCTTTTCTATCCTCTTGGGCTAAGTTTGACCAGCATGATGATAAGATAGTCAGATAGAATAAATGTTATTTTAATTTATGTTAAGTATTTTTAATTAAATTAAATATCTATATTTTATTAGTTATTTATATCTTACTAGAATGATATATAACTTATACCGAGTAGATGGTAGTATTTTACTTATCTCATTTTACTGAGATAAAAATATAACGCTGCATTATTAAAAGAAATTATAATGCTATAATATAGAAGGCCAAAGACGTTAAAGAGTCAAGTTAAAAAATAAGATTTTTCTCTTTTTCATTTTTCAAAACTTTTTTATATGTTTCATATTTTTTAAAGTATTTTTTCGAATCAATACATGGATTATTATTATTATTATTATTATTATTATTATTATTATTATTATTATTATATATATATGCATATATATAATCATTGATTTGGATGATTAGTAGTAATAGGGACCATTATATTTTTGGAATCACTTCCAATAGTGAAATATTGTTATATTGTAAATGATATTTGCACAATCACATTCTAAAATATTGTGATTATGATTATTAAATTTAACAATTAATTTGTTAACAAAATCTTAATTTTAGATACTTTGTATGCATATATTTAAAAAAAAAATTTAAATGACTTTCAAAAAAATAGTTTTGAAGACCTTGAGAAAAACAATATATAAGAAAATAAAAAAATAAAAAATAATTATATCTAAACCTTATATTCGTTAGGCGTCCAAACATAGGATTGTAATATATAACAAAATATTCAGGCCTTTTATCGGGGTAAATTCCAAACACTAAACTGGAATATTTAATATTCCACAGGATATTATATCTTATCTGATCCAACTATGTCATGTCCAACCTCGCCTTCTTATTTGATTTTCTAAACAAGGCTTTGGAGAAAATTTTTGAATGGGATTGACCTACCACTTTGACGGTGATGATATCATGCCATATATGTTCTGACTCGTCTTTTTTAAAGGATCATAACATACATGGTAGAACTGTCACAAAAAAAAAAAAAAAACATACATGGTAGAGTTATTGAAAGGCACACTGATACGTAGTGGCAAGGGCGAATTCAGTACAAACTCTCCATTTGGCAATCTGTGACAAAACTTAATACAAGAACAACTAAAATTAGATACCCACAAGTGAACCCTAAAAACCTGAAAGAAAAGATTTACAAGTGATATCTAATCTAATGACTTGTGATACTGCAATCAATAGCATAATTGATTTAACTAGTGTTTCTGCAAAATAACCACTACAATATACCTATGAGAAGTATCGTATGAATAAAAAATAAATAACCATCATTATAGAGCAATAATCAGAAGCAACACAATCATGTATATGAGAGAAAAAAAATGTACCCCCTCCCGTCATCACAAATCTCCCCCTTTTGTCACGAAATGACAAAGAATATCAGCAACATGGTATGATATATAATCAAGATATCAGTCTAAACGAAATATAGATAGTCAAAACAGAATATAAATTATGACAAGGTAGGATCAAACGAGACAATAAAGTGAATACTCAATATATAAATATCCTCACTATATGATCACTTAGACACTTAAGTAGCAGAGGTATCAGGGGTGAAGTCTCCATCATCACTATCCTCACCATCATCATCATCAGGAATGAGAGAGTGGAGATCAGTCGCCATCGTGGACAGACTGGCAGCAAACTGGTCCTGATGCTCATGAATTGCCTGAATATGAGTGCTTGGGTACTCAGCTCCTGTAGAATAGGTATGAAGAAATCCATCCTAGTTGCTGAAAGTACTCATCTAAATCCCCTCAAGTGACTGAAGGAGGAGCACCGGATGAAGACTCACTTGGATCAAAATAAAATGGATGAGGTGGAGAGGGATCTCAACGATTTTGATGAGGCATCTGATCGACCAGATAATCCTCATCAGGAACTGCGCCACCAGCCTCAGTCGCATCTGCCTCTATGTCTTCACCAGCATCAATAGCAACAGGGTCAACATAACACTTGGGCTATGTTAATGTGCACCTTGGTAAATGGCTCAAACAACTCTCTCTCCATATATGAAAAGTAGATCGGGACACCCTGACCCACACAAATCCTAGTAATGACACTACCAAAGGGAAGAACGGTAGTACACTGACCGGAGGCGACACCATCAATAGCCGAAAAGATGACATAAGTTCCATTAATCGAAACTCTAATGGCAATGGCATACAAGAGAGTGGAGTGAGATCAATTTAGGGTATTGTTATGACTAACTAAGGATAAATCATATGAGACCACCAGATTAAGAAAGTAGTAGTTATCAGAAAGAAGACCCTATGATAGATGAGCACCTATGACCTTAAAAACCTCTGACCTATCATGATGGAGTGCCCTAGCTAGGACCTCCTCCCTAGGTGCAACGCTTGGAGGATAAGGAAAACTAGGCTGATCCTCCCAAGGAATGCCAAGAGTCTCTACTATAAGAGTAAGCATAAGATCAAAAGCAATACCGCATACAAATGCCTTAACGGTGATCTGATTGTGAACTATCTCTAAGTTCGTATAGAACTCGCGAACTAATGGCTCATCAATGGGACTGGTGATAGATAACAAGGGAATCCACCCTCATGGAAAAAACTGGTGAAATGCGAGGGTCCCATCAATCTGGTCTAACCTAGCATACCGTTTAGGCCAAAACTCACGACCTTGAATGACATGGTGACAAGTCCGAGCTGTAGCAGACTGATATAGAGGAAGATTCCTTGGACAATGAACCAAAGAAATGGCAAAAAGAAACTAATCCTCCATAGCAAGATGCTTGACAGGGTGCCATAATGATAAAAAAAAAAAAAAAAAACTAAGAGAGGCACTAAGTTCAGAAATAGTAGTAACAGTTTCAAACTAACCCTATAATCTAAAAAAAAATAAACTAACCAAAAAAATAAAAGATAAAACTCACCGTACACCATAGAAAAGATGTTAAATGCTGAAACCAATCGGTGAAGATGAAGCCTAGATGCAGAGCAGTGATCTAACGAGAACAGAACTAGAAAATTCTAAAACACGAGATCAAAATTTGTAAGAGAAAGAAAAGCAACGAGAGAGACAGCTATGGAGAAAAAGATGAAGAAGTCTGAAATTGCAAATTATGTGATTTTTGAACTTCTCCAGGATTCTACGAACGAATGGAAGATTCGTTCAAATGAAAGTGATATTTGTGCCAAATATTAATGCACTTTCGTTTGAACAAGTCCTCAATTCATTAGAACAAATTTTCTAGTAGTAAACAAATGAAGAAAAGAAAAATAATTCCTATATTTTTTTCTTTTAAAATAAACTATTTGCTGAGATTAATCATAACGATTCAAAGGAGAAAATGATAAGTGGTCTTAAAATCTCTATATGCAAAGCATGGTCATAAGACACTAAAATGTAGGCAATCAATTCAATGTTATCTTCTCATGAAAGTGCAAATAATCTTACTCGTCTCATGAAATTCAGTTTGTCTAAAAAAACTTCAAAACAGTGTTGATTGATTTATCAGTGAATAAGCACAAACAACGATAATGAATTGTTTCTTGGATGACAAGAACAATATAATTTATACAAATTCTCACTTAATGTATTCAGGTAGAACATTGAATTTTGTTCAGCTTAAATGCATTCGCATTCATCAAGGTGGCTTTCACACAAATTAGGGAGGCAGCACTTTTCAAGGGTACACCCCGTTGCTATCCTACACACTGTCCTACAGGTAGCCCTTTCCTTATCAAATAAGTAGGAAGACTTTCATACACATTGATGCTGAGATTAAATGTTGAAATCATAGTAACTAAAAAACTTTCTTTTAGTTATGGACTTATTGAAAAATACGCATAAGATTGTCGTAATCCATTGTCTCAACAAATTTAATCTCACAAGAAAAGTGTGTAAGTGTAAGTGTGAATGAGATCAACAAAAATTAAAGAATTTGAATGCATTCAAATACTCATGACAATGCATGTTCAACTAAAGGTATGAAGAACAGAAATCAAAGTCTCCTCGTCATTAGAGTAGAAATTTCTTTCTTTCTTTTTTACATATATAAAAAAAAACAAAAAAAAACTATACTAAGAATAGAGATGAACCCTCAATTGATAGAAAAAATACTAATAGATTTCCTAAAGTTCTAAAACCTAAGACTATCTAGAGGTTTTATGAAAATATCCACAAGTTGAAGGTCATATGGGACATAATTTAAAGATATGACATTATTTTCAACAAGTTCTCTTAAGAAATGATGTTTAATGTCGATATGTTTAGTCCTACAATGTTGAATAAGATTTTAAGAGATATTAATTGCACTCGAGTTATCACAATATACTATTATAGTATCAACAATTATCCCAAAATCCTTTAACATTTGCTTCATCCACAAAAGTTGAGCACAACAACTACCTATAGCAATATACTCCGCCTTAGCGATGGTGAGAGAAATTGAATTCTGTTTTTTACAATGCCAAGATACTAAAGAATTTTTCAAGTAAAAACAATCACCAAAAGTACTTTTTCAATCATCAACATTTTCGGCCCAATCCACATCAGAATATGTAGCTAAAGTAGCATTAGTATCTAACAACCCGTTTTAAGGCAATCAAATGAGACTCTTTAAGTTTAGACTGAAACCGTGCACAAACTCCAACACTAAAGGCAATATTAGGTCTACTAGAAGTGAGATAAAGTAAACTACCTATCATACTCCTATACAATGTGGGATCCACAACTTTGATTATTGTGTCACGACTAAACTTTGTACTAGTACTCATAGGAGTTCTTGCATGCTTAGCATTTTCCAAACCAAATTTCTTTACTAACTCCTTTGCATATTTTGATTGAGAAATAAAAATTTCATCTCTCATCTGTTTAACATAGACTTATGCTATCACAAAGTTCTTTCCCTCCATCCTCACAAACATAGTCTTATCGGCTCCCCCTCTTGAGAAACCCTTCTCAATGAGATATAAAGATAGCCTCTCATACCAAGCTCTAGGAGATTGCTTTAAACCATATAAAGCTTTCTTAAGATGATAAACATGACTAGGACATTGTGGATCCTCACCCTCTTGGGTTGTTCCACATAGATTTCCTCCATAAGAATGCCATGTAAAAAGACAGTCTTGACATCAATTTGATAAAGCTTAAATTTCAAATGACATGCCATGGCTAAAAGTAATCTCACACTTTCTAGTTGAGCAACTGGAGCAAAATTCTCATCAAAGTATATCCCCTCAACTTGGGCATAACCTTGAGCAACTAAACTAGCCTTGTTTCTAACAATGACACCATGTTCATCTAATTTATTCTTAAAAATCCACTTGGTGCCAGTGACATTACTATCTCTAGGTCTTGAGATCAATTTTGAAACATCAAGTTTTTGAATTGAAGTAGGATCCAATCATCATGGAGAAGAACTTCTTTCACATTCTTGGGTTCTATTTGATAAGTGAAGCAATGAAAACTCAATTCACTCTCAATTTGAGCTCTTGTCTTGACCCCACTCTTAGGATTTCCTATTACGTTGGAGGGATCATGAGCTATTTCAACCAAAGTTGGAACATTTTTCTCACTAGAGGATGTAGTATTGTCTCTATCTTTTAACCCTTTTTCCTCATTATTTAAAATGGGCTCATCAAGAATAATCAGGTTATGCATATTTCCTAAGGTATTTACTTTTTCAAACTCATCAATTACAACATTGATTGACTCCATAACAATGAAATTTCTAAGATTATAAACTTTATAAGCTCTACTGTTGGTTGAATAACCTAAGAAGATACCATCATCACTTTTTTATCAGATTTTCCTAAGTTCTATTTGTCTCTCAAAATATAGCTAATGACTACCAAAGACTTTAAAATGCTTAAGGCTAGGTTTCTTACTGGTCCACTACTCATAGGGAGTCTAACTCGAACCTGGTTTAAGATAAATCCTATTGATTGTGTGACAAGCCGTACTAACAGCTTCAACCCAAAAATTTCAAGGGGTAATCTTGTAATACCCCGACCCGAGAATGCCGGGTATTGTGACACGTATTACGAGGATACGAAGATTAGTACAAAGATGATACATTTAAGAAAATAATTAATTTTTAAAGTAATTAATTATTTTAATATAAGAAGTAAATTGTAACATACATATATATATATATAATTAAATGCAAAAATGCATATACTATATAAATAATTATAACTTTAAATATATATATATAATTATACATGAATATATATATATATATGAGTGTGTATATGCATGCATGCATGTATGTTAAAATATGTATATATGAAATGTATGTATATTATATATGGAATAAGAGAGCATGCTATTGCCCAAAGTGTACAAAAGTGAGTGTGTGTCAAAGAGAGGTGTGTATATTATCCAAGGTGTATTAGGGTTGAACCATGTATATATATATATATATATATGTATATATATATATATGTAAGTAAAATACAAGTCAAACACCACACACACATACAACCGGCCACTCAATGGCCTGCCAAACAGTGGCAATTCAGACCACTCATGAAGAAGCTTGAAATTGGCAAACCCAAGTAGAGGGGCAATCAGATTTGCCATGATTCACCTCTCTTTATACAAATATGCATGGTGCTTGTACACACACACACAACCATCCGAGAGTGAGGGAGAGATTGAAGGAGATTCTAGGACGTTCAGAAGTGGGAAGCAAGAAGCAAAGGGGAGAGAAACAGTTTGGAACAAGGTAAACCCATAAAACACTTGAATTGCTCTCTCTAGAATTTCTATACATATGAATCTGTTTTAGCCTTTGATTTAGTAAATATGATGATTAAGATGAATATACATGAACTAGGCATGATTAATTGAACCTAAAACACCTTAGAAACATCAACCGTACACAAGGCAGCCATTGAAGACCTTGCTTGAAGCAGGTCTGAACCGACTTCCTCTAAACCCAATTTGGGTTATCAAGACTTCAAGTAGACCTCACGAGCATCCCAAAAACCTATACCCGCGACCAAGAATCACAAAAAATGGCCCCCAACCATTGACTTGCAGGTTACGGGTTTACAACCCTAAACCTCTAAACTCCCCTTTAAATCAACATCTATGAATGGAAAATGAATCCTCATGAAGAGGGGATCAAAATAAGCCCAACCTCACTAAAAATGATGAAGAAATGAGCATGAACTGACGACTTACAGGTTCGGTTATCATGGCTTAAACCAAGCTTTTGAGCTACATTCGAACCTCCAAATCAATGTAAAAGTGTGCTATAAAGTATTAGGGATATTTTAGAAAAGAAAGCAGAAGAAACGGAGTTGTAAAACATCACGAAATAGGAAAAAATGAAAACCTGCAACTAGGGCAACAGGGGGTGATCGTGGGGAAGACGACCGAGTCGACTCGCAACTCGTTTGAAACGGGCAAGGGAGACTCGGACACGTGCCGAGCTACGGACCTGCCACTGAATTAAAACGACGGCGTCGTTTTGGGCCTATTACGTATATATATATATATATATAACGGTTTAAGTTTAAAAGCAAAGAGGAGAAACTCGCGGTCAGTAGGGTTCGAACCCCTGACCTCACATGCCCACGCGCCCGTCTTTTCCACTCGGCCACACATGCGCGTGTGTCACATATGGGGCAATATTTATATATATAATATATATAAAATAAACCGAAAATAAAAAGGTGCATTGCACCTGGTGGGACTCGAACTCGGATATATGGGGAGGGAGGTGACACGCTGGCCAGCGTGCCACCCTATTCAACCTATCACTAATCCCACATAAAATATATATATACTATACCTATTAATTTAATTTAATTTAATTAAATGAAATTAATTAAATTAAATACTCCAAAATGGCCCGGTATCCAAATGAGATGAGTTATATATGTATTCCTACTGTCTCAGGCCTTCTGAGTCCATTGGTGAGGTTTGTGACATGAAATGAGGTCCCGAAAAAATTAAAGACCCCTAAAAATGTCAAAATGACCAAAATGCCCCTGCCCCATAAATAAGTCAAACGAGGTCCAAATAAAATAAATAAATAGTGGATTCTAACTATTTAAAACATTCTGAATCTAATGGTGGGGTCCGTTTCATGAGGCGGGACTCTGAAAAATTTAGACACGTTAAGGTATAAATTACCAAAATACCCCTTGACCAAAATTAACAAGTTATTAGTGTAATCTTACTATCTCGGACCTTCTGAGTCCAATGGTGAAGTCCACGACACGAGATGAGGTCCCGAACATAAAGACACGTAAGGGAGTAAAATGATCAAATTACCCCTAGTATACCAAAAGCCAAATTAAAACCAAGGAAGGACTAAATTGACTTTCTTTGACAACCCGGACTCAATAATGGAGTCAAAATTTTGAAACGAAGTACAAAAAAAAAAATATGACACGTAAAACGATGAAAGACCTTTTTTCCTTTTCATACCAGAGTTCGAATTAAATTCTAGGGAAGCCTAAACCGACTTTCTTCGACGCTCCGGACTCAATGGTAGAGTCTATTCGACCAAAGAAATGTCTAAAATAAAAAGACATAAAATTTGATGAATAGCATCTGTCAGATGACTATAAATTAAAGTAATGCCAAAGTACTAATATACGGCGTGTACGAGGACATGAATTACGAAAAGACACGACAACACATCAACCTTAGAATAAAATTTCTAACTCATAAATTGATCTTAGGTGATAATTATGGAAGAACAACGACCGAAATTCACGATCATGACCAAGGCCCAAAGGGCCAAGGATCCAAAGCAACAGGCCTTCATGCAAGAACTATTACATCGTCAGAGAGTGATTGACAGGTTCGTCAGGATAGCCAAGGCGACGGAGGTCGTCTCGGTAAGCCCCTTCATTCACAAATCACCCACCAAGGCAATGGTGGCAGAGGCTAGGAAAAAGAATGAGGAAGAAAGAAAAAGGAAAGATGAAGAAAAAGAAAACACCGAAACCTTAAACGAGTGGGTCAAAAGGTAATACGTGTTTCTTATATACGATACCACTATAAGATAAGTTGTAATTGACTTATGTAGTAAAGGAAAAAGGTTAAGTTTTAGTTGATTAATTTCATTGTGAATTTACGAGTCTTTTTCTAAAATTGTTTAGGATAAGAGCAGATAAAGGCAAGAAGCCTCAGTAGGGTCTGCTGTGTACAAGGTGAGTAACCCTGCATTTGAACTGGAGATTTAACTCCATATATTTGAAGAAGTTTTAAGTTCAAGTTAATTGCAGCCTTTGGATATCAAATTCAGTCTTTATATGATTCCGTTCTTTTAAAATATTCTGTTACGGCATGCTTTATAAATGTTTTAAATTCAGCTCTTTTCTTGAAAATAATTAGCATGTCTAAATCAAATGCAAATCTCTTTAATATTCTGAATTTGATTATCACATGTATTTGAAGCTTCATTGTAGAAGTTATACCTTTCATGTTTTAAATACTCATGAACGTATCTATTGAAGAAGTCATGCGATAAATGTTTTACAAGATAAACGGTACTAAGTACCACCCCCTATGATGGTTGAAGTCCTTCGGGATTCAACAGTACATGCCCGGTAGAAGGATCTAATCCCCCAGGCAAATGAGATATCTCCATTGTAGCATTGCAGTAAAATGGGAGTCTGGTTCGAAACAGATTCCACCTAATAAAAGAGAAAAGATGACAAGTGATTTTGAAAATAGAAGTAGGATTTATCCCTATTCTATTTCACGTGTTTATATGCTTTTAAATTGCATATGCTCTATTTGAAGAAATGTGTATTTAGCTTGAATACTTTAATTGTTTCAAAGCTATTGTTTTAAGAATGCACATATTCTGTGTTCTAAAATGTACGAGCAATTGGTAGTGCGTATTTCATAAACCCTACTGTGCTAAACCACTACCAGTTGAAAACCCCATGATGAATGCAGGAATTACTCACAAGCTTTGATTAGCTTACCCGGATTTTATCCGCCCCCCTTTCAGGTGACTTATGGCAGGTTGATTTTTGAAGACGATGAGGATGAGTCTAGCTTTTGGGGAGACTTGCCTAAGTAGTTTTTTGGGAAACCACATGAACTCTAATTAGTGTATTTTGTATTACCAGACAATTTAAGGATATGTATTAAGCCCCACGGGGCAGTTGAATTAAGATTGTAATTATGAAGTCTTTTAAGTTTTAGTTATGCTCTGATTTTATATGAATGTATAATCGTGTGTACCATTGTGAATAGCGGCAGTATCGGACGGATGTGCAAATTTTAAAATAAGAAAAGAAAAGAAAAAGTTTTTCACGCTTCCGCAACCACATGAAGCACATCTATTCAATACCGCTGCAGATGCGAGCCTTGTCTCGAGGCCTTCGGGTCTTGGGGCGGCGATCGCGACTCGAGATCTGCACAGGGTAGGGTTTCGGGTCGTGACAGAATGGTATCAGAGCACTAGGTTTACTTGAATAAACTTAGTGACCGTAGAAGAATTAGAACAAAACCATAAGTTAGGTAGGGTTTTAGACTACCTAGGATATACGAAGTACAGGATACGATATGAAGGCGAGGTATGGGACTCGCGTTGTGTTAAGTAGATACGTGAAGTACATGATATGATATAAAGACGAGGTATGGGACTCGCGTTATGGGAAGTAGATATGAGAAATACGTAGTATGAAGGCGGGGTATGGGACCCGCAGTAAAATGAAGTTAGTGTTCTGAAGTAACGAGATAGGAAGGCAGGGTATGGGACCCGTAGTACATGAAATAGATATGTGAAGTACGAAGGCGAGGTATGGGACTCGTAGTATGTGAAATGGATATGTGATAGAATGGCGGGGTATGGGACCCGTAGTTAAATAAGGAGTAAAAGTAGATCGTAAAACACCGCGAAATCAAGGATAATAGTATATCAAACCTTGAAACATGAAATGAATGTAATTGTATGTGATAACAAATTAACAAATACGTGTTTTCTTTCAGAAATCATGGTGAACACGAGAAGGGATACGAGAACTCCGGGTGACAGGCTAGATCGAGTCGAGCATATCCTTGGAGGCTATGGCTCGGAATATGATTAATATCCAAACCCAAGGTAGGACACCACCACAGGTGCAGAACCCCGGGCAGCCAATTAACCCTGGACAACCCAATGAGGCCGCGATTACCTCAAGCTATAAAACATTCCAAGGCTTTAAGCCCCCTAGATTTGATGGAATGGATACCGCCATCGATGCGGAGTCATGGGTAAAGGAGATGGAACGTATCTTTTCGGTCATGCCATGCACAGAGGAGCAAAAGGTCTCCTATGCCGCATTCACTTTCAAGGATTCAGCTCACGAGTGGTGGCTCTAGAAAAGGAAAGAGAGCCGTCAATGACTTGGACTAGGTTTTTGGAGGTATTCTATGACAAGTATTGTCACGCCCCGGATTCCCGACCGAACCCGGGGACGCGACTGAAGGAAACAAAAGAAGAAAATAAATAGACGAGTAAATAAATAAATAAATATTTAATGAATTTTAACTAAGTTTACTAATTTAGATACAAGCCTATTCCACTAACATAACGCTACATCCATATATCTCTGTCAATACACATACATTCCCGGTTTATAAAAATTTCGGCAGAACCTCCTTTGTTTTTCGAACCTTTTTCCCCCTGATAATCACAATGCATCATATAACATCATATAAATATAAATACATCACAATCCATCCTCACTCGATGGCCACAACCTTATCAAAGGTAAATATACATTGTCTAATTATCCAATCCATCACATCTACTCCTACACTTAAATTAAAAGATCATTTATTACAATATACAATACCATTTCCATTCTTTTTAGAAACACACCAATCCTTTATAAAATCAAAATACGCCCCAAGGGCCCAAGTATTCTTCCAAATTTATTTCCCCTCCTTTCTCCAAGACTTCATCAAGTCCCGCGTACTAGGATGCTTTATCTGAAACCTGTGCCCACGAATGGGTCAGCGCCAACATGCTGGTATGGTACAATACTAATGCAAGGAATAAAATTAAGTCGTGGCATGTGCAAGTGTACATGTATATCTACATGCCTCCCTAATCATTCATACAATATAATGGCAATATACAAACTACACATCTGTATAAAACCCTATATCACGTTCACAAATTCATCAACACAATGCACAGGCAACATGCGTGACACACCCATGCATCTCAATGTCACACCCATGTCTCGCTTCACGGTTCTTCCCCATTGGCATGCAAGTACCAATATATGTCTCGCTTTACGGTCCGGACCCCGTAGGCCTAGCGAGTACCTAATGGCCAATTTTGGGTTTTTCACCACCGGATCTGCACCCTCATAATGCACCAGCACCTCGTGCTGACCCACACTATGCTTTCAAGGAATCACGCAATGCCAAGATGCCATGCTTTTCATCATGCAATATCGCAATCTCAATAAAACATTTCACCAATGCATAAAGCATGCTTTTTAAACAATATCGTCCTCTTAAAAATAACAATAGCATTTGAATCATAAGACTTCATCCATAAATATACGCATCATGCACAATCAATCTCAGTCACAACATCGACAATCCTTCTAAAACATAAATCACATATGATGGCAACGCAAGAAGTAAATCACAAGAAGTAAATCACATATGAAGCACATAACCAAACAACTCAAGGGTTCTCAAAGCAATAATTCCTATGTGATCTTCTATTAGCAGATAAGTACAAAAATCATTCAAGTAATATGCACATCAATCCTAATTTAATTCTATTCCTTACTTAGTAAAGTACCATACCGACTAGGGCGTGTCTCAACCCTAGGATGCTATGTCCACTATGCAGTCAAGTCAAGAGTCTGAGTTACTCACAAACTTATGCTTATCTCCCTTCATAGATATCATCCAGATGCGTCGTTAGCCGCGTCTATGCATATCCTAGGCATTATCCTTCAGATGGCCATCCTAATTGATTCAACGTCCCAAAAGATCATATTGTTCCTCAGATGTGAACATATCCAACCTTTGTCTGGTTGCAATCAACATTCCACTGGCACTACAATCATCATTTAACTCTCCGACTGACTTAACAGGGCGGTTCCTCTTGTTTCTCCATTTCGAACCCACACTCTTATTGTATTGTCCATCGAACCAGAGTAAAGTCTATTAGCCCCAATAACTAGGGAAACCACACCATAACTATGACCCTTTAGTGATATAGGAAGCTCAGTGCAATTAGTTTCAGAACTAGATTTCCATGTCAATTTGGTGCCATCCTGTGTCCTAGCAAGAAGCATATCATTATGCATAACCAAGGCATGAACTTTCCCAACTGGCCCAGTCACATTAAGAGTTTAGTTCAGTATGTAAGCTACTGTTCCATGCCCTCCCATCATTTGGCAAGTCCATAAACACCAATGGATCTTCACTAATTATAGATTCAATTTCTTCCTCAAGGTTAGCTACAACAGCACACTAATCAGTAATGCAGCTATTCAAGCTGCTGCTCTACTGCAGCTGCGACACACGGTGTATTTCCTACTTCAATTACTCACAGCAATGTCCTTGAATATGCCCAACAACCCATCTTCAAAACCTCCGTAGGATACCCCTATATGTTTGCCAGAATGTTTCCCACAAGGTTCAGTTCTCTGCCAACCATTTCCTTATTGACCATTTGTTTGATTTATTACAACCATGTCAACACCTTCTCCAATCCAGTTTTAACAACAGCTCCTAAAGCCGCATACCACTCTCTCCCTCTTCTAGTTTCCCCCTTGCTCCAACGATACACAAACACACACACACACACACACACACACACACATATATGCACATACCCTGCTACATCGTCACACAAACTGCTCAAAAAAAATTGCAGTGCAACGACCAACCGGACTTGGCTGTAGGAGAGATTTCCTTACAATAGACAGAACTAGAAGCAGAGGAGGGCAAAGCAGATCTGATTTAACCTGGCAACACCAATATTACCTCGTTTGACACACACTCAGAACAGGACAGCAGGTAAAACTCCACCTGTGTACGCAATTTCGTGATTTCTCTGTTGCCGCTACTCAACATAGACAAATGTAAACCCACCACCTGGCCCAGGTCTCTTTCGTCAATACCGAGTGGGATAGGAAAATCTGCCATGACATATTTCCCTCCAGGACTGCTGCTTCGTGTTCCCAAAACACGAACCTTCAAAACAGCAAAGATGTCCCCCAATTTTCGTAGCAAATCACAACCCAATCTCCTGTTCTACTCTATGCTGCTACACATATACTCACAACCCTGCTGCACCGTTAGTTCCACTACCACCATTCTCTGCAAGTTTCCCCTAAATCATCACAGAAATCACAACCAAATCAAGCTATACACTCCAATCACAGACACGGCCAACCCGAACAGATTTATTTGCCATTCCATGAACACACTCAAAATTTCGCAACAGTGACAACATCATTATCAATCAGCCCCAAGGATTCTTCACCAACACTTCCTAATATCTGACAGTTGCAGGGAATCCAAAACCCATGGCCTCGATTCTCCGAACGTTAGCCACCGTTTGATCACTGAACTCCGATGCCACGTCGTTACTAACCCCGAACCCATCCGCTATCGTTTCCCCATCACCACTCTAGTGACGAAACCCCCAAACCAACACACCGCAACCTCATCCCACTAACAAAACAACGAGATTCACCCATCGCTGCTCCGTCGAAAATCTGAATCCGAGACCACCTACCGTGGCTTCTTCCATTCCCTCTGGTTTGTCGCCTGCTATCCCAATCTTTCTTTCCCTTTCTCGGTCGGCTGCTTTCTCTCCACTCTGCAACGCACCACCACTGGCAGGCGCGAACGGCGGTTGACCATCGAATCCAGCCGGTTGGTCTCAACCCGGCTGAACCATTCATCCGCAGAGACCTCTCTCTTTCCCCTCAATTCTTATCCCTCCCTGCTTTCTATCCATTTGATATTACATATATATTATATTATAATAGATAGTTTACAACTACACACCATACATATATCACACTGCTGCACTTATTCTCTTTTCCACCGACTTAAAAGACAACTCACATTTAACACACACCACACACTCCCCAAGTTGCACCATTTTTCTTTTCAATGTTATGTGCATTTTATATAATATATATATATATATATATATATATATATATATCATACTCACTAACATCACACAACGCATGGCCGACATATCTCACTTCCATCAGCTTTCTCTTTTTCTTTTTCACTCCTTTGCTGCTTATTGATAACTAAAAAAAAAAACATTTATTCATTTATTATTTTATCTTTTATTATTATTATTATTATTATTTTATTATTTTATTTTAATTTTTTTTTTCATGTCTCTACAAGTATTTTCCAAGGTCATTAAAAAATCAAAGGGTCGCAGAATTTGCCGTTCTGACCCAAGGAGCAATGACTGTGGCGGAGTACGAAACCAAGTTCATGAGGTTAGCACGATTCGCACCCCACATGGTCCAAACAGAAGATTTAAAAGCTCGGGAATTTGAAACTGGACTGAGGGATGGCATCAGGTACCGATTAGAACCTTTTGAGCTCCCCACGTACAATGCCATCGTGGACCGTGCCAAAATTTTTGAGAGAGCTGGGGTTGCCTTGTCTAAAAAGAAAGACAAGAAAAAGATGGGCCCCGGTCCCCAGTCAATGAAAAAGACAAAAACAGGGGATAAAAGCGAGACTAGCGTTAACAAGAAAGGTGACACTAGCAAAAAGTCAGGAGAAATTCCGACAAGCCCTACCTGCCAGAAAAAGCATCATGCACCCTGTTGGCGCGACACCGGAGGCTGTTACAAGTGTGGCCAGGCTGGGCATCTCATCAAGGATTGCCTAAAGTGGAGCTCAACTACTAAGGAGCCTACTGCGGTGGCTTCATCAACTACACCACATGCACCGGCCACAACGGCTGGGAAACAAGGAGGGGGCAAGGAACCTGTGAGGCACGGGTGGGTGTACAACATATTTGGAGAGGTAGCACAGGCCTCTGAGGATCAGTAAGGTACATCGTCCGAATGTTTCGTTTTGTTAAATATATAAACTTGTCATTCAAAATTTGACTACTAGACATGTGAACACGTTCGATGAAAGCAGAAATTTAGGATAAGGGACCTTGAGTTTTGAGGACAAAACTCTTTTAAGGAGGGAAGAATGTAATACCTCGACCCGAGAATGCCGGGTATTGTGACACGTATTACGAGGATACGAAGATTAGTACAAAGATGATACATTTAAGAAAATAATTAATTTTTAAAGTAATTAATTATTTTAATATAAGAAGTAAATTGTAACATACATATATATATATATATATATTGATGCTGCACTTTTCGGCTCGCAATAAGTATGGACTCTGTGACCTGTAGAACACTCAGAAAGATGATCAGAAGACCACCGGATTGGCTCCGGCGGTAGCCGCTCTGATGCTTAAGTAAGTAAAAGAATTGAAAGACTGTATTGAAAGCCAAAGAATGAGCATAAGAAATAAGGCGTACCTTTAGGGTTTGATTTATAAGCCGTGGCTTTCCTAAGTTGATTAGGATTCGAAGCTATGAATATAGGGATTTGATCATCGGAGATTGCAGTTACCTTGCATAGAGATAACCATAGATGCCATGAATATAGGGATTTGATTATCAGAGATTGCAGCTACCTTGCATAGAGATAACCATAGATGGTAGTTTCCTTGTTGAAGACTGCTTCCTTGTTGAAGACCGCTTCCTTATTCCCTACTCAGCATCTGCTAAGGTGGTGACGAGTTCTGGAGTGTTGGTCTGGACCCTGTTGATCTGTTCTGGTTATATATATATGTTCGGCCACTTCCGACCTTATATGATGATCTGGATGCTTGAGCTTTTAGTCATTGGCTGAGTGAGAATCATGTTGGCCGAGCATAGGTCGGATTGTGGTCACACGTGTCAAGTGTTGATTGGCCTGTGCTTTTATGGTATATCAGTTACTCCCCCCCCAAGTCCTAGTTTGATGCTAGCAAGCAACTAGGGCTAAGCCTTTTTCGGAGAGTCATGTGTCTTGTCCGTTCGCCTTCCAAGGCATTTATTGCAGCAGCCGGAGATTAGGTCTTTTCAAGGTCATCATTGTACTGGGCTGATAGTTGGGTTTCTCGAAATCATCATTGTTCCGAACTGTCATGGCATTTGGGCTTGGTGGGTCCCTTCTGATACTGTGCGTATAAATACGGGATGAGATTTTGGAATGACCTTTCCCCCATTATTTTCACTGTGCTAGAAGATTTCATTCGCTATTGTTGGTTCGTGCGACCTTGAAGAATACTGATTCCCTGAGTTAGAACAGGTTCGACTGATTTTTCCTCTTCTCTTGCTTCTTTCTTCTTAAGTCCGGGAATAATGTCTGCTCCTTCTGAATCCCCAATTGTAAATGAGGGAGTGGGAAATCCTCCTGAGATGGCTGTACCGTCTTCTGTGGAAGATGTGGGTAATCCTGCTCCCGAGGTTATTGGGGAGATGCATGTTGATCCTCCCGCTAGTCCTGGGGTTAGGATAGTTGATGCTTTTGAGGAGCCCCGAAACAGGGCTGGGGAGACCTCTGGTAGGTCTTCTCCGTAGGGAAGAGGGTGAGAGTGCTGTCACTCAGAGCCTTCTGGATGAGTGGAGGGCAAAATTCAAGTTTCCCACGAATGTGACCTGCAGAGTGTCAGGCCCCATGGATCGTCCCCATAATGTTGAAGCCGGGGAGATTTGTGTTTACCTTGCCTGGTTTGAAATGGGCTTGAGACTCCCATTGCCGGATTTAGTCAGGTAGTTCTTTTGTTGGTACAAGCTCTGTCCTGCCGACCTGAATCTCAATAGCTGGCGGCAGCTTCTAGGGTTTGTGGTGTTGGGACACCTGAACAAGGTGGATGTGTCTCTGGACTTGATCCGTAGCAATATGGATCTGAAGTTCAAGCAGGCAGAGGCCTTTTTTATATGTCCTTCGAGAAGGGGTTCCGACCTCTGTCCTCTGTTCCCACTTCCAACAAAACGTGGAAGAAGTGGTACTTCTTCGTCGGAGGAGGATGGGAGCATGAAGGCTTTCAGGAAGGAGAGGCCTCGTCGTTCCCTCGTGTTACGGGTCATAAGGGTGAGGCTTATTCTTTTAGACTTACTTTTAGCCTTGTTATGCCTTCCGAACTGATAAACTGATATATCTTTCCTTACTTGTGTGCAGTTAAGAGTGTTCGGAAGAGGCCCGATTTTACCGAAGCACTGCGGGATCAGTACCAAGCACTGCTTTCGACTCCTGACAGGGCTCATTCTGTCATTATAACTCCAGCAAACTTGATGGCTGCCCGTAATGTAGAGCTTAAGAAGAGGTTGACGTCGAGATGGGCTGTGCCAGAGGCCCCAGTGTTGGGGGAGTCTTCCTCCCGAGCTGAGCCTGATGCCCCTCTTGAAGTAAAGAGGAGGAGGTTGATTTCTGGCTCTCCTGAGCCGGCCCCTGCCGAGGCTGAGAAGGAGGCTGAACCTGCCGTCCCTGTTTCGGCTGCTCCTCCTGCCTCTTCTGGTCCGAGCAGGAGGACTAGGAAGGGGAAAGCACCTGCTGCACCGTCCGAGCCATTTAATGAGCCGGACTATCAGATTGCCAAGAGGGCATTTGATCAAATATGGGCTCATGGCCCGCACCGATACAAAGGGGATGACCCCTCCAAGCTAATGACTGAGATGATGAATCTCCAGATGAAGGTAGCTTCTGAAGCTTTTTCTTGACTTTTCTGTTTGTCTGTTCGTTCAATCTAAACCGTCTGTCTTGCTTTGCGCAGAGTATGCATAGCTTGGCTGCTCTGATGGTGACCCCCATGGGCCTTGAGGAGTCCGAGAAGTTGCGGGCTGAAGTGGAAGAGATGAGGATGGAGCTTGGGACAGCCCGATCCAAGATTCAGAGCATTGAGGAGGATCTGAAGGAAACTACCACCAACCTTACCGTGGCGGAGTCTGAGAGGGACATAAATGCTCAGAAGGTTGAGGGGCTTGAGGTGGAGTTGGTTAATCTCCGGAGTTCCTTCGATCAGAAGGTTCAGGAGGCAACTAATCATGCCAGGGCTGAGATTGAGATGATATTGAAAGATGAAGTTGACCAGATGGGTGATGAGCTGATCCTGTTCGGTTTTGAAAGCTTCCAAACTAGATTCCAGATTCAGTTCCCGGGTTTTGACGTTTCATCAATTATTCCCCCTGAACCTACCTCATCTCGTCCTGATCCGGATAAGACGGCTGGGGCTCGTGCCCTTAACTTGGAAGAGGACGCAGGCCCTTCTGGGAAGTCTTGAGGCTCTATGGGTTTTTATTTCTTTTTTGTTTTTGCTATTTGATATAATGGGCGTATACTTCCGATCAATAAAATTAATTTTCCTTCAAATTCTTCTTGTGTTCTTCCCTTCTGTGTAAGTGTGGCTGCTCTGGGCCTCTTGCATGTTAGATCAACTGTTCAGCAATCAATAGTCGCTTTCCGAACTTTGATACTTGTCACTGAATGAGGGATGTAGATTAATTTCAACTGTCTCATTATAATAAGACAAGAAAGTAAATATAATCAGATAGACAGAGCCTGATAGAGTGGGAGTAGACTCCTGTAGATCTCTTAAGGTAGACTGCTCTGAATCAAGAGCTTGTGAAGATAACCAGGCAGCTTGTGCTTGTTGTTATGATGCTTGGTATGCTGAGTACTCAGGATTGGGATATATCCGAGCTGTTTGGGCTTTGTCATATGACTTGGCCTGTCATAAAATAGTTAAGACTGGAAGATCTGAATCTTGAATAGGGGGTCTATACAATTAGACTTTGTTCCCCTTTCTGCCAATTCGGGAGCTTCAGTGCCGGACTGTGGTCTCTGTTTAGAGAGTTCTGTACCCTGTCTCTTGGTATATCGAAGAGGCACATTTAATGCACCGTTTATTTATTCGACCGTCGTTTAGGATTTCGAGGCCTCTCTCTTTTTCACCGTTGCGACAGTTCAGTTGGGTGGCCTTTGGACTTCCAGTGTCTATATATATGGAGACGAGGGCATACGGTTGCGCTCAACCCTTTTGCTCCCCGAATTGTTTGTAAGAGAGAGAGACTTTATATGCTGCCGGAGTTTTGCCATTCGTCCAGCGATGATGGATGATCCCTTGCCTGAGTTAGGAATGATTAAATTGTGGCCGAGAGTTAACCTTCCCCTATTTTCAGTCTCCAAGGAAGGATTGAAGGAGGCACAAGTCTTCTTGTTTCCTCTGGCATCCGGTCGAGATTTCTCCGATTGGTGGTGGCCCTTCCTTGATTCAACCGAGGCCTGGAGTGTCGGTGATGTAGACGCAAGTGGGGTGCCTCCTCTTCTTTATGCCTTGTCTCAATTTGGCTGGGGTGAAACAGACGGTGTGAAGAAGAAGATTGAAGGTCCCCTGAAACCCAGAGCCCTCATCATCCGTTGGTCGTGAGACCAGTGATAGTGATGATGAAATGGCCTGGGCGCTGTTTGATGCAGATTGGGGTTCAGGGCCCCTTCCTTTCAAATGGAACCGGCGGCGGCGGTAATGGAAGTTTGGCCTCTTGTGCCCCTTTATCATCCCAAGAAAAAAGCCAATATGTTGAGAATTGCATCTTCTTGTAATAGCTTCTGTAATAGCTTCTGTAGCAGCTTCTGTAATAGCTTCTGTAGTAGCTTCTGTAATAGCTTCTGTAGTGATATCTTTGTATTGATGTAAATTTATAAATAAAATTGAGTCTCTTTCTCTGAGATCTGATGTCTTCTGTATTCGAATGTGCTTTTCTGTAGTTAAAACACTTCCTTGTACATTTCTGAATGTTCTGAGAATAAATCAAAGAAACTTAGTTTGTAGATGCTTGAATCAAAGTGTTTCACTCCTGATCGGTACCACAGTACTTGTTGTTTGTTTGACAGATAAGCCAAATAATATAGATATCAGATTTTGAGGTGTTTCGATCTAAGAAACTTTAGTTTGTAGATGTCCGGGACTTCTGTCTTTGGGTGGACTGGATCATAGAGTTTGTTAATCGAAGACGGACCAGGCTCGGAGGGCCTGTGCATTAGAGTGGTCCAGGCTCTAGAGGCCTGTATATTTAAGAAATAGACCAAGTATTTAAGACCTGTATACTATGGACCAGGCTCTGAAGGCCTGTGCATTATAGATGGACCAAGTACTGAGACTTGTACATTCATGGACCAGGCTCTGGAGGCCTGTGCATTTATAGACGGACCAAGTACGAAGGCTTGTACATTTATGGACCAGGCTCTGGAGGCCTGTGCATTAATAGATGGACCAAGTACGAAGACTTGTACATTTATGGACCAGGCTCTGGAGGCTTGTGCATTAATAGACGGACCAAGTACGAAGACTTGTACATTTATGGACCAGGCTCTGGAGGCCTGTGCATTAATAGATGGACCAAGTACGAAGACTTGTACATTTATGGACCAGGCTCTAGAGGCCTGTGCATTAATAGATGGACCAAGTATGGAAACTTGAACATTTTGTGGACCAGGCTCTAGAGGCCTGTGCATTAATAGATGGACCAAGTACGAAGACTTGTACATTTATGGACCAGGCTCTGGAGGCCTGTGCATTAATAGATGGACCAAGTATGGAAACTTGTACATTTATGGACCAGGCTCTGGAGGCCTGTGCATTAATAGATGGACCAAGTACGAAGACTTGTACATTTATGGACCAGGCTCTGGAGGCCTGTGCATTAATAGATGGACCAAGTATGGAAACTTGTACATTTATGGACCAGGCTCTGGAGGCCTGTGCATTAATAGATGGACCAAGTATGAAAACTTGTGCATTTTATGGACCAGGCTCTGAAGGCCTGTGCATTAATAGATGGACACTTTATGGAAGTAAAAGAAAACCTCTCTACTGATAATACTTCCGTAAGTGTTCCACATTCCATGGCCTAGGAACAGGCTTCCCAGTCATGTCTTCTAGCCAGTAGGTGGTAGGTCGAACAACCTTTGTTACCTTGTATGGGCCCTCCCAGTTTGGTGACAACTTTCCCATGGTAGGATCCTTGGTGTTTTGAAAGACTCTTCTTAAGACGAAGTCTCCAACTTGAAAGCTGACTGTCTTGAGTCCTACCTTGGATTTGTTGACCATTCTCTGTTGATAGGCTTCCATCCTGATGCTGGCCTGATCCCTTCTCTCTTCGAGCAAATCCAAGTTTTTCATCAGCTGCTGATCATTGGATTCTTGCTCAAAGGCCTCAGTCCTCAGGGTTGGCATACCGATCTCGACCGGAATTACTGCTTCCATTCCATAGGCTAGTGAGAAGGGAGTTTCAGAGGTGGGAGTTCTTCTGGTTGTTCTGTAGGCCCAAAGAACCCGAGGGAGTTCTTCTGCCTACTTTCCTTTGGCTTGTTCCAGACTCTTCTTTAACCCGTCAAGGATTGTTCGGTTGGTGACCGCTGCTTGCCCATTTGCTTGTGGATGGCCTGGAGAGGCAAAGTGTTGCCTGATGTTGAGATTTTCGCAGAATGCCTTGAAGCCTTTACCAGTGAATTGTGTCCCATTGTCCGAGATAATTACACGTGGTATGCCGAACCTGCACACAATGTTCTTCCAGGTGAAGCTCTCAACTTCCTTTTTTATGATATGTGTTAAAGGCTCGACTTCGGCCCATTTAGAGAAGTAGTCGATGGCCACCAAGAGATATTTTTTGTTCGGAGGGGCCCTTGGTAATGGACCCACGATATCCATCCCCCATTGAGCAAAGGGCCAAGGGCTAGGAATCGGGATAAGCTCATGATGAGGCTGATGTTGGTACGGCGCAAATCTCTGGCATTTGTCTCACTTCTGAACATATTCTTTTGCCTGCTTTAGCATGCCGGGCCAGTAGTAACCCTGTGATAGAGCTCGGTGGGCTATAGTTCTGCCCCCATTATGATTCCCGCAGATTCCCTTATGTATTTTAGCCAAGACATATTGTGACTCGTCTGGAGCCAAGCATTTTAACAGAGGTTGAGAATACGACTTTCTGTAAAGCTTGTCGTTCAGGATCAGGTACCGAGCCGCTCTGATTCGGATTCTCCTGGCTTTGTTTTTATCCTCTAGGAGGAGCCCGGATCTTAGGTACTAGAGGATTGGAGTCATCCAGTTCTGGGGCTGTTCATCAATTTGAGCAACTTGGGCTTCCTCAATATTGGGTCCTGGTTGAAAGGAGATTTTTACTGTGGAATTTGCTTCAGACTTGAGGCGTGAGGCCATGTTAGCCAGAGCATCTGCTTTGCAATTCTGGTCTCTCTCAATCTTCTGGATAGTAAATGTCTGGAAGGAATGCTTCAAGTGGTTTACCAGTTCGGAGTACCGGAGCATCCTGTTGTCTTTAATGGCAAATTCTCCCAAGACCTGGCTCACTACCAGTTGGGAATCAGAGAAGACGTCGAGGTTCTGAGCTTCGCATTCCAAGGCAAGTTTCATGCCTAAGATTAGGGCTTCATATTCGGCTTCGTTATTAGAAGCTTTGAATCCCAGGCTGACTACTTTTTCTGACGTGAGCCCATCAGGGGAATGTAGCACCAGGCCTACCCCTGAGCCTTGATCGGTTGACGATCCATCAATGTACAGCAGCCAGGTTCCCGGAGTTTCGGTAACTTGTGTTTTGTTCTGAAGTGCCGGGGTGAACTCAGCTACGAAATCAGCTAAGGCCTGCCCTTTGATGGAGTTTCGGGGTACATATGATATGTCGAACTCCCCTAGCTCCACAAACCACTTCACCAATCTTCCCGATACCTCAGGTTTCCTCAGTATTGATTTCAACGGATAGGCAGTTGGGATCTCGATTGGGTGGGCCTAGAAATAAGGTCGAAGCTTTCGAACTGATATGACCAAGGCATAGGCCAATTTCTCTACTTCTGGGTATCTTTTTTCTGTGTCAAGTAGTGCCTTACTGACGTAGAATATAGGCCTCTGTATTCCTCTGTCCTGTCTGATCAGTGCGGAGCTGACCGTATTTTCGGAGACTGCAAGGTATAGGAGTAGCTTTTCTCCTTGTACTGGTTTTGACAGGAGCTCTGGAGAGGCTAGATACTCCTTTAGCTCGTAAAAGGACTTCTCGCATTCTTCTGTCCATTGCAAAGCTTTGCTGCCCTTCAGAGCTTTGAAGAAAGGTAGGCAGCGGTCAGTGGATTTGGAGATAAATCTGCTCAGTGCCGCAATTCTGCCATTCAGCGCCTGAATTTGCTTTCTGGTTTTCCGCGACTTCAGCCCAATCAGGGCTTGGATCTGAGTGGGGTCTGCTTCGATACCCCTCTGAGAGACAATGTATCCCAAGAATTTTCCCTTCGTAACTCTGAAGGTGCATTTCGAGGGATTGAGCTTCATCCTGTGCTGTCTGAGGATATCGAAGGTCTGGGCTAAGTGCTGGAGGTGGCTGTTTTTCTGAAGGCTCTTGACCAGCATATCGTCGATGTATACCTCTATAGTGCTGCCAAGCAGTGGGCTGAAAATCTTGTTCACCAACCGCTGATAAGTGGCTCCAGCATTCTTCAAACCGAAAGGCATCACTCTGTAGCAGTAGAGTCCTCTTTCAGTTATGAAGGCAGTCTTCTCTTGATCTGGAGGGTACATCTGGATTTGGTTGTATCTAGAGTAGGCATCCATGAAACTCATAAGCTCATGCCCTGCGGTGGCATCAACCAGTTGATCTATTCTTGGCAGTGGAAAGCTGTCCTTGGGGCCTGCCTTGTTGAGGTCTGTATAATCAACGCAGACTCTCCACTTGCCATTTTTCTTCTTGACGAGCACGGTGTTGGCTAGCCACTCAGGATAGAACACTTCCCGTATCATCCTAGCGTCCAGCAGCCTTTGGACTTCGTTGTTTATAATCCGATGCCGCTCAGGAGCAATCGGCCTTATCTTCTGTCTGATTGGCGGGTGATCCGGATCCACCATCAGTTTGTGAGTTATAAGATTAGGATCTATTCCCTCCATGTCTCTGGTCTCCCAAGCAAAGATAGAGAGGTTGTCTTTCAAGAACCTGACTATCTTTTCCTACTCGGTGTGTGCTAGGTCTGGGCCGATGTACAAGTAATGCCCCTCTGCGTCTGAACTGACCAGTACTTTAATGGTCTCGCCAACAGGTTTGGCTCGGCTGTCGCGTCCCCTTGGGCTCAAGGGTTCTTCAATGCCGGATGGGCAATCTTCCACCTCGGAAGAATGAGTGAATACCAGATCTGCACAATCCCGAGTGTGCTGTAATTGCTATTTGGGAGCCTTCTCCTTAAGGGCAATAGCGTGGCACTCTCGGGAGGTTGGTTGGCATCCTCTGACAGAGTGCACGCTCTGGTTGTGGACGTACTTCAGACACTGATGGAGGGTCGAGGTGACTGCCCCTATCTGATGTAACCAAGGTCTCCCGATTATGACGTTGTAGGGAGACTTCATGTTCAACACCAAATACTCCGAGATGGTGGTCTTCTGCCCTTCACCCTCTCCTACAGTGGTAGGAAGGTCGACTCTCCCCAAAGGGGTGCTGAGGTTGCCATTAAAAGCTGCCATGACGGCGGTGGTGGGCTTGACGTTGTCATGGTCTATGCCCATCTGTTTAAGCGGCTCGTAAAACAATATGTTGACGGAGCTGCCTGTATCAACCAGGACTCTTCTGGTCTCGAAGTTGGCGATTCTGAGGGTGATAACAAGGGCATCACTGTGAGGGCAGTGTACCCCTGCTAGATCTTGCTCGGTGAATTGGATCTCCGGTGCTGGCTTGAGCCTCTTTTCGACGTTGGAGATCTGTAGTACATTTGGGGCGGCTCTGGCCTCCCGAGCGTATCTCTTTCTTGCCCTGTTGGACATTCCTGTGACAGGGGAGTCAGCATGGAGGACGTAGATGACGTGATTGTTCTGCCTCTAGGGCTCGTTACGTCCCTCCCTCTGCTCCTGCCTCTGTTCGGGCCTCTAGTCGGGCCGCTGCTAAGGCTTGTCTTCTTGGGGGTTTTGCCTTCCGTCCTGCTTGACGAACTCCCGAAGACGCCCCTTCTTTATGTGCTGCTCTATCTCATATCGGAGGGTCCTGCAAGTGTTAGTTGTATGTCCATGATCTTTATGGAAATTACAATACTTACTTTGGTCCCGCAGGCTGGGATCTCCCTTGATTGGTTTCGGCCACCTCAAGTTCTCCCGATCTCGGATCTGCCGGAGTACCTGGTTCGGTGTGGTGTTCAGAGGAGTGAAGTTGGTGAACTCCCTCGGTCCGGAGTTGTACACAGCTCTGGGTGCTATTCTTTTCTCTAGGCTCCTGGCCCTCTTTTTGTTGGAGTCTCTTCTGTGATCCTCCTTCTTGTGGTCCTCCCGCTTTGGATTGTCCCTCTGGGTCTGATCTCTGCCCTTCTAGGACGTGTGGTTGGCTTCTTCCAGGTTGATGTATTTTCTGGCCCGATCCATTAATGCCGCCATATCGGTAAGAGGGCTCTTTGTCAAGGAATCTCTGAACCCACCTTGGGCAAGCCCGGCAGTCAGGGCTGCTACAAGGAATTTTGGGCTGCAGTCAGTGATCTCCGTGAGCTCGGTGTTGAAGCGCGCAATGTAGGCTCTGAGGAATTCCTCCCTGGTTTGCTTGACGTTTAGCAGGAATTCTGGCCCCCTTCTGAGCCTTCTGCTGGTCATAAACCTGTCCAAGAACTGTCTACCGAGCTCGTAGAAGCTGGTAACAGAGTTCGGTGGGAGGTTGTGGAACCACTTCAGAGCAGTTCCCTTCAGGCTGGTGATGAACGTTCGGCACATGAAAGCATCAGAGGCTCCGTGAAGGGCCATCGTATGCTGGTAATGAGAGAGGTGATCTCCCGGATCTCCAGATCCATCGTACAAGGGGAATTTGGGCACCATGAATTTTCTGGGCCTCTCTTCTGACATAATGGCGTGAGTGAATGGGGTGGCCAGTCTTCCGAGCAGCCTGGCCAGTTCATCTGGCTCTGGAGGGTCTTGAGTTCCTCTCAAGGCAATCGTTCGGTCCACCGACTCGGCAATTTCCCCTACCCTCCGCGGGTCTCTGAGTCTGACATCTTGTGAACCCTGCCTGACAGCCTCGGCTTCAGGGTAGTAGGGTGGAGTACGCCCTTCGGACGGAGGAGGATTCCCAACCGGAGGGATTGGTGCTGCATGATGAGGCTCCTGCGGTGCCGGGTGTGCTCCCGAGGCCCTTGGAGTTGGGGCTCGGGTAGTGCTCCGGTAATGTACTTCAGGAACGAAGGCGGATGTTCCCCAGCCAGGGACTGTTGATGGCTGCGGATCTCGACCAGCGTGAGCAACGCCTGAGGGGTGCCCAGGCTGGTTAGTTGGAGCCTGCGCACGAAGTTCTTCATTCTCCGTGGCAACAGGAGGTTGCGTTCCTGCAACGAAGTTGACCGGCAGGCTAGGAGAACCCGATGCTTGATTCTGCGTGAGCGTTACCAGCGTTCTAGTGATGGCAAGCAATTGTTCCTGCACCAGTTCATTATGTCGTTTTATTGCTTCGATCTCTTGTCGCATAGGATTGGCCGCTGGTCCCTTTGTGCGAGGAGTAGGCGGCTGACGTTGAGTGTTTTGCGAATTCTGAGTATTCTGTCGTGGTCGGAGATTTGGTGCCATGGTTTTCCGGTAGGGAAAGAGATGAGTTTTATGAGTAGAGCACTTTGGAGATTAGTCGCTTCCCACAGACGACGCCAAACTGATGCTGCACTTTTCGGCTCGCAATAAGTATGGACTCCGTGACCTGTAGAACACTCAGAAAGATGATCAGAGGACCACCGGATTGGCTCCGGCGGTAGCCGCTCCTGTCACGACCCGAAACCCACCCTATGCGGATCTCGTGTCGTGGGGCCGACCCAATGGCCGTCCCTACTTTTTTCATTCTTTTACCAATGATAACAATAAGAAATATAACCATAACATTAAAGTGCGGAAATCTTAATACATCATTGTTTCAAAACTAAATAAGTTTGACAATCCAAACGTAAACCAACATAACTTAAACATAAACCATTGTTTTAGGTGGTGAGTGCATGGGAGAACTACTGTATTCTACTGTGCTCCTTAACCGTCTCCCTACGCTCTGGATCTCCTACTGTGGTTCCATAACATGCTCACCTGAAAAAATTTAGTAAGGGGTGAGCTACAAACTCAGTAAGTAGAAGCCTATCCCCAATACGGGTGGGGATGACATAAATGAATACAAGTCAAGATAATATGATAGCCAGTCATGACAATGATTTCAGTCAACTGTAAAATGCCTTAATGGCCAATAAATGACAAGGTACAATAACGATCAAGAGTACCAATGAATGATAACGTACAATAACCGTCAAGAGTAACAACGTAGCATGAATATAGAATAGGCTCAATGAATACAATCAATATAAATACTGCCACAATGAAACGGTCACAATCAAGTCCAATAAAACAAAACCAATCAACATAGAATTACATCAATTAACATGGATGATGCCTTTACTCTGTTCAGGGTTTGGCAGACCCTCGGTCATTTGGGGCCCGGCATACCTCCATTAACATAAATGCATACAAAATGCCCATTAACCTTACTGCGTAAAAACGCCATAATTGCCATAAGTCTTTTTGACCCGTAGGTCCAATAAATTGACCCGAAGGTCCCAGTCAATCAGATAGCATCAGATAGGTAATGTGACTGAGCACAAAACCCGGCACTTAACATAAATTAAGATTATATAGTATTCTATATGAACGTACAAAACATGGAACATCATAACATAACATACAGTAAATGGATATCAATGAAATGAATCAGTCATGCAACATCAACCAATAGGCATCCACCAGGTAGAACAATATCCATGGTGGGAAACAATGATAGTGAATACATATATGAGTACAAGGTTGGCAGTAATGAAAAGAACGTGGCTTGGAAACCACGTATCAAAGATAGGAATCCACTTACCTCATCAACGTCTTAATATCCCGTGACTTTCTCTTTTCCTTTTGACTTGCCTATAAATCAATAAACACGTTTCAGCTTTCATATCATTTACCGAATTTATGCCTCGTTATTCTAAATACCTCCCTTACTAATTTATGTTTTACGATTTCCATTTTAAACTTAATTTACCCAAGGGCAAAATGGTCATTTACGTGTTTCTACTTTTTGGGTTCTGTTTTCATAATTTGGACCTCACCGTTGAGTCCAGTAGGTTTGAATTAATAAAAATTCACTATTTACTTAACTAAATCGGAGTCCGTTTGACTTACCTTTGACGTAGGGGCATTTTGGTCATTTTGGCATTCTACGGTTATTTTAGTTTTTTGGGACTCCGTCTCGTAAAACGGACCTCACTATTAAATTCAGAGGGTCCAAAATAATAAGTTTTCATTATTCGTTCTACTAATTTAGTCGTCGAAATTAAATTTAAAATTTATTAATTTAAATCATTTATTTAAATTAATTAATATGAATAATACATATCGTATTTGAGCCCAAACAGACCACATGTGCCTTGGTGGCACAGTGGCTAAGCTTCTCACCTTTTCCCCTTTGGTCACAGGTTCAATTCCCTGCCCATACCAATTTTCCCATTCCCTGTTATTACATTTTTAATTCTCTTTTTTTTTTTTGTTCAAGTTTAACCCAACCATTGGATAGCTCTCCTTTCTAACCAAACACTATCAAACTCAAATTTAAAAATTTACACATGAAGTACAAGTGTTGGGCAGTCATCTGAATGGGTGGGTCGGGTCAGACCCGACCCGGTTTGGCCAAAATAAAATCACAAAACCCCCAGCCGCACTACACCATTTCCGGCATGCTGGTCATCTTCTCCGTCAACGGCGACTTGCCGGCGACGGATTTTCTTGCATTTTTCAGTGGGGTTCACACCTACAGATCATGGGCAACTCAAATCTATCCTCGGGTTTCCAATCGGAGTGCCGGAACACTCCCAAAATAGGGAAAACCGTCACTGCACAGGGGCTGTGCGATTTCCGGCAGCCCCTTTTTCTTCCATTTTTCTCACCTTTTCTCTACTGGTTCAACACAAAGTAATCCCTACAATGTTCCTACAACTTATACACATAACTCATAAGCATTCAAATTAAATTTCATGGATCAAAATTACAAAAACAGATTTTTTTTTAATCTTTCTCTGTAACTGTGTTTTCTTTCGTTTTCTCCTGTAAACCGAATTTCATGCTCTGTTCTTGTTGCATAATTTCTCTAATTTCATTCTCATGAAACCCTCAATATATCCTATCATTCATGCTTTACAAAACACTACATCAAACTACATTTGCATGCTTGAAGATGTAACAAAAAAAAAATAGAAACTGATCCATACCCAATTCCTGATTTCGGTTCCTGTTTGCGGTATCTCCCCACCTTCTGATTTCTCCCACTTCTTTTCACTTATGTGCCCTCGTAATGCCCTCAGTTCCCTTTATTTCCTTCCTTGGTTCAGTGCCTCGCTCCCACGCCGTAGTGCCGCTATCTGCCGCTCCCTGCTTGCGCCGCTTGCTCCGTTTTTCCTTCTCTTCTTCCTCTGATTCTAACGCATGGATGTTTATATAAAACCAGAGAACGCCCCTCACTTAATTTCTCTCTCTCTCTCTCTCTCTCTCTCTCCCTCTCTCTCTCTCTCTCTCTCCCGTGCCTTTCCAGTTCTGCACTTCAGCCCCTCCCATCCGTTTTTCTTCTCCTCTTATTTCTTTCCTTCTTCTTCAGTTACAGGTAATTATACCTTATGTGTTTATATATATATATATATATATATATATATATATATATATATTACACATTCTCCATATAAATATATTACCTCCATATATACATATATTATTTCCATAATTAATTTCCTATTTTATTCCAATTTTTTTTTTATTTTGTTTATTTATTTTCTTTTTATTTCTAAATTTTTACTTTACTTATTTATTTATTTTTCTAATTCTTATTTCCTTTTTATTTTCCATTTTGTTTTCTCCCGTTTTTAATTTTATTTCTTTTATTATTGTCATCCGTTTATCGTGACCTTCATCCGTACATTCCCATTATTGAAATTTAACCAAATTTATTTCATTATCGTAACATTAGACCATGTTGGCTCGGTTACAATGGGTCAGGGTATTACAGCTCCGATGCTTAAGTAAGTAAAAGAATTGAAAGACTGTATTGAAAGCCAAAGAATGAGCATAAGAAATAAGGCGTACCTTTAGAGTTTAATTTATAAGCCGTGGCTTTCCTAAGTTGATTAGGATTCGAAGCCATGAATATAGGGATTTGATCATCGGAGATTGCAGTTACCTTGCATAGAGATAACCATAGATGCCATGAATATAGGGATTTGATTATCGGAGATTGCAGCTACCTTGCATAGAGATAACCATAGATGGTAGTTTCCTTGTTGAAGACCGCTTCCTTATTCCCTGCTCGGCATCCGCTAAGGCGGTGACGAGTTCTGGAGTGTTGGTCTGGACCCTGTTGATCTGTTCTGGTTATATATATATGTTCGGCCACTTCCGACCTTATATGATGATCTGGATGCTTGAGCTTTTAGTCATTGGCTGAGTGAGAATCATGTTGGCCGAGCATAGGTTGGATTGTGGTCACACGTGTCAAGTGTTGATTGGCCTGTGCTTTTATGGTATATCATATATATATATATATATATATATATAATTAAATGCAAAAATACATATACTATATAAATAATTATAACTTTAAATATATATATATATAATTATACATGAATATATATATATATGAGTGTGTGTATGCATGCATGCATGTATGTTAAAATATGTATATATGAAATGTATGTATATTATATATGGAATAAGAGAGCATGCTATTGCCCAAAGTGTACAAAAGTGAGTGTGTGTCAAAGAGAGGTGTGTGTATTATCCAAGGTGTATTAGGGTTGAACCATGCATATATATGTATATATATATATGTATATATATATGTATATATATATATATATATATGTAAGTAAAATACAAGTCAAACACCACACACACACACAACCGGCCACTCAATGGCCTGCCAAACAGTGGCAATTCAGACCACTCATGAAGAAGCCTGAAATTGGCTAACCCAAGTAAAGGGGCAATCAGATTTGCAATGATTCACCTCTCTTTATACAAATATGCATGGTGCTTGTACACACACACACAACCATCCGAGAGTGAGGAAGAGATTGAAGGAGATTCTAGGACGTTCAGAAGTGGGAAGCAAGAAGCAAAGGGGAGAGAAACAGTTTGGAACAAGGTAAACCCACAAAACACTTGAATTTCTCTCTCTAGAATTTTTATACGTATGAATCTATTTTAGCCTTTAATTTAGTATATATGATGATTAAGATAAATATACATGAACTAGGCATGATTAATTGAACCTAAAACACCTTAGAAACATCAACCGTACACAAGGCAGCCATTGAAGACCTTGCTTGAAGCAGGTCTGAACTGACTTCCTCTAAACCCAATTTGGGTTATCAAGACTTCAAGTAGACCTCACGAGCATCCCAAAAACCTATACCCGTGACGAAGATCACAAGAAATGGCCCCCAACCATTGACTTGCAGGTTACGGGTTTACAACCCAAACCTCTAAACTCCCCTTTAAATCAACATCTATGAATGGAAAATGAATCCTCATGAAGAGGGGATCAAAATAAGCCCAACCTCACTAAAAATGATGAAGAAATAAGCATGAACTGACGACTTACAGGTTCGGTTATCGTGGCTTAAACCAAGCTTTTAAGCTACATTCGAACCTCCAAATCAATGTAAAAGTGTGCTATAAAGTATTAGGGATATTTTAGAAAAGAAAGCAGAAGAAACGGAGTTGTAAAACATCACGAAATAGGAAAAAACGAAAACCTACAACTAGGGCAACAGGGGGTGATCGTGGGGAAGACGACCGAGTCGACTCGCGACTCGTTTGGAACAGGCAGGGGAGACTCGGACACGTGCCGAGCTACGGACCTGCCACCGAATTAAAACGACGGCGTCGTTTTGGGCCTATTACGTATATATATATATATATATATATATATATATATATATATATATATATATATATATATATATATATATATATATAACGGTTTAAGTTTAAAAGAAAAGAGGAGAAACTCGCGGTCAGTAGGGTTCGAACCCCTGACCTCACGTGCCCACGCGCCCGTCCTTTCCACTCGGCCACGCATGCGCGTGTGTCACATATGGGGCAATATTTATATATATAATATATATAAAATAAACCGAAAATAAAAAGGTGCATTGCACCTGGTGGGACTCGAACTCGGATATATGGGGAGGGAGGTGACACGCTGGCCAGTGTGCCACCCTATTCAACCTGTCACTAATCCCACATAAAATATATATATATACTATACCTATTAATTTAATTTAATTAAATTAAATTAAATACTCCAAAATGGCCCGGTATCCAAATGAGATGAGTTATATATGTATTCCTACTGTCTCGGGCCTTCTGAGTCCATTGGTGAGGTCTGTGACATGAAATGAGGTCCCGAAAAAATTAAAGACCCCTAAAAATGTCAAAATAACCAAAATGCCCCTGCCCCATAAATAAGTCAAACAAGGTCCAAATAAAATAAATAAATAGTGGATTCTAACTATTTCAAACATTCTGAATCTAATGGTGGGGTCCGTTTCATGAGGCGGGACTCTGAAAAATTTAGACACGTTAAGGTATAAATTACCAAAATACCCCTTGACCAAAATTAACAAGTTATTAGTGTAATCTTACTATCTCGGACCTTCTGAGTCCAATGGTGAAGTCCACGACACGAGATGAGGTCCTGAACATAAAGACACGTAAGGGAGTAAAATGACCAAATTACCCCTAGTATACCAAAAGCCAAATTAAAACCAAGGAAGGACTAAATTGACTTTCTTTGACATCCCGGACTCAATAATGGAGTCCAAATTTTGAAACGAAGTACAGAAAAAAAAAAATATGACACGTAAAACGATGAAATGACCTTTTTCCCTTTTTCATACCAGAGTCCGAATTAAATTCTAGGGAAGCCTAAACCGACTTTCTTCGACGCTCTGGACTCAATGGTAGAGTCTATTCGACCAAAAGAAATGTCTAAAATAAAAAGACATAAAATTTGATGAATAGCATCTGTCAGATGACTATAAATTAAAGTAATGCCAAAGTACTAATCTACGGCGTGTACGAGGACATGAATTACGAAAAGACACGACAACACATCAACCTTAGAATAAAATTTCTAACTCATAAATTGATCTTAGGTGATAATTATGGAAGAACAACGACCGAAATTCACAATCATGACCAAGGCCCAAAGGGCCAAGGATCCAAAGCAATAGGCCTTCATGCAAGAACTGTTACATCATCAGAGAGTGATTGACAGGTTCGTCAGGATAGCCAAGGCGACGGAGGTCATCTCGGTAAGCCCCTTCATTCACAAATCACCCACCAAGGCAATGGTGGCAGAGGCTAGGAAAAAGAAGGAGGAAGAAAGGAAAAGGAAAGAGGAAGAAAAAGAAAACACCGAAACCTTAAACGAGTGGGTCAAAAGGTAATACGTGTTTCTTATATACGATACCACTATAAGATAAGTTGTAGTTGACTTATGTAGTAAAGGGAAAAGGTTAAGTTTTAGTTGATTAATTTCATTGTGAATTTACGAGTCTTTTTCTAAAATTGTTTAGGATAAGAGCAGATAAAGGCAAGAAGCCTCAGTAGGGTCTGCTGTGTACAAGGTGAGTAACCCTGCATTTGAACTGGAGATTTAACTCCATATATTTGAAGAAGTTTTAAGTTCAAGTCAATTGCAGCCTTTGGATATCAAATTCAGTCTTTATATGATTCCGTTCTTTTAAAATATTCTGTTACGGCATGCTTTATAAATGTTTTAAATTCAGCTCTTTTCTTGAAAATAATTAGCATGTCTAAATCAAATGCAAATCTCTTTAATATTCTGAATTTGATTATCACATGTATTTGAAGCTTCATTGTAGAAGTTATACCCTTCATGTTTTAAATACTCATGAACGTATCTATTGAAGAAGTCATGCGATAAATGTTTTACAAGATAAACAGTACTAAGTACCACCTCCTATGATGGTTGAAGTCCTTCGGGATTCAACAGTACATGCCGGTAGAAGGATCTAATCCCCCAGGCAAATGAGATATCTCTATTGTAGCATTGCAGTAAAATGGGAGTCTGGTTCGAAACAGATTCCACCTAATAAAAGAGAAAAGATGACAAGTGATTTTGAAAATAGAAGTAGGATTTATCCCTATTCTATTTCACGTGTTTATATGCTTTTAAATTGCATATGCTCTATTTGAAGAAATGTGTATTTAGCTTGAATACTTTAATTGTTTCAAAGCTATTGTTTTAAGAATGCACATATTCTGTGTTCTAAAATGTACGAGCAATTGGTAGTGCGTATTTCATAAACCCTCCTATGCTAAACCACTACCAGTTGAAAACCCCATGACGAATGCAGGAATTACTCACAAGCTTTGATTAGCTTACCCGGATTTTATCTGCCCCCCTTTCAGGTGACTTATGGCAGGTTGATTTTTGAAGACGATGAGGATGAGTCTAGCTTTTGGGGAGACTTGCCTAAGTAGTTTTTTGGGAAACCACATGAACTCTAATTAGTGTATTTTGTATTACCAGACAATTTAAGGATATGTATTAAGCCCCACGGGGCAGTTGAATTAAGATTGTAATTATGAAGTCTTTTAGGTTTTAGTTATGCTCTGATTTTATATGAATGTATAATCGTGTGTACCATTGTGAATAGCGGCAGTATCGGACGGATGTGCAAATTTTAAAATAAGAAAAGAAAAGAAAAAGTTTTTCACGCTTCCGCAACCACATGAAGCACATCTATTCAATACCGCTACAGATGCGAGCCTTGTCTCGAGGCCTTCGGGTCTTGGGGCGGCGATCGCGACTCGAGATCCGCACAGGGTGGGTTTCGGATCGTGACAAATCTTCCCAAAGAGCATGGCTTTTGCCATTTTTTGAATGACTCTATTTTTTCAATCAAAAAATCCATTCTGTTGAGGTGTCTTGGGAACTGAAAACTCATGTTTTATGCCTAGGTTATCACAATAATTAGTGACAAGAGATTTTTTAAATTCAGTACCATGATCGCTTCTTACCCTCACAATTATGTAACCTTTCTTATTTTGGATTCTCTGACTAATCCTAATGATAGCATTAAACATATCTGACTTTTCTCTAAGAAAATCTACAAAAGAGTATCAAGAAAAATTATCTACCTTAACTAGGATGTATCTCCTACCACCAAAACTCTCAATTGTAGTAAGACCCATCAAGTCCATATGGATTAGTTCCAATGGCCTTGATGTTCATAATGAGGAAGATTTTTTATGTGATACTCTAGTTTGTTTAGTTTTTTTGACATATGTCACATACACTTGTATAAGTCTTTCCTAGTTTTGGTAGTCCACGAACTAGGTCTTTATTTAATAGGATCTTTATATCTTAAAAGTTTAAATGACCTAATCTCTCATGACATAAGTTACAACTTTCAACCTTAGCACTAGTACATATGATAGTGGGATTTGGAATTATTCTATATCAATTATCAATTGTCCTAATCCCTTGCAAGACACATTTACCATCTGTGTCAAAAACTCTACACTCATATTTAGAGAAGTGGACTGCAAGACTATCATCACATAGCTAACTTATGCTAATTAAGTTAGCTTTTAGACCATCAACATAAAGAACATTTTTTAGTTTAGGAAGACCTTCAAGAAGAACTGAACCCTTTCCTAACACATTAGATCACTACTATCACCAAAGGTGACAACCCCACTATTGTATTTCTCCCTATGAGAAAATAGGGATTTGTTTCCAATCATGTGCCTTGAACACCCACTATCAAAGTACCATTAAGTGACATTTTGAGCACTCAAAGTAGTGTGAATAACAAGACAATTCAACCTATCTTTTCTAACCTAGACTTGCCTTAATTTCCTGGGATGACTCTTGTTATCATTAGTTCTAGTCTAAGAGTTGTTTGATGATCTAGAAAAATTAGTCATATTATTGACTATTTGAGCTAAACTCTAAGATTCCTGAATTAAGGTGTTCTATCGTTGCTTTATAATTGACAACACAGATTTTGGCATACTAGAGATTTGGTGATTTTTCTCCCTCCTAGCCTTTTTACAATATTGCTTTGTGTGTCCTTCTTTTTTACATTAACTACAATATCATGCATTTGGTTGAGATACAACCTAAGGTTTTTAAGCAGAAGACACAAACTTAACTCATATTAGAGGTGCCTTTTGAGATTGATTGGACACAGTGGGCTTTTTATAATCATGAACAACATCATATTCAAACCAACCTTATTACTTTTGAAGGTGACAGTGTTCAACATTTTTCCTAATTTATTAGACATGTCTTTAAGAGTAACCTTAACTTCCTTAGCCTTTTTAAATTTGATTTTAAGATAATGAATTTTTAGAGATCTAAAAAATGAGGATAAATTTTTCGTTTTTGCCGGTAGGGCATCATTCATGCACAGTTTTGTTAATAGGGCGTTTTCATGCATCATTTAGTTACAAGTCATGTTTAGAAACATATTTTGAATGTGACATAGAAGAGAAACATGCTTAGAATATTAAAATACACACACTTTGAGAATTTGAGCCAAAATGGAAATAGTTTCAAAAATTAGACCAAAAGGGCATCCAGGTGACCCGGGTGGAAACGGCCAAACCTGGCCACAGGCGATTAATTTATTTTGAAAATTTTCTTCTAAAATAATTTTATGAACATTGGTTAAAACAAAATGTCAAATTGAGGTGTTTCGGGATAGGTTGTATAGTAACGGGGCCCTTGGGCTCATTAAGGGCAAAAGGGTCATTTACCCCTTGCCCCTTTGCCCCTCCACTATAAATACAACCCTTAGAACAATTTTAGAACAGAATTCATTCTGAAATAAGAGCAGTGGACGTCCATAGAGAGAGTGAGAAAAAAGCCCTAGTTCTTCAAGCTTTAAGCTCTCAAAACACACTCTTCGAATCAGATTTTCATCAAGGTTCCTTCTGAGAAGTTGTTCCCCTCATCGAGAAATGTATTTTCACTAAATAGCTTGGCTATATGATGAACATAGCTCCCGCAGTTTGAGAAAAACTGATCTAGGTATGATGTAGTGCTAAGCTAGTAATAGGTTTAAGCTTTCTTGTATTTTTTTCATGTTGTTGGAATGTTTAGGGAGTTTACTTGAGGTCAAGAAACCCCTTAGGAGGTAGTTCCTTTGAAAAAAACCTAGAGTTGGTAGTTTAGGGGAATATGTGTTCTTTGTGTTATTTAATGAATTGTTGCCATGATTAAGGTGTGTTCTATTAATAGGATTGTATTGTTACATTGTTGGCCTATATGCATGTTGACACACCTTGTGGTTTAGGCCATGTGATGGATTTGTGCCTTGGTACTTTATAGAAATTTTATGTTCTTTGTGAACTAGAAGAATTGTGAAATTGTGGTTTGAATATGTGTTGAGTGTATAGTTATGGCATGTGTTATATGAAAGATGTTTTGGAGTTTCAAAGTTATAAATTATGTGGGATAAAATGCATAACTTAAAAAGGGGCACCATGTGTTGATAAATTGTCACATTGAGGTGCATGATGAGATTATGGCATTTTGGCATAATGTGATTCCTTGAAAACATGGTGTGAGTTGAGTACGTGGTGCTATGCATTATAAGGGTGTAGATCCTATGGTGAAAAACCCAAAATCTGGCCAATGACAGTACTCACGGGCTGACGGGGGTGGACCGTAAAGTGAGACATGGGTGTCATAGAGTTGCATGTGTGTGTCATGCATATTGACATTGCATGGCATTGGCGGATTATGGGATTATAGCTTTTAAAATGTACACTTGCACATGCCACGCCCTTAAAATTTTTTCTAGTCTTAGTATTATGTTATACCAGCTGTCGAGCTAACCCATTCATGGGATATCAATTTTCAGACGAGGCCCCGGGCACTTGAGACTTGTTTGAGTCTTGAAGGATGGGAACAAATGGATTATGTTGAAGATTTGGCCCGTGGGACATGTTTTTGAATGTATGGGCATAAGCCCAAATTTATTGTAGTTAGAATTGGGTAATTTGTGAACAATAGGCCTTGGGCCATTTTGAAATGTATGGGTTAAGACCCAAATGAATGTATGATGTTTTTGGTTTAATGTGTACTAAATAGATATGTTGAAAATAGAGGATGTATGTTTGAATTTGATGAACTTGTGGCCACCGAGTGAGGGTGGGTTGTTTTATGCATTTACACATATGGATGTTGTAAAAATTAGGTGAGAAAAACACTTAGAAAAAGCAAAGGAGGTTATGTCCAAATTTTCAAAAAATTTAAACATTAGATAAGTGTGAAAAACACCCTTAAAATAGTTGAGAAAAGTGCTTAAAATGGGGGCTTAGAAACTAGGAAAAAATGGGCTAAAAATTGGTAGAAAATGGCTTGAAAAACTTGGAAAAAAACTCAGAAAAGGGAAAAATTAGGTTGCCGCCATGAACAGTAAACCTGAAAAAACAAATCAGATTTTAGCTTGCAGTCGCTACACTGTTTTTGCAGAAAAACTAGAAAATTAGACAGCAACCCACAGCCCACAGCCCCAGCCGCCCCAGCCCACGCACACCGCTCGTCGCTCACGCGCCGCGCCTCCCCGCGGGCCCTGCTGCACCCTGCCTTACCCCACTGCCTTGCCTGCTGTCATGCCACGTTGCCCAGCCCTTGACACCCCTGATACAAGCCTCTTTTGGCTACCTTTTTGAGCCATTTTTGGGCACCTTTTGGGACCATGTCTGGACACCATATTGGGCCATGTTTGGCCACCTTTTTAGGCTATTTTTGGTAACCTTTTTGGGCCATGTTTGGCTACTTACATAGGCCATGTTAGGCCCCTTTTCTTAGACAATTTTTGGTGGACTTCTTGACCAATTTTTGGACTATACCTTAGGGTATTTTGAGACCCATTTGGGCCATCATTCCAAGGTATTTTTAGAAATACGTTTAAGACTATTTTCGGAGCTATTTTTGAATATGATTTAAACTAATTTGAACATTAATCGGGTGAGATAATTAAGTAACCTTGGGAGACCATTTTAGTCATATTAAATAGCAAGTGTTTAATTCTAATTTTGAGAAAATATGGGAAAATGAATGAGTAAGCAATTAAATCCGCCTTATGACCTTTGATTTACTTTTCTCTTGTCATCTCACTCATTCCCCGGGTTTATGAGAATTCGGGGTGTGACAATGTGGTATCAGAGCATAGGTTCGAATACCTAGAGACAGTGGGGTGTTGTTGAACACAATGGGACTATGATGCATGATTTGAAATTTGTGTGAACCTTGTGTAATGTGTAGATTTTGACAACTTGGTATTAGAGTTCTATTTTGAGAATACTTGGCGATGATAGGTATTGTTGAACACCATGGGACCCTTAAGAAGGGCATTTGACTTAGTGTAAGCTGTCGGTGGTATGTGGTAGGATCTTGTGTGTTATGTGGTTATTTTTACTAGATGCATGGCTTTTTGTGATTATGTGTTAGTTGATGATATACTATGATGCGTGATTACATGATGTGATGTAGTGTGGTGTATGATATGGATGATATGTATATTGGTATGATCATATATGATAACATGGTATGTGATCTAATGTCTTGGAACAGTGGATGGGGTTTAGACCTTAAGTAATTTGGACTAATGGGATACTAGCATGACTTGGACATGTGTATATTGTATTACTTAAAATGGAGTTTTCTTGGCAAAAGACTATGTTGAATTAGGGGAAAATTTGTTAATTTTTTTTTTTACCCAATGGTTGGAGGTGGTTGACGTGAGTTTTATAAATTATGATTAAGCAACTGTGTCTACAGGATTTGTTGGATTATCAGGTAATGATTGATGATATTTCGTCTTAGGAGAATTGCATAGACATGAAGGGTTTGGAAAAGATTGATGTGGATAAATTCAGGTTATGATATAGTTGAATTTTGATTTTTTGTGTTAGGATGGATATTGATGAGTTCAAGTGATGTGAATCTGAAAGATAGGGGTTGTAATGATTCCTTTATTGAATTGGAATAGGTTATCTTGTGGTGGACTATAGAGGTAACCTAGAGATGAATACTATTGACTTATCTAGTCTTATAAAAGGATCGATATTAGTTGTTATGAGAATAATGAATTGGTTAAATGAACTTGTGAATATAAGTCTTGTGAAAATAATGAGTTGTATGAATTGAGCCAAACTGAGGTGTGAATTATGAACCTAGTTCTAGCTTAGTTTACGAGATTCATTCTAGAATTATAATTGAATGAAGGATAAATATTGGTTGTTGCTTTGAAGGAAATTGCATATCAGGTTAAGAGTTGGATGACATAAATCTTTAAATAAGGGTCTTGTGTTCAAGATGCGAGTTATGTGTATATACTTGGGGTTGTGTGACACTAACGATGATCTATAGAGATTGCTCGATAGAGATAGCTGACCACATCTTTTCTTTTACCTTCATTCTACATGACATATTCGGTTTTGATAACATATTAGGGATGGATTGGTTGTTTGCTTTTCAAGCGAGTATAGACTGTTATAAGGGGGGAGTGACGGTGTGTACTTCTGAGGGAGATAGTTTTTATTTCACAGGGTGTCCATGGATCCTTCTAGGATGGACTTTTCCATGAGTTAGGAGAGGTTAGACTTCGAGTTAATTGGGCTGGTTTGGATTATGTGATTAGGTGAGTGCTTGATACTTTAGTGTGTGAAATTGTATAATATGTGGTATGCTCGATTATTGATGAACTGGGGCTAGATGCTTATAAGGTGAGCTATGAACCTAGATATCCATAGGGTTGGATGTGTGCCTAGTTCACTATATGATGGGTTGTATACTTATTCATGTATATGAATATTCTTAGGATGGATCTTATACTTGGGTGTTGATACGGTAGACTACGTGTTAGTTATTGAATGTTGCTTGTTGATCCTATGTGTGTATGCTAGGTTAGTAACCGATGTTCATAGGGTTACATTACTACGACTATGATCTCTAAACAGACTGGATTGGTAGTAATATGTGTATAAAAGTATGTTTAACTATGTTATGTATGTGTGAATGATTACATGAATATTAAATTTTATGAGCATATGATGTAGAAATGTATATTCTAGGTCATAAACCCATGTGGTTAGGATCACTTGAAATTGTCTTATGAATATACTGAACTGGTAACAGGTTTTGAGTTACAAATGTATGGACTGGCCAATCCATCACCCAATAACAAAAGGAACTGTGATCCATGAAGGGTTATCACCTAGTTATATACAGGAAAAAGGAAAAAGATACCTAATAAGATGATTTAAGGCAACAAGAAAAAAAAAAAATTAACTAAGGCAAACTTGCACGAATATGTACTAATTACATGATGGAAAGGTTTGCCAAGGTTTAATTGATTTGTTATATGTGTTAAGTATGAGATTTTTTTTTTACTTAATGTATGTGTAAGGTATGTGAGTATAAATGAAGTATGTTAAATTCTTTAATATGTAAGAGATATGTATTGCATGTTTTGTTTTTATATACACCATGGATTGGGTACATATGTGCTTACGTGTTTATGTTGCATTTTGGAGCATGTCATTAGATAGTGCATGGAATATAAAGCTTGAAAGCTTAAGAAGATAAAGATGGAAAACTTTTTACAATATGTGGTATGAATGGAAAGGAATTATACTAGGATGAAATGGCTGAGATGAATAAGAAAAGGATAGAAATGAACACTTGGCATTACTTTGTAAATGTGGAAGTGTGTATAGAATATACCTTGAATGCGGGGTAGAAGAGATTTTAATTTATCTTTGATGAATTAGATTGTTGAACTATTAGTTGATGATAGTGTTGTTGATATAGAGAATGGATTGTGAATGGCATGGTTAGGTCAAACTTGTGGTGAGTGAAATTTTTAAATTTTCGTTTAACATGTAATTTGAGAATGAAAATTTTAATTTGGAAATGGGATGATCTTGTGAAAGTCCAATGATTGGTGAACAGAAATGGTGGATTATTGTTAATATTGGGTTATGATTTACTGTCAATATTGGTGGATACTCTTAGAATGTAAGATTAGTTGGGGTTAGTATGTCTCAGGGAATGGAGTGACTTATAGATATACATACTGAGCTGTGGTTGATTATTGAGAAGTAAAATAGTGCAATTGAAGGCTTTTAATTTTTAGTGGAGTATGAAAGTGTTATAAATTTTATTATGACTACTTCCTATTGTGGTCACATGGTGATTGGATTGATCTTCAAGGGTGAGGTTTTCTATTATATTTCGTTGATAATAGAAGTCATTTTGTTAGTAAGGCATGTGCATGCTTGTTTTGTTTTCCCCTAGTTGATGGATGATGCATTATAATCATAAATTTACGTGATGGGTGAACACTAATAATGATGAATTCGTTTGGAAAATTCTGATGATTTACTTGGGGAAATTACTATTGTAGGGAGAGTGAATTCTCTATAGAATGGTTTGATAATGTATCTCGTGATGATTGTAAAATTATGTGAGTTGAAAACTCAATTTGAGGACTTTTACATAGATGACTAAATGATGAATCTGATGTGTAGAATAGTTCCTAATGGTGTTGATTATAGTGACTAAATTAAGTTAGAGTTGAACTAATGTGATAAGTTTCATATGATTGACGAATTCTTTTAATTAATCAAGAACTCAACGTGAGTGTTATGGATCCTTGCAAGATCTTGATTGGAAAAAAGTGTCGAAGAAGTGGCCTATCAATTGGCGTTACTGCCATGGTTATTTGGGGTTTATGATGTCTTTCATGTATTGATGTTAAGGAAGTATAAGCCTGACCTTTCACATGTACTCGATTGGGTTGATCTTGAAGTGCAGGTGATATATTGATGCCATTGTGATGGGTTACTAGATGATTGCATAGCTTGACTTGAGGTTAGTTGATGGTCATCAGATGTGTGAGAGACTTTGAGGTATCTTTGTGAGCATTGAGAATGTTTTTTTATGTTGCGTTATTGAGGTAGGTCATGATACTTGGGTGGATTTGGAAAATTGGCATTGATAAGCCAACATGTTTGAGGATTTCATTATGCGTTGTGCCATGTCGAGTGGGCCGTTACAGATGGGATCAGAACCAGACCCTAGCAGGGAGTGTAGAGATGTCTGCACGCTGCTGCACACCCGCCCAATTGGACAAGGTTCCTTTGGGGGAGAGGGTAATGCATTCCACATCGCCTGGCAGAGGGAGAGGTGAATGATCCTATACGTACGGCTGCACTGTCTCCATGTTACAATGCATTTTGTATTGATCTTTCTAAATTTTGTCGAAGGGGTACATTTTTAAATTTTGGGACGAAATTTCTTTAAGGGGGGAAGGATGTAGAGATCTAAAAATGAGGATAAATTTTTCGTTTTTGTCGGTAGGGAGCCATTCATGCACAGTTTTGCCAATAGGGCGTTTTCATGCATCATTTAGTTATAAGTCATGTTTAGAAGCATATTTTGAATGTTTTGTAGAAGAGAAACATGCTTATAATATTAAAATACACCTACTGTGAGAATTTGAGCCAAATTGGAAATAGTTTCAAAAATCAGACCAAAAGGGCATCCGGGTGACCCGGGTGGAAACGGCCAAACCCGGCCACAGGAAAAAATTTATTTTTTTTGAAAATTTTCATTTAAAATAACTTTATGAACATTGGTTAAAACAAAATTTCAAATTGAGGTGTTTCGGGACGGGTTGTAGAGTAACGGGGGCCCCGGGCTCATTAAAGGCAAAAAGGTCATTTACACCTTGCCCCTTTGCCCCTCCACTATAAATACAACCCTTAGAACAATTTTAGAACAGAATTCATTCTAAAATCAGAGTAGTGGACGTGCATAGAGAGAAAGTGAGAAAAAAAGCCCTAGTTCTTCAAGCTTCAAGCTCCCAAAACACACTCTTCGAGTCGGATTTTCGCCAAGGTTCCTTCTGAACATCGAAAACCTGTATTGTCACTGAACAATTTGGCTATACGATGAACACAGCTCCCACAGTTTGAGAAAAACTGATCTAGGTATGATGTAGTGCTAAGCTAGTAATAGGTTTAAGCTTTCTTGTATTTTTTTCATGTTGTTGGAATGTTTAGGGAGTTTACTTGAGGTCAAGAAACCCCTTAGGAGGTAGTTCCTTTGAAAAAAACCTAGAGTTGGTAGTTTAGGGGAATATGTGTTCTTTGTGTTATTTAATGAATTGTTGTCATGATTAAGGTGTGTTCTATTGATAGGATTGTATTGTTACATTGTTGGCCTATATGCATGTTGACACTCCTTGTGGTTTAGGCCATGTGATGGATTTGTGCCTTGATACTTTATGAAAATTTTATATACTTTATGAAAATTTTATGTTCTTTGTGAATTAGTAGAATTTTGAAATTGTGGTTTGAATATGTGTTGAGATGTATAGTTATGGCATGTGTTATATGTAAGATGTTTTGGAGTTTCAAAGTTATAAATTATATCGGATAAAATGCATAACTTAAAAAAGGGCACCATGTGTTGATAAATTGTCACATTGATATGCATGATGAGACCATGGCATTTTGGCATAATGTGATTCCTTGAAAACATGGTGTGAGTTGAACACGTGGTGTTATGTATTATGAGGGTGTAGATCCTGTGGTGAAAAACTCAAAATCTGGCCAATGAGAGTACTCACGGGCTGAGGGGGGTGAACCGTAAAGTGAGACATCGGTGGTATAGAGTTGCATGTGTGTGTCATGCATATTGACATTGCATGGCATTGGGGGATTATGGGATGATAGCTTTTAAAATGTACACTTGCACATGCCACGCCTTTAAACTTGTTTCTAGTCTTAGTATTATGTTATACCAACTATCAAACTGACCCATTCGTGGGATATCATTTTTCAGACGAGACCCCGGGCACTTGAGACTTGTTTAACTCTTAAAGGATGGGAAGAAATGGATTATGTTGAAGATTTGGCCCTTGGGACATGTTTTTGAATGTATAGGCATAAGCCCAAGTTTATTGTATTTAGACTTGGGTAATTTGTGAACAATAGGCCTTGGGCCATTTTGAAATGTATGGGTTAAGACCCAAATGAATGTATGATGTTTTTGGTTTAATGTGTACTAAATGGATATGTTGAAAATAGAGGATGTATGTTTGAATTTGATGAACTTGTGGCCACCGAGTGAGGGTGGGTTGTTTTATGCATTTACACATATGGATGTTGTGAAAATTAGGTGAGAAAACACTTAGAAAAACAAAGGAGGTTATGTCCAAATTTCTAAAAAATTTAAACATTAGATAAGTGTGAAAAGAATCCTTGAAATGGGTGAGAAAAGTGCTTAAAATAGGGCTTAGAAACTAGGGAAAAGTGGGTTTAAAATGGGTGAAAAATGGCTTGAAAAACTTGAAAAAAAAAACTCAGAAATGGGAAAAATTAGGTTGCAGCCATGAATAGTAAACCTGAAAAAAATCAGATTTTAGCTTGCAATCACTATACTGTTTTTGCAGAAAAACCAGAAAATCAGACAGCAGCCCACAGCCCCAGTTGCGCGCCTACTGGGCGTACCTGCCCACGCGCCCTGCTGTGTACTGCCTTGCTCTGCTACACGCACTACTGCTTGCTTGCTGTGCAGCCACTGTTTTGGCCATGTTATGACCTAGATTCCATGGCTATTTTGAGGCCATTAAATCATATGTTTGACCTTAATTTTTGAGTTCATTTTAGTCCATTTTAGGCCACTACATAAGGCCAAGTTGGGCAGTTTTTAGGACACATCTTAGCCACGATTCAAAGGCCATGTTTGGCCTTTCATTAAGGTCAATCTCAGGTGGATGTTTGACTATCTTTTTTACTATGCCTTAGGCCATTCTTGGGCCATCTGAGACATCATTTAGGGCAACTTTTGGGGATGAATTAAGGCTATTTTAGGAGCCATTTTTTAATATGGCTTAAACAAATTTGAACATTAATTGGGAGAAGGACTAGAACAACATTAGGGGGCCATGTTGAGTTAAGTTAAATGACGAGTCTTCATTAAACATTTTGGGGGAAAACTTAGGGGAAATAGCAAGGGAGATTCAACTAAATCTATTTAATTATCATTTATTAATTTCTTTTAATTTCGTTTCACTCGCGCCCCGGGTTTGTGAAAATTCGGGGCGTGACAAAATTCAACTTTACAGATTAGTATTTTCAGACTTGTTATAGACAATCTCCTTCTTCAAACTATCAATCTCTAAACCTAAGGAATTTCTCTCAATCTTAACTTCATTCAACCTCTCAAAAGAGTAGCTCGATTAGCCTTGAGCTGGCTAATAAAAGTCTCACATTCAATATTAGCACTCTTCTTTTCTTCAACCATTTTTAATTTGGCAACAAGCTTGAGATTAATTTTCTTGAGTTTAAGTGATTCTTCATACAATTGATCATAAGCTGCATGAATATTATGATCGATTTCACAGTCACTTTCACTTTTTGAGGAATCTTCGCTATCAAAATATTTTTCACTAACATCATGGGTTAGAGAAATCTCAAAAATATTGGTGGTGATAGTGAAGGCCAAGAACTGTTGTTTTTCTTCTATTTCATCATTACCTTCACTCTCCTCAGTCCTTTTCATTATCATCATCGGCCAAGGTTGAGGTCATAACCCTAGAATTACTATTCCCCTTATTTTTCTTATCGTTGGGACCATCTACAGTGCTGTGACCATACTTATGGAAATCATAACATTCTTTGGGAGATAAACTAGATGATTGATTTGAGATTTTTCTCCTATCATTGTTAAAGGTTGATTTGCCTTTTGAGTTGTTTAAGATTGAATTAGACTTTCTAGAAGAGTTTCCTTAATTAGGACGAACTATTTTTCCTACCTTTAAGGAATCTATTGAATCTTTTGACAAATAGGGCTAGGTCATCATCATTAAAAGGTGTAGACACGGTGTCTTATTCAGTCTTCAGATTTTTCTTGAATTGATTTCAAGGCTATACTTTTTGGTCTCCTATCGTGTTTGTAATTCAACTCGTAGGTCTAGAGTGAACCTACCAACCATCAACTCTCATGGAGTCAACATCTCTACTTTTTTTTTATGCAGTGACTTTTGGTTGAAATTTCTTAGGTAGAGATCTCAATAACTTGTGCACAATTTTAGTGCTCCTTAATTCTTTCTCCAAGATTAAAAGAAGAATTGACAACATCACTTTGTTTTGCAAAAAAATCATCAAATGATTCAAATTCATCCATTCTAAGTGATTCAAACTTAGAGTTTAACATTTAAAGTTTGGACCTCTTGACAGCAGTAGTACCTTCATAAGTAATCTGTAGGATTCCCTAAGCATTCTTAGATGTCTCACATATCATAATGCGCCTAAACTCATCAACACTAATGGCATTAAAAATTGCATTCAACCCTTTAGTATTATAACCACTCATTCTAAGTTCTAATTCATTCTAGTCGATTCCTAGTTTAAGTTTAGTTAGTTTTCAACATTAGCTACAGTGGTGGGATGGGTCTAACCACTAGCAAAAGTTAACCAGACACGTTCATCAATAGATCTAAGGAATGCCTTCATCCTAACTTTCCAATATGCATAATTAGTACCATCAAACATTGAAGGACAAGAAATAGAACCTACTTCGCGAATACCCATCTAAACAAATATAAGACCAATCTAATACCTAAGATTAGGCTCTGATACCACTTTGAAGGGTGCAATCTATGTCTAGATGTCAAAAATTAGACCTGGGGTGTGAATAAGTCTTATTAGCAAATAAAATTTTATTTGTTTAACTATGTTCAAATTCACTTGCTATGGGCGTAAACAAATTTAGTGACATGCAATAATAAACTATAGTAATAATAAATAAAGTAATAGTAAAAAGATAGAGACAGTGTACGAAATTTATTGACAAGGAAACCACTATAGATCTACTGAATTTGCTTTGGAAAATCCTGAGTTGCTGACCCAGATGTGAATCCACTAGAAGAGGTTCGATGATTACAAACTCTTTACAACTCAGTCTTAGTCCCTCAAGCCTTGTTGATAATCTGAATCTTCTAAAACTTGAATCCTCAAGTACCCTTCAAATGCAGAAGATGGAATTCAGGTTCTTTTTTCAAGGATTTAATCTATATGTGCAATATACATATGAAGAAAAATAACTTTTGGAAAGTTTAGAAGCTCCTTTTGATAACAGCCAAAACTCCCCCCACGAACTAGAGATCAAATCCTTATATATGATAAGTTTTGGAAAGGAAATCAAATTGTTTAAATCCAATGAGAAAATTGATCTGCGCGACATTTGTCCCCACGAATTGGGTGTTCGTTCGAATGAATGTGATATGAAAGCTATTGAAAAATTTGTTGGATCATTTGTTCGAACGAATGTCCCACGAATGGGTTTCTAAAAAAATTCGTTTGATCGAAAGATCAAACGAATATTTTGTTAATATATACGACAAGCTCACTGGAATATTCGTGCGAACAAATTCATGATTTGTGCGAACGAATATCGTGAAAATCCTAAGAATTACAGTTTTTAGGTTAATGATATATAATAACCCACTTAAAAAATCTTTCAGTACTAGTCATAGTTAAGTGAGCTATTATTATTCATAAAACCATTACACTATACACTTTCACATATTTAAAATAGTAATTTAAACTTAATGCATGAGAGTGTGTGTGTGTGTGTGAGAGATAGATCTAATCCAAACTTACCAATTTCTTACCAATGTTGTACCATATGAGTATGTGAAAGTCATGCAGAAATAAGATAGCCTTTAACTAGAACCAAACACATTCTTTAATGATCACAAGGCTTAAGGACTCTACACTCATAACTTGGTAAACATTACAACTCAATGAAAGTTTTGTCTCCAAATTAGCCAATACTTGTGACGAAAATTATGCAATTTATTTTTTAAAAGATATAATTCTTTAGATAGTAATTGTTGAGTCATGATTGATTCATTTGGATTAAGGCTAGTCTTACAGTGAAAACTCAAAAAGTCTCACAAGTAGATCAAGTCTAAAGAAGTGTAGAATTCAAGCTATGTTACCATGCATTACACTTAGGCACTAGACCTTAGAATTTAGTTTCAGCTTAAATATCGACTTTATAATGGTTAAAGTGACCTTAAGTATGATTTAGTCTTGACTATAGGCTAAGTCTACTTATGTGAGTTACTAAACAATCTATTTCTCAACTTATTTGGGTAATTTTTAAAATAGTTATCAGAAAAAATCATAAAAACCGAATTAGAGTTCTAGTAGCTTCCTCATTCAAACGATCTCAAAGACGTGTCAACAGACTTTTGAGCTAAATGGTAATGTCTTTTCCATCCAAACACATGTGGACAAGATCGTGCTATAATTGGCTGAACTTTCCAATTTCATGTTTTATTTTACCTATTCCAACTAGGATTATGTTTGCATGAATTTTCTGTTATAAATAGGTGTTTTGTGTCTCACAAGAAAAATCCTTACCTCTTAAAGCATAGAGATTTATTCAGAGAATTTTTGCTTTAGTTTTTATTTTAATATAGTTAGTTTCTCTACAAGGTTTTGTACCTTGTGTTTGAATTCCATATTCCTCGTGTCAGGTAGTACACGTAGGTGCTTGCAGTAAGGCTAGTCACGTATTTCTTTTGCATAAGAAGTTTGACACTACTACAAGTGGTGAATCTACATATTGTAGATTGTGTTGTAGTTTTAGGAGGCTAATCAAGAAGAAATAGAAAATGAGAAGATGCAAGCAGACTAATGGTTATCGATTGGTTTATGGCAGGTTAGTTGTTTAAAGCACTACAACAAAAGGGACTTTTAGCAACACATGTGAAGAGTTGACTGCCCTACAGAAGACAGGCCAGTGCCACTCATAGGTTTAAGGGTCGATGGATCCAACGAGATTGTGGTCCAGCCATATCTAAAATAAAGAACATAGATAAGAAAAGTATATAATATACAAGAAAAAAAATTTCTTAGATTTACACACTTGGGCCTCACACATGTAATACCTAAGACAATTATTCGTCTAAGTCTATATCATCATTTGTTCTTAAAATTTCTTCATTCTCAGAAGAGTACTCCAACATGTAATACCAATTATTACAACTCCTGCACGGACATCTTATCATATTGCTCTCATTCGTAGATGTACGAGAAAACTCAATGAAATCTTTAATTTTTCTCACATACCTAGGCAAATACCTGCCCCTTAAGTCCATCCAAACTTAACACAAGTTAAACACGTTACACATTCTAAATATGGAAATTAATGCGAGAGTTACTAATGAATGAGACATGAATCCTAACACCTCTAACTTCTCAATAAAATTTAAGGTGGTCCAATCTCATTCAGAAATGCACAATCTGTATTGCAATAAACAACAACTCAAATGCCCTGTTCCATTCTCTAAGAAAATTTTGACAACATCTCCCCATGATTCTCCAAGTACACGAGATAGACGTTACCACGCCTAAACAAGTACCCAAAGAATAACAACAAACCATGTCGAAATTTTCTCTGAGTAGAATCAAGCATGCGCTACTGCTTGCAATATAAATTTATGCATCCCCAAACTATCTGTAATACCCCGACCCGGGAATGCCGGGTAATAAAGCACGTTTTACGAGGCTATGGAAAATGAGTGTAAAATAAATTAATTTAACATAATTAATTTATTAAATTGAATATTAGTTATATGTAATATAAATTATGAGGATAATTATAAAATATAATAATAATAATAATAATGACAAAAAACAAAGAAAAGGAAAGATGTGTATGTGTATGTGTGACCAAATATGCATGTGTGTATATATATATATATATGTGTTTAAATGATAAATGAATATATATATATAGGGATGAACAGTGCATGTGTGTGTGTGTCACGTGCATGTGTGTGTGTTGTGTTATATATATATATATATATATATACATGAATACTTTATAAACCATTAGGTGAGGGGAAGCATGGTGAAAGGGAAAGAAGTATGGGCAAGGTCAGAAAATATGAGTGTGTAAGTGTATAAGGCAGGCCAATAGTGGAGAAAAGGTAGAGAGAGAGAGAGAAAGTGGGGCTAGTGAGAGAAATATATATATATACATATATACACAAGAAAAATCTTCACCATGACACGGACAGAGAGGGAGAGGAAGAAGAAAACTGAAGAGGAGAAGAAGGAAAGGAGAATCAGGGCAAGAAGAAGGGAGAAAACAGTGGGAAAAGGTAAGAAAAATGTAAAATTTTAATGTTTTCTCTCTCTAAAATTTTGATGTATTAGGGACTGTTTTTGAATTATGCACATACATATGGTGATAGATACATGTTCATGAGGTTGTCAAACACGGTTTTAGGCTTTGAAAATGACCAAAAAACAGTACACCCACGAAAACCTCCATGGCCGACCACCCTCAAAATGGGTCTAAGCCAACTTGAGTTTGGCTTTAGTTCTACATGTACGTATGTGTAGGAGATGATGCAAGGGTTCCAAATCTGTTAAAATCTATCAAAGCGACCAAGAACCGGCCATGCTAGAGTAAACGATAACCGATCGGAAAATCGAAATGGATAACTAAAAAACTGTGAATTTTGAGGTTTAAACCAACCCCATAATGATGCGCAATGTCCCAGAAACGTTTCGGTGTAAAAAACTTGAAGTTTGGACGTGAAAACGGCGCAAAACGGCGACTGGTTCGTTTTTCCGGCGACCGGCGCCGGTTAGACCAACCGGAGAAGACGACTGGAAAGTCGCGGGGCGTATCGGGTTAAGATGGGACCGGACCCGAGTCTGGGTCGGGTCGGGACCGACCGGATCCAACGGGGCGATGAAACTACACCGTTTAACCAAAGAATTTTAAAATTTTAAATTAGGGCTGATGTCATCATGACGTCAGCATGACCTCTTAAACCGGTTCTCTGAGTTAGCTTGAACCGGCTGGTTCGGTGCAAAATCGGTCCGGTCTAGGGTTACCACAAGTGAGCCGTTTGGTTCACTGTACAAAATTCAGAAATTGAACCAAAACGTTTCAAAATTTAATTCTGACCCCAACTGTTTACCCTAATTCAAATCTGGCCCAAACTTCAAAAAAATAAATTTCAAATGTACCCCTGATAAATAATAAAATAATAAAATAAAATATTTAAATAATTTATTAAATAGGGGAAATTACCATTTTACCCCTGAGTCACAAATAAGTCAAACGAAGTCCGAACGGGGCGAATAAATAGTCAAACTTTATTATCTCGGGCATTCCGGGTCCAATGAGGAGGTCCATTTTACGAGACGGGACTCCGAACATTAAAATACAATGAAAACAAGTCTTAAAATGACTGAAATACCCTTGTGTACTAACAAGGCAAGTTATATGGGTATTCTTACTATTTCGGACCTCCTGAGTCCATTGGTGAGGTCCATGACACAAGATTAGGTCCCGAAAAATTTGAGACCCTTAAATATGTCAAAAATGACCAAAATGCCCCTACTCTATGAACGAGTCAAACGAAGTCCAGATTAAGTAAATAAATAGTGAATTTTTACTATTTCAAACATTCTGAGACTAATAGTAGGGTCCGTTTTACGAGACGGAGCCCGAAAAATAAAGACACCAAACGGGGTAAATGACCAAAATACCCCTTGTTCAAAATTAACAAATTATTAGTGTACTTTTACTATCTCGGACCCTTTGAGTCCAATGGTGAGGTCCACGACATGAGATGAGGTTCCGAAAAATTGGAGACCTGCAAAGGGGTAAAATGACCAAATTACCCCTGGTACCCTTAAAGCCAAAATGAAACCGGAGAAGGCCTAAATTGACTTTCTTTGACATCCCGGACTCAATAATGGAGTCCAAATTACGAAACGAAGTATGAAAAATGTGACACGCAAAACGATAAATGACCATTCTGCCCTTTTACATATAAAAGTCTGAATTAAATTCTAAGAAAGCCTAAACTGACTTTCTTCGACGCTCTGGACCCAATGGTAAAGTCCATTCGATCAAAAGAAGTGTCTAAGATAAAAAGACATAAAATTTGATGAATAGCATCAGTCAGATGACTATAATTCAAACATTGCCGAAGTATTAAACTGAGGCAAATACGAAAAAATAAAGTACGAGAAGACGCGACGCGTTAACATGTGAAGCAAATAACTTTAAATTGAAGTTAATGGAGCTACTAGAAGAGTATAAGTTGAAATAAATTAAGTTTCTAACACATTAAATTGTGTCGTAGGTTAAAGTACGAGTTTAATTAAGTACGTGCGAAGTTATAAGATGTTAGTAAATCGACTAGGATAAAATACGAACTAAGCATAAATTAAGAAGCATCAGTAGGTGATATTGCAGTAATGTGAAGTTAATGAGATTGTTATGGATTGTTCTTAGGAATTACGGAGGAAGTGGGAAAGCGCACTTTAGCACTAACCCTAAAGGACCGAGGTCAGTAACCCTGTATTTGAACTGGAGATTTAACTCCATATATTTGAAGAAGTTTTAAGCTCAAGTCATTGCAGCCTTTGAATATCAAATTCAGTCTTTATATGATTCCGTTCTTTTAAAATATTCTGTTACGGCATGCTTATTAAATGTTTTAAATTCAGCTCTTTTCTTGAAAATACATCAGCATGTCTAAATCAAATGCAAACCTCTTTAATATTCTGAATTTGATTATCACGTGTATTTGAAGCTTTATTGTAGAATTTATACATTTCATGCTTTAAATGTTCATGAAAAATATCTATTGAAGAAGTCATGTGAAAAATGTTTTATAAGATAAACGGTACTAAGTACCACCCCCTATTATGGTTGAAATCCTTCGGGATTCAACAGTACATGCCCGGTAGAAGGATCTAATCCCCCAGGCAAATGAGATATCTCCATCGACAGTATTGGCAGTAAAATGGGAGTCTGGTTCGAAACAGATTCCGCCTAACAAAAGAGAAAAGATGACAAGTGATTTTGAAAATAGAAGTAGGTATTATCCCTATTCTATTTCACGTGTTTATATGCTTTTAATTGCATATGCTCTATTTGAAGAAAATGTGTATTTAGCTTGAATACTTTAAATGTTCAAAGCTATTGTTTTAAGAATGCATATATTCTGTGTTCTAAAATGTACAAGCAATTGGTAGTGAGTATTTCATAAACCCTCATGTGCTAAAACCACTACCAGTTGAAAACCCCATGACGAATGCAGGAATTACTCACAAGCTTTGATTAGCTTACCCGGATTTTATCCGCCCCCCTTTCAGGTGACTAAGGGCAGATCGATTTTTGAAGACTATAAGGAGAAACCTAGCTTTTGGGAAGATTTGCTTGAGGAGTTCTTTTGGGGAAAAATCACATGAACTCTGATTAATATGTTTTGTATTAGCTGATAATTTAAGGACGTGTATTAAGCCCTACGGGGCAGTTGAATTAAGATTTTAATTATGAAGTCTTTTAAGTTTTAGTTATGCTCTGATTTAATATGAATGTATGATTATACATGTATACCGAAATGTGAAAAGCGGCAGTATCGGACGGATGTGCAAATTTTAAAATGAGAAAAGAAAAGAAAAAAGTTTTTCATGCTTCCGCAACCATATGGAGCACATCTATTCGGTACCGCTGCAGATGGGAGCCTGGTCTCGAGGCCTTCGGGCCTCGGGGTGGCGGTCGCGATCCGGTAATCCGCACAGGGTGGGTTTCGGGTCGTGACACTATCCAACTTTGGACAATTCAAGAATCAATTCTCACACGTGCCCAATCACAAATAAATTAAGAGAAATGATTCACAAGTGCTGAAAATGACTTTTGAGTTAGGCTAGTATTACATGAATGCAATTACACATTGAGTTGCATAATCCTTTAGTTACAAAAATAATATATGATTTGTGACTACAAAAATAATATATGATTTGTGACCAATATATTAATAGTACCCATACATTCCATAAATATTCAAACAAGGTAAAAAAAGTTTATACATTACACATCGAGTCTTGATTACATAAAAATTCTAAGAACCATACTCGAGACAATAAAATGCCTTATTATTTATTTTCAAAAAATCAAGCAAATATTTATGGAAGTCATCATCACCTAAATTGGTGTAGTTAGACAACTCGAGATCAAAGACTGTAATATCCCGACCCGGGATACCGGGTCACATGACACATATTACGAGGGAAGAAATTTTAAATAGATATATAATTAATTAATTATTAAATTAATTAATTAATTATGGAAAAAGGATATATATGTGTATTAATTAAATATATATATAATTACATATGTATTGAAGAAATGAAATATGAAAATGTTAAAAAGTAAAAAGAAAAGATAACAAGTGTGAATGTGTGTGTGTGTGTCGGCTGGTGTGTGTGTGTGTGTCTTATATATGTATATGTATATGTATATATATGTATATATATATATATGTAAAAATATCTTACAAGAAATTAATGTAAAGTAGAAAAGAGAAAAAACCAAAAATTGATGAGAAGGGAGGGCTAGTGTGGGGCTAGAATTCAGAATGTAGAGAGAGAGAGAGATAGCTGTAGAGAGAGAGAGAACATGAAGAGAGAGAGGGGTCGGCTACCTTGCTTTAAAAGCCAAACATGCAATGCATGTTGATCTCTCACGAAAGAAACCAAAAGAAGGGAACTGAAGGAGAAGAAGAGGAAAGAATTAGAGCAAGAAAGAGGAGGAAACCGAGAGAAGGAAGGTGAGAAAGCTAAATCTTCCATTTTTCTCTCTCTAAAATTTCTCCATATATAACTAATTTAAAGCTTTCATTTTATGTGTATGATATATATAACATATTTAGACTTGTTTAGCTATGGATTTTGAGCTTCAAACCACCTAAAAACACCTAACCCAAGAACGACAGCCATTGAAGACCTTGCCCATGGCAGGTCTGAACCGAGTTCCTTTAAACTTGTCTTGGCTTATCAAGACTTCAAGAAGAAGTTATGAGGGTTATAAAAATCATCAGCCGCAATCAAAAGGCTCAAGAAATCGACCCCATGTGGTGAGTTGCAGGCTACGGGTTTGGAACCCAAGCCTCTAAACTCTGTATTAAATTCACCTTTACAAATGGGGAATGGAACCCCATGAATGGAGGATCAAAACAAGACAAATTTTATGAAAAACCATCGAGAAATATGCATGAACCATAGAAATAACAGTTCGGGTGATCCACCTCAAAACCGAACACATGCGAGAGTTTTAAACTCCAAAACGAATGCCAATCTACTCGTTTGTGTCTTAGGATTAAATTGGGACCAAAACAGTAGTGAATGGCTGTGTATAAATGCACGAAATAGAAGAAAAAGGGAGACTGAAACTAGGGTTTCTCAGTCGGTGGAGTGGGGAAGATGAAGACGAGTCAACTCGTTTTTAAAATGGGGCTGAGTTGACTCGGACAGGTGGCAGCCTCTGGGCTTGCCACCGATTTATTGAAACGCCACCGTTTTGATTGTCGGTTAAATTAAAAAGAGACCTAGGGCTGACGTCATCATGACGTCAGCCACACGTAATAAACCGGATAGACCAGTTGGGTAATCACTGAACCAGACCGGTTCACTTACATTTTAACTAAACCCTTTGGTTTTTCTGTTTTAACTAAAATGAAATAAACCAAACCTTTGGTTAATTACGGATTGACCCCAACTGTTTTGGGGAATTCTACTGTGGCCCAGATTTTGGAAATTTTGTACAAATACACCCCTGGGAAAATATTTAAATAATTAAATAATTAATTTAATTATTTAATAAATGAGGTTAAATTACTATTTTGCCCTTGTGGCATAAATAGAGCAAACGAAGTCCAAATTAGACATATGAATAGTGTAATTTTACTATTTTGGACATTCTGAGATCAATGGTAGGGTCCGTTTTATGAGACGGAGCCCAGAAAAATAAATACACGTAAGGGGTAAATGACCAAAATACCCCTGGCCCAAACTTTACAAGTTATTAGTGTATTCTTACTATCTTGGACCTTCTGAGTCCAATGGTGAGGTCCACAACACGAAATGGAGTCCCGAAAAAATAAAGACACGTAAAGGGGTAAAAAGACCAAAATACCCCTGGTACCCCTAAAGCCGAAATGAGATCAGAAAAGGTCTAAATTAACTTTCTTTGACATCCCGGACTCAAAAATGGAGTCCAAATTATGAAACGAAGTACAGAAAAATATGACACGTAAAACGATAAATGACCATTTTGCCCTTTTACATATAACAGTCCGAATTAAATATTAGGAAAGCCTAAACCGACTTTCTTCGACACTCCGGACTCAATGGTAGAGTCTATTTGACCAAAAGAAATGTCTAAAATAAAAAGACATAAAATTTGATGAATAGCATCTGTTAGATGACTATGAACTAAAACAATGCCAAAGTACTAATACTAAGGCAAGTACGAGAAACGAAATACGAAAAGACACGACACGTAAACATGTCAAATAAATAACTTTAAATTAAAGTTAATGGAACTCCCAGAAGAGTATAAATTGAAATAAATTCAATTTCTAACACGTTAAATTATGTCATAGGTTACAAGTACGAGTTAAATTAAGTACCTATGAAATTGTGAAATCGTTTTAGGATCTACTACGGTTAAGCATAAGTTAAGGAATATCGAGATGATATTTCAATGAATGTGAAGTTGATGAGATGTTTATAAATTGTTCTTAGGAACTACAAGGAAGTGGGAAAGCGCATTTTAGCCCTAACCCTAAAGAATCAAGGTGAGTAACCCTGTGTTTGAATTGGAGATTTAACTCCATGGATTTGAAAAAGTTTTAAGTTCAAAGATGTGAAGTATTTGAAGTTTCAAATTCAGTATTTACATGATTTAGCTTTTAATAGTACTGTTTATAACTCTATTATGACATGCTCAGTGATTGGTATTTATCATAGTTTTCTTAAAACATATTTCAGCATGTCTAAAGTTTTAAATGCCAAATTATGTTAAATATCCTGAATTTGATAGTTACAAGTATTTGAAGTCCTATTGTAGAAATTATACATTTCATGTTTTTAATTATTCATGAAAGTATCTATTGAAGAAGTTGTGTGATAAATGTTTTACAAGATAAACGGTACTAAGTACCACCCTATGTGATGTTGAATTCCTTCGGGATTCAACGGTAAATGCCCGGTAGCAGGATCTAATCCCCCAGGCAAATGAGATCGACAGTATTGGCAGTAAAATGGGAGTCTGGTTCGAAACAGATTCCACCTAATTAAAGAGAAAAGATGACAAGTGATTTTGGAAATGGAAGCAGGTTTTACCTTCATTTTCAAATACATATTGATGTGATTTAAGTTATATACTTATCTGATGAAGTACGAGTTTTGCTTGGATACTTTAAATGTTTTCAAGCCATTTGAAATGCATATGTTTTTGAGTTATATACTCTATTTATCGAAGTACGAGTTTAGCTTGAATACTTTAAATGTTTCAAAGCTATCTGTTTTAAGAATGCATGTACCTTGTATTCTAAATTGTATAAGCAATTGGCAGTGAATGTTTTACAACTTTTATGTACTAAAAACCACTGCTAATTGAAAACCCCATGACGAACACTGGAATTGCTCACAAGCTTAGATTAGCTTACCCGGACTTTGTTCGGACCCCCCCTTTCAGGTGATGCAGCAAACAGGGCCTTAAGGACATCGGCGATGAGTCTGGCTATTTTTGGAAAGATATGTTTAAATAGTTTTTCTTGAAGAACCTATAAACATTAGTAGTACGTTTTGTATTAATAGGCAAGTAAGAATATGTAATAAGCCCTCAGGGCAACTGAATATGCATTGTATTAATGTATGAAGTCTTTAAGTTTTAGTTATACTCTGAATGTGTAACCATGTATGCTATGTATGGAAACAGCAGTATCGGACGGATGTGCCTAATTTAAAAAGGAGAAAAGAAAAGAAAAAGTTTTTCACGCTTCCGCAACCATGTGTAGCACATCTATTCGATACCGCTGCAGATGCGAGCCTTGTCTCGGGGCCCTCGGGTCTCGGGGCGGCGATCGCGATCCGGTAATCCGCAGAGGGTGGGTTTCGGGTCGTGACAAAGACCATTAGCTCATCCTCAATAATCTCAATTATAGCCCTATCTAGATCCAAGTGCTCTTTTTTCATATGTTGGATTGCATGAAATTGATCCAAGCGTCTTTCTATCTAATTGTTATTTTTTTTCAGCCTATTAATGACATGATCATTGGCACAAGCTTCGTTCTAACACATATCAACCAAATGTACTTTTGACACCAAGAATCCATATTCTCTTAAACATTTTTAGCCCTAATAATCCTTCATCTCTAGTGTGACCTGTAGTTGGGGGTTACAAGTAAGCTTGCCCAATTATTACGTGACCAACGGGTACAAGCATACGCATTGATGGTTTTGTTCACAAACTCATGCCTTTTCTCATACCACTTTCAGCCAGTTGCATCTGTGTACGATCCCACTAAAGGCTTCTTACGCTTTGAGGAACTCCCTAGGCCTTTTGATGAGATTCTCTTCTATTTTGACTTATTCTTTGGCATTTTGTTAGAGGGCCCTCATAAAAAAAAAAAGGTATAAAATTCATTTATTCAACACCATATATTGCAAATAATAGTTATAACTCATGACTCATGCAAAGAATTTTTATACAATTAGGAAGTTATGCTTAATCAGAATGTGATATAACATTATTTATTTCACTCAATTTGAGCAATCTTTTACTAATTAAATACATTTCATGTAGAGACCTAAAAAATTACTAAAGGATAGTTTGATAATATTTCATTTGGACAGATAAGATGGGACATAAATTTCAAGGATGAGATTTTTATAAGGGGTAGAGAATGTAGCAACTTGAAAAATTATCAAAGAGCATTTTAGGAATTTTTTAGTCTTAATCAATAACAAATAATTAATTAAATGAAAATAAGTTGAATAAATTAATAAATTAATTTTTTAATGATAAATATAATATTGCGATCATAAAATATATTTTTAATAATTTTGTTCAAAACTAGTGTGGGTCACGGGGTCACACTGTTAGATTCAAGAAACAGATAAAAATAAAAATGTTAACAATTGAATTTGGAGAAATGGATGGTATATTTGGAATCTAAGTGTTGAAATTAGCTAGGGTATCAATTTTGGCACTATTCTGATATAGTTTATTTTTGGGAACGCGTGCATGCCTGTGGCCAAGCCTTAATAGTCGTGCGAAGCTTCCTAAAAAATCTTTGGTAGAAATTTTATGCAATGACATGTGACATGATATGGTTGGTTGGGAGATCATCTTTTGAGAGTGTAATCACATGTGGGGAGGTGGACCATTGTTGATATAGGTTAACCTTGATATTTGTCGATGACTAGTAAGTGATTGAGGGAGACATAAAATGTAACACCCCGACCCTGATTAAGTAATGATTAGTTACTAATCATTTATCTGAACCAAACATAAAGAATAATTAAGAAGCTAACCTAATTAGGAGTTGACCAGAAGAAACGGCGTCGAAAAATAAGTTACAGAATAAAAGTTAAGTAGGAAATAGTGAAACTGCATTAATGCGCAGCCAAACAGGGCCTAAGCCCAAAATATGGAAAAAGGACCAATAAATGTGGCCAAGAGGATTTGATCCCTTGACCAACCTAGGCAGAATTTGGGTTACCAAAAATTTACCAACTAAGCTAAGAGCACCTTTGTGCATATATATGCAAAGATATATATTTAATAGCAATCAGATTTGGCCATTCCCCAAAGTGACCAATACCCAAACATGCAACACCTCAGCATTACATCATGCTATAGCCATCATGCCTATAGTCTCATGATGAAACCTCTCTCCCAACCAAATTGCATGCAAAATAATCATGCATTTGGGGAGATGAAAGGGCAAGAGAAATGTAAGATATGTATATCTCCATATATGCATTCTCCATATATGCAGATCTGCCATTTAGAGAGTGTTGATATACTGTTTATAGAGAGAGAAAGTGGTGAGAGAGAGTGAGAGATACACAAGGGTGTACATTGGAAATCCATTGGAGGAAGCTAGAGATTGGAACTGAAAGGCTGCACGACTGGGGGAGGATCCAATCCAGCTCTTAAAGCTTCTGCTTGAGCACAACCAGTGAGGAAACCACTGTACACGTGAGTTATTCAAATTTTTTTTTGGAAATTCTCTTGAATTTAAGCTACTGTTTTATAGCTTTTAGGACCTGTTATTGCATGTACCATAGCTTAACTTGAAAAACTGAGTTGGTTGCGACTGGTTTGAACCTCTAGAACTGCCCCAAAAACCGAAACCCGTGGCGAACCGCCATTGATAGACCTTGGGTTACAGGTCTGAATCGACCTTAACCAAGTGACCCTTTGCTTATCAAAGCATGAAATGGACCATCCTAGGACCCCGAAAAACACTATACACGACCTAGAGACCTAGGTCTAAGCCCTCAAAATCGAGGCTATTCTTCTCGGCCCAAAAACCAAATCTTTAAATCTGACCCCTAAACCGAGATTGATGAGTTGGGAATTGAAGCTCATGTTGTAAGGGTTGTAGAGGATCAAACCTCATGCAAAATGGTGAAGAAATGAGGCAGTACGAACTGACTGTAACATCCCACAATAATCGGCTAGAACAGTCCCACATCGATGCGTTTGATGCTTGAAATCGATGCCAAATGAATGCTACCACTCCCAGAAACATTTTAGAACAAAAACTAGTAAGAATCGTCGCTTAAAACCCCACGAAATCGAAGGAGAAATTTCTAAAATTTCTAGGGCAACAGTAGCCCTATACGGGTAGGTACGATGAACAATAACGGGTCTTGGATCGGGTCTTCGGGTCGGACCCGACCCGAATAAAAACGGGTATAAACCGAACTTAAAACTGCGTCATTTTGTTACTGTTAAATTTAAATTTAAATTTTAGGGCTGACGTCATCCTGACGTCAGCACATTACCCTAAACCGGTTAGAACCGGATTGGACCGGTCCGGTTCAATTGCATAAGGACTGAACCCTTTGGTTCAGTTTAAATCTTTTGAAAAATTACATAAAGACCCCAACAGTTTTGGGAAATTTGACTCTGGCCCAGATTCTGGAATTTTATTTCATTTATACCCCTGATAAATTAATAAATAATAAATTAAATTATTTAATTAATTTATTAATTAAATAAAAATGACCAAATTACCCCTAGGTCATAAATAAGTCAAACGGAGTCCGAATAAATCAAATGAATAGTGTATTTTCGCTATTTCAAGCATTCTGGACTCAATGGTGGAGTCCGATTCGGAAAACCAAGTCCCGAAAAATACAAACACGTAGGTATAAATGATTGTATTGCCCCTAATATGCCCCACGTCCAAATAAGGCAAGTTATTAGTGCATTCTTATTATCTCGACACTTTTGAGATCAACGGTGAGGTTCGGTTCACGAGACGGGACTCCAAAAAATATGACGCGCGAAATGACCAAACTACCCCTAAGGTACCCGAAGCCCAAACGAAACTAAAAGATAGTCTATTTTGACTATGTCGGACATTCCAAACCCAACGGTGAAGTCCATAACACCAAAATAGGTACTGAAAATTTAGTCACATGAAAAATAAAACTCATCAAGTCACCACAAGTTGACTAGTAAGATCAATCCTAGGAAGTTAGGGTACGTCAGGCCTAAAATTAAATGAAAGAGCATGAATAGGTAACGATTTAAGGTAAATGTGAAGTTAACGAGTTCTTTATAATTTTCTTAGGAAATACAAAGGGAAGGGAAAAGCCCACCAGTAGTGAAAACCCGGGGAATCAAGGTGAGTAACCTCACATTTGAAGTGGAGGTTTAATTCCACGGATTTGAATGATGTTTTAAATATCAAATTCTGTCTTTACACAATTCCGTTTTAAATATTCTGTTATGACATGCTTCCTGAATAATTTACTACTGTTCTTTGAGATATACTTCTGCATGTCTAAAATTTCGATTTCAATGTTATTATATATCCTGAATTTACATGTTTCACGTATTTCGATACCCTATCATGAGATTATGAACTATATGTTTTGAATGCTTTTAAATGCATCCACACGAAGGAATTATGGGTTAAATGCTTTTAAATGCAAGATAAATTGTGCATAAGCACCACGGATTTCTATCGGGTTTCTTAGGAACCCAACTATGATACGAATAAATGCCAGGTAGCAGGATCTAATCCCCCAGGCATATGAGATATCTCCACGAAAAGTAAAATGGGAATCTGGTTCGAAACGGATTCTGTTAATGAAAGTGATAAGGTGTGTGTTGAAAATGGAAGCAAGCTTTTTCCTCATTTTCACCATGCATATTTACGTGATTGAAATTCATATACTTTATTCCGAAAGTACAAGTTAGCTTGAATACCTTAATGTTTCAAAGCCATTGTTTAAAGAATGCATGTACTCTATGTTCCAAGTATACGAGCAATTGGTAGTGAGTGTTTTACAAAATTCTCACGTGCGAAACCACTACCAATTGAAACCCATGACAGATGTTAGAATTACTCACTGGGCTTCTCGAAGCTCACCCCATTCCCTAACATTTTTCAGGTGATGACGATGGGTGGACCTTGCCCAATTTGGGGAGAAATGATAGGCAGCTCCATTAGGATTCTGGAGATATTTTTGGGAAGTATTAGGGCCTATGGTTGGTCGAATTTTGATGTCGTACTTTTGGACAATTATGTATTTAAGCCCAAGAGGCAACCAAATATGTACTTAAGCCTTTGAGGTATTCGAATATGTATCATGTATAAGACTTTAAGTTTTAGTATGCTCTGATGTGATTATTCATGTGTACCGCTATGAAGAGCGACAGTACCGGACAGCTGTGCGAAAGTTTTTAAACAAATTTTTAATAAAAAAAAAAAAGAAAAGGGTTTTCACGCTTCCGCAAATCAAGGCCGCACCGCTATCCGATACCATCGCCTATGTTTTGCCTTGCCCTCAGGCTCCCGGGCCTGAAGGCGGCGGTCGCGATCCGAGATCCGCACAGGGTGGGTTTCGGGTCGTGACATAAAACATAAAATTACCATCCCTATTTTTGTCGAACCAAGTAAGGAGCTTCTCTTTTTAAAAATATTTTTATTCTCTCACTCTTTCCATCTCTCACCATTTTCTCTATATCTACCTTTGACACTCGAATGTGTGTGTGAGTGAGAAAGAGAAAGATAAAAGAGATGTGTATTTCAAAGAGTGAGTGTTTTGGTGTGTGTTCGGATAGTGTGTGAATACACATGAGATAATATATGTGAGCTTGTGCGTAATGGTGGGTCTGTATGTATGTGCATACACAAACATATGGTGCTGTGAAGACAAAAAGGAACACTGGAGATGGTTGAAGCCAAGAAGAACCAAGATTTGGAGGGCTACCAGCCATAGAAGCTTAGCTCAAGCTTTTTCTCTCTACCATAGATGGCATAAAGATGGAGATAGGGGCTTCAAAACTTCTCATTTAGTTCTGAATGCAACATACGTGTGTATAAATGTGTGTGTAATCGTGCATGTAGTGTACTATGCGTGTGTGTGTGTATGTATGTACTAGTGTATACACTATGGAGGGACATATCATTTATAGACTCTCTATTTCTTGTGGTTTTGATAGTCATTCTAATGCATTTAACTAAATGAAGTGAACCATGGTGGTGTATATATATATATATATATATATCCGTGTGTGTGTGTGTGAGTGATAACGTGTATTTTTTAAAAAGAGGGGGCCAAATTTGGGTTTCCTTGCACAAATTATATTAGACTAGTTTTACGTACTTTTTACCTTCAATCTATCAATCAGAATGTTGCATATGAAATTTAGAGTAGATTAGTACTGTAGATAAAGGCATGTGGCATTAGAAACTAGAGTTGAAAGGTATGTAGGAAAAATGATAATTTTCGAAAACCACCATTTTTTAAACCTCTAAGTGATGAAACTTATATATAATGATGTTAAAGGATGTTTAAGATAGTTTAGATGGAAAAAGGATGAAAACAATGAAGAAACATCAAAAAGAGGGGGATTCAATTTTCCAATAAGGTTTGCCAAAAAAGATAATCAGTGCCTCACTAGCAAAAGTTAACGACCAACATTGACTATTCAAACGGTCAACAGTCAATCTAAGTTCGGCTCATCGGGTTGATCGCCATTCTAGTTGGACCGTGGGTTAGGCCTTTGGGCTAGCCTTTTTGGGTTGCACCATTCATGTGCTTTTTTTGGGTGTTTGGTTACAAGGGTAGTTTTGCGTTGTCCTTAATTCAATTAAGGACGAGTTAATCCTTAACCAAATTATTGGAAAAATTAGATTAACAAATACGAGAAATTGAGAAGAAAATTATAAAAGGGTCAAGTTATTGTTGAAATTTCAATTAAGCAAATATATTTGAGGGAAATTATCGAAAAGCTCATTATTTTATAAATTGACATAAAATACTACTTAAAACGTAAAAGTGGGCATAATCAAGGTTTTTGGGCGCTCCAGACTTAATGGCGAGGTCCACTTGGATATTTGGGGACTTGTTAATGGTCCAACAAAAATATGTAAATTGATAAAAATACCCCTAATGTTAAATAGGGAAATTTTAATGAAAATTAAAATCCAAAAAGGTCGTATCTAAGATTTTTGTACTCCCTAAATTTAAATATAATGTCAGATTAAGTAAATTAGGACCCGAAGGTAATCCTGCCTAAATTATTAAAATAACGAGAATTATCTTAGAGTTAAATTAAGTAATTAAATAACGAATTAAGATTTGAAAGTGACATTTTCAAGGTTTTTCGATGCCCCGAGTCTAAATACAAAGTCATAATTGAAAATTTGAGACACGGGGTTGGTATCACACGAATGTAAAAAATTATAATAATCCTCCTAGGCATATAACAAATATCTAAAAGAGGAATTAAAATGCAAAAAGACATACCTTAGAATTTTCGGACCTTCTAGATCCGTTTTCAATGTCTATTTTGTGAGACAGTGTCTTGATAAATGTGAAACTAGTGTCAAAAAAATTATAAAAATACCCTTAAGAATTTAAAACACATCAACAAGACAGGGAATCATTGGGATAGGACATTCTTAGGGTTTTTGAGGTTTAGGAATTCATTTTTAGCATTTGTTTAGGCAGACAGGTACTCTATGCACAGATTAAGATACAATTAACCCTAAAGAACTTATAAAATTATTACGAAACCTAAGTACTAAGGGCCATGGCAGCTAAGAAAGTTAAATTATGAGCTTATAATGTAATATCCCGATTTGGGATATGACACGTATCCCGAGCTAGGCGATACCGACCTGAGTTGGGTTGGGCCAAAACATGAAACCCCGGACTATAAGAGAATTTATTACAAGAACAAAGTTTAAAGTTAAATTGGAATATTTAAACACCCGAATAAACCAACATTTGAATCTCGTATGTAATACGTGCATGCACAAAATTAAATGAAGATGTATATGTAATATCTATACATACATAATGTATCAATGTAATATTATTTATATATGTATATATGTGTATACGGTTGCATATATAGATATATATATATATATATATATAATAGGTATGTAAAGTGTGTGCCATGTGGGCCTTGCATGATGAGGAGGTGGCAAAGCCACCGAGTGGGAAATCAGCAAGAGAGGGCTAGGGTGCAACGTGTGAGGAGGAGAGAGAGAGAGAAAGCTATGTGTGAGGTGTTGTTTGTGCATGGATATGCTGCCACCGCAGCTACAGGTGGCAAGGGCCACCGACTGGGGGGGTCGGTTAAGGGAAGAAAGAAAGGGTTAAGGAAGAGAGAGTTAGAAAGAGATTGGAAGAGAGATAAAATTGAATCGCAAGAAGTTAGAGAGAGAGAGAACCGATTGAAGCAGTTGAAGGAAATCAGCAACTAAAATAGGTAACCTATTTCATCTTCACCTCTTTAGTTTTACTCCCTGTTATCATAGACTTTGATTACTGAATTGGTAGGACACGAAATAGAAAAGAAAAACAAGAAAAACCAGAACTGGGTTTACGGCTGGAAATGGTGATTTAAAAATAGGTGAAACCAAATCAAGATTTGAACCATAATATGGATAGGAAACGTCTCCAGGGACCCAACGCACTTCGAATCAGCTTAAATGGTCAAGAAATGGCCATTCTGTGGCCAGTTATTCCCTCACCGGTGCAACGCCGGAAACTGGAAATGGGTGCGTGAAACCGGTGATGTTGGAGGTAAAAACCAGTCCTAAAATGTTCCTTATAATCCTAGAATTCATTGGGAAGAAAAACAGTAAAGTTTGGACGTAAAATCACGAAGATCCGTGAGGAATTTCACTGCTCCGGCGACTGTGGCCGGAATTCCACCGGAGAAGATGACCGGATTGTCGAGGGAGCTCCCGGGTCAAAACGGGACCGGGTTTGTGTCGGACCGGGTCGGGACCCGACCGAAAATGATTAGGGGCAGTGATGCTATGTCGTTTTGAATGTAAATTTAAAATCAATTGGGCTTGTTTGGTCACGGATATAAGGGATTGGAATTGGGTTGGAGTTGTCCAAACCGTGGATAAGGTGAGAGAATTGGATATCTCAAAACCGGTTCTCTGAAGTTAACTGAACCGGTTGGTTCACAGGGGAATAGAACCGGTTTAGGGTTTCTGGTTCTGAACCAACTGGTTCAGACCGCAACTCTGCATAATTACATTTTGACCCCAAAAGTTATAGATAATTCCACTAAGGCCCAACAGAGAAATGTTAATTTTACAAAAATACCCCTGACTCAAAAGTGGGTCAAACGAGGTCCAAATAGGGCAAATGAATAGTCAATTTTTATTATCTCGCATGCTCTGAGTCCAATGGTGAGGTCCGTTTCACGAGACGGAGTCCCAAAAAGTTACGACTTGTAAAAAAATGACCAAAATACCCCTGCTTCATAGGTGAGTCAAATGGACTCCGATTGACTTAAAGAACTAGTGAATTTTTATCATTCTGAACCTTCCGAATCTATTGGTAATGTCAAAATTATGAAAAGAGGTTCCAAGAACAACAGACATATAAAAGTCTAAATAAGTATTAGAAATACTGATCATAGCAAGGCATAGAATTTGGTGAATAGAAATTATTCTAAAACGTATTTACTGATATATAGGGAACTCAACGGGAAAAGGCAAACCTACAGGAGACTAATTTAGCAACGCATTAGAGGTAAGTAGATACCCGTTCTCTTCCATGTGGTGTTATCAAGCCAAGTTCATTCTTTTACTGCCAAATTTGTACTCCTGAGCGTATCTGATGTTATTGTCTCCACAATGTGATATTGTTCTATCTGGTGGACATTGATTTATTGTTGTACCATTGTTATCATGTTTTGAAATGCCTATTGTTATGTTTCCATTGAATTGATGATATTCCATTTTTACATACTCATATGGAATCATTTATGATCATGAAATGTTTATGTATACTGGATTTGTGCTCAGTCACAATATCCACCCGATGCTTTTAAATTCACTGAAGACCTTCGGGTCGAGTCCGTGAACGGACATATGGCCATACACTAGAATGCACTGAAGGGGGTAAACCGGGCCCCCAAGGACCGAGGGCATATCAAGCCCTGACACAGAACAAAAGCATCTCTTATACGATTGCTCAACTATAATTGTTGAATTACATTGTTCTTGTGATTATCTTGTATTGCGAGATATTCCTTTATTGATTTGTTGTGATCAATTATAATGGCAGTACTTTTTGTTATTGTATTATCGTCGAGAATTCCAGGACATTGTTATGCCATTCCTACTGATTACACATTGTGATCCCACTGTTCATTTGCCACTATTCACATGTTAAGAGTTTCATGTTGACGTTATGTCCCTTACTCCTAATTGTACATTGTGTTCTATTGTTTATTGGCCCTTATGGCAACTGTTCCCATTGGCTATCATAGCATCTTATTTCTTATGATTGGCTATCATATTCTTGTTCTTGGATTCATATTCTTTTATGATCCTCGATACCAGTGTCGGAGATCTGTATTTACTTGCTGGGCTCTTGTAGCTCATTCCACCTTCCTCACCCCCATTTCAGGTACTGATGCCGCGAGACCCCGGTAGGAGTTTAAAGACGTAGAAGGACATTTGAGGAAATGCATCAGTTTATGTTTTAGTTCTCCCATGTATTCACCACCCTCGGGTGCTGGTCATGTTTGGTTCTTATTTTGTTTATGTAGAACCATATTATGTATTGTAAAGACTTTCGCTAACATTGTGTATTGAAAGACTTCCGCTGTTATTGTTTTGAGGTTTTAGTACTTTGCATATTAGTACTATGATACAGGAATGGAAAAAGTAGGGACGGCCTTCGGGTCGGCCCCGCGACACGAGATCCGCATAGGGTGGATTTCGGGTCGTGACATATAAGTTATTCAATGCCTAACATAAAGAACATAAATAGTGTTTCAGTACAGTGTGTTTCAGGATTATACCCCGATTAACTGTTATTGTATATTTACTATAGGATCTTCATAGTTTAACTATTGTACATATTCTACTTTGTCTATTACTAGTCATATGTGTATTATAGATGTGATGTGAATATACATGATGAGACTTGGATTTTGGTGGGTAAAATGATGTAGATAGATTCAAATATTATGTGTTTGATCATGTGGGATGTAAATGGACACATTGGTATAGCATGGTTTGACATTTAGTTTCATCTTGGCTTTTAAGAGAGGGAGCATACCCTTATAATACCTGGACTTCTTTGATGAAGATTGTGTTTTCCTTTGGCTGCGGGCCATGAATCCATGTAAATAAACATTTGTTTCCATCGAGCTGGTAACCTATAAAGCACCTAGACTCATCGAAGTTTGGCTATTTCAAGTAAAGTGTTATCATTAAAGCATTGAACATGGAATATTGCATTTATGAAAAGGTCCATATATGAAGCATGAGTGTGTTACATGGAATGCATTATTGAATGATGTACTTATTGACAATGTGAGTTCTATTGTGAATTGCATTTGTTTTATTGTATGCGATTGATATTGCTTTAAATACAAAATGAAAGTGCGTTATGGGGCATGTATATATAGTTACATTGCATATTTGGACATATGATACATTATTTATTTTACGATTGTTATACATCACTGAATTGTATCTTAACCCGTTGGTTAGTGTATTTGTATATGTGGGTTGGTATATGATACTTGTTGTATCATATACTTGCATACTAGACTTTAGAGATTGTCCTCATCGGGATTGTATTAGATTTGTAAGTTGTGTGCTAGTGGGTTTTAAGAAACCCTACTGAGCATTATGAATCGCCTTTGCTATTCATGGTAATGAAAGGCACAAAAGATGTAGATGATAGTTGCAGGTGCAACTCTAGAAAAAAGACAAATTTAGATTTTGTGTCTTGATTTTTAGATGTTGGTGATATTGGACTTGTACTATTAAAGATAGTTGAAGTTAGATATGAATATTGTATATATTTTGTATATTGTTATTATTCTGAAAGAATGATATTATGTTGTTGGACTTTGTGAAACTTCATTTCAATTAATCCCATTATGGGACTTGAACAAGTATAAGCACGATTACTAAACAAAAAAAATTCAAGAAATGTTTATTTTTAATACACTTGACTAGGTTGATTAGTTTAATTTCCTTCTAGTTAGGATTCAAATGACCCTATTATCAGGCCTTCTGGGTTAGGTCGTGACATTTTTTTTCCCTTAAACTTATTTCTAGTTAAACTAACAACATAAACTGTTTTTTGATTAAATACAAAAGCCTAAAATTTTTAACTTAATCCAAAATTTAAACATTACTCTAATTAAGAACAACACATAAATTTCCTTTTTAATAATAATATTAATAATAATAATAATAATAAAAGATCCTTGCACAGTGCTCTATTCCTCCATGAGTTGGAACCTCAAAGGATTCATTCTTATACCCAACATTATCTGTAGAGACCTGAAAAATGAGGGTAATTTTTTTGTTTTTGTCGGTAGGGCACTATTCATATACCGTTTGCCGATAGGGCGCTACACTACACTTTTAGACATAAGACATGTTTAGGAGCATATTTTGAGTATGTCGTAGAAGAGAAATATGCTTATAATGTTAAAATACACCTCCTATAAAAATTTAAGCCAATTCAGAGATAGTTTCAAAAATTGGACCAAAAGGGCATCCCTAGGTGGACCCGGCCAAACCCGGCCACAGGCGAAAATAAATTCTTTTAATTTTATTTAAAATAATTTTAAGAATTTTGGCTATAGCAAAATGTCGAATTGAGGCGTTTCAGGACGGGTTGTAGTGTAACGGGGTCCCGGATTCATTAAGGGCAAAAAGGTCATTTTGCCCTTTTGCCCCTTTAGTATAAATATAGCCCCGTAGTGTTAAAAATCAAACTTTTGGTCTGAAGAAGGCGTAGCTTCACATTCATGGGAGAAAAGTGAAGAAAAACCCTAGGTTCTCCAAGCTTCAAGCCACCAAAACACACTCCTAGGCCAAGATTCTTGCAAGACTTCCTTCTGGGAAGTTGTTCCTCTCATCAAGAGCTATATTCTCACTAAAGAGTTTGGCTGCACAGTGAACACAACTCCCTCGGGTTCAGAAAAATCAATTTAGGTATGATATTTTGCTAAGTAAGGAATAGGATAAAGTTTAGGAGTGTTTTATAAGTTGATTAAATGATTCATATGTTTATTTGTTGTTAGAAAGTTACTTAGGATGTAGTTGCTTTGAAAACCTAGAGTTGGTTGTGTATGTACTTATGCATTCTTTAGGAATTTGGAAAAGTGATAAACATGAATCATGACTATAAGTGAAATTCATTGTATTCTAGCTTAAGTTCATATAGACAAAATCTTGCAGTTGGAAAGTTATGATTTATTTAAGGTGTTGGTGCTTTATGTATTTTTCAATCTTTGAGAATTTGTCAAAGTGATGAATATGTAACTTGTTTATATGTTTGATTCATTGCATTGTAGCTATTGTTCATGTAGAGAAACTCTTGTGGTTTGAGAGTTATGATTTATTCCATATGTTGATACTTTATGTATTTTATGATCTTGAGAAATTGTTAATGTTGTGAATGTGTAATGTGTTTATATGTGAAATTGATTGAATTACATGTTAGGTTCATGTAGACAAAGTTTTGTGATTCAAATGTTATTGTTGTTTTAAGTATAATGCATTATTTAAATCATGCTTCATGTGTTTGGTAAAATGCTTCATTGAAATTGCATTATTGCATGGTGAAATCAAAGCATATTGGCATATGGTGAATCCTTTGAAAACAAAGTGTGGGTTGAGCACTTGGTGCTATGCATTATGAGGGTGTAGATCCTATGGTGAAAAACCCAAAATTGGCCATTGCATCAGTGCCTAGTATCCAACGGGAGCGATCCATGAACGGGACATTGGTACTCTGACCCAACGAGAGCGATCTGTAAATGAGACATGGATGTGGCATTGAGTTGCATGGGTGTGTCCCGCATATTGCCCTTCCATTATATTGATGAACTGGAAGGCATGTAGATTATAAATGTACACTTGCACATGCCACTCCTTAATTTTGTTCCTTGCATTAGCACAATGTCATACCAGCAGTTGAGCTAACCCCTCGTGGGATATCATATTACAGATGAGGCTCCCGGTACTTGAGACTTGAGGAAGTCTTGAAGGAAGGAGAGGGAGGGGACTTGGATGGACATTTGGCCCTTGGGGCACATTTTTGTATGTATCGGCATAAGCCCGAATGACTTGTATTTCAATTTGGAAAAGTAGTGGATTATAGGCCTTGGGCCATTTTAAAGTGTAAGGGTTTAAACCCAAATGATATGTAGGATATCTTTATTTAATGAGTATCATATATATATATATATATATATATATTGATACAAATAGATGTGTATGTTGAAAACAAGGGATGTATGTTTAATTTACATGAATTGTGGCCACTGAGTAAGGGTGGGTTGTGACATACTTATACATATGAAGTATTGCAAAATATTAGGTGAAAAAATGCTTAGAAAATAAAGAAAACCCTGTCAAAATTTTGTGAAATTAAAAGAGCCATTAGGTGTGTAAAATGCCCATGAATAAGTAGGAAAAAGTGCCACAAAGTGGGGTTAAAAGCCTTGAGGAAATAGGCCAAAACTAGAGAAATTTAGCCGCAGTTACTATAGTAAAAATTCAAAAATAGGAAAAATCAGGTTGTAGTCATGAACAGTAAAATTGCATAAATCAAACCCAGGCCATGCCAATCCCCTGCCGCGCGCCCCACTGCCCTGTGCCATACGCGCCTGCTACCCAGCCCACGTGCACCAGCGTGACAACTCATGATACTTGTCCCTTTGGCCACCTTTTTGAGCCACTTTTGGGCACCCCTTTGAACCATGTCTGGGCACCAAATTGGGCCATTTTTTGCCAACCTTTGGGTCATGTTTGGCCACCCCCTTGGGCTACTTTTGGTCATCTTTTTGGGCCACGTTTGCCCCCCCCCCCAATTGAGTTATGTTTGGCCACTCTCATGGGCCATATTTGGTCACTTCCTTAGACAATTGTTGGTAGACTTTTTGACCTATTCTTGGCCTATGTCTTACGACAATTGGGGCCCATTTGGGGTTATTATTCCAAGACATATTTAGAGACATTTTGGGGCAAATCTTGGGGGCCAATCTTGAACGTAACTTAGACAAATTTTGGACATTGGTCGGGGGAGATGTTGACTGCAATTTAGGACTTTTCTTGGGTAAGTCTAGTTAACGAATTTTCATTTTTATTTTTGGGAATATGAGAAAATAGATGAGTAATCAATTAAATCTGTTTAATCATCTTTTATTTATTTTTCTTAATTAATTTTCACTTACCCTCGGGTTTATGGAAATTCGAGGCGTGACATTATCTCCAAGTCTGGTCCCAAACTCCCTAGCATTCCAATTGCCCATGATATTTATGTGTGGTGAGAAACGGGCTTAGTTCGTGAATTTAGCCTCATACCTCTCATTTTCTAGGAGCCACCAATGATGCGTCACTTCTTTGAATACTAATGTTGTAGCAACCTTTTGCTCTTCGGTGCAAGGAAGGACTGTTAAGGTACGTACCATTTCCAAGACCCATGCTTGACCATCGATCATCGTTGCAAGCCTATCAAACCCAGGGGGTTTGAAGTTTTGGAACATTTTGTGTGTCCTTGTATTTCTTGCATCAGCAGGTTGTCCCTGCCCTTGAGGTGCCCAAGGATTAGGTGTTTGCTGTCGAGCCTCACTCTGGGCTTGGACATTGTTCATGGTTCGCGCCAATGCTTCTAGGATTTGTTCGACGTTGTTTAGGCGCTCATCAGGGTTCCCTATATTCCTTTGAGCATTTACCATTTTCACTGCTATGAAAGACAAACATTTTTAGTTAGTTCATCTTCATATGCTATATCACATAAGGTTATATTTATTTACCTTATCATTTAAAGTTTAAGATTTTTAATAATCATTTTTTTTATTCTAATTATGGGTTCTATAGCCCACGCTTATCTTCTAACCCTTTTACTTCACTATGGTTGTGGGTCACATACCCCACGCTTACTTCTAATCTTTAGACTTTAACACTTTACTGCGGGTCTCATACCCTACCTTCACATCAAAACTTACACTTAACTCTACTGCGGGTCCCATACTTGCCTTCACATCAGAATATATACTTCAGAACATTTAATTCACTCTATTGCAGATCCCGTACTCCGCCTTCACATCAGAACATTTACTTCACTCTATTGCGGGTCTTATACCCCACCTTCACAACAGAACTTATGGTTTCCTTAGGTTTTTCTTTAGTAGGTTATTTGATAATCTTAATTTTATTAGGTAGCCTAGGACTTACCTAAACCTATAGCTCTGTTACCAACTCGATTGGTATCACTTGGTTCCTAGAAAACCAACCTATACCTCTAATACCACTCTGTCACGACCCGAAACCCTTCATAGATTAGGGATACGCGATCGCCACCCCTTGGCTCTAAGACCGGCAGGTGAAACGAAAACGGTAGTGCCGGACGGCATGTGAACTTATCATTGAACATGAAAAGGTTTTGTGGAAGCGTGAACACAATTCGCACATCTGCCCGGAACACACAAATAATACATATACACAGAGCTTGCTAAATATACAAAGCTTCTTCTAAATCTACTAAATTTTTAAAAACTTAAACATATTACATGATCATTGTCCTCAGGGACTTAATTAAATAACTTGTCTGAAATCAATACTACAAAAGTATTGACGAGCTACTCGCCTTGACATTCCTAAATCCTATCTATTGAACCTGTCTTCAGCTAATTTCACATATAACCAAAATGCTAACACAAACATGGGGCCCCTGATACCCTTCTTTAATATGGTTAAGGCTCTCATTCATCCTTGTTACCTAAAAGAAGTCACGGGTGACGAATCCATGTGAGCACTTTGTCATGGGTTTTCATCTAATACAAAATATAGAAAATCTTCAAAAAGATAGCATGAAGCATTCAAGGAATTCAAGCAAAGTGTTTAATTTATCAAACACGGAATACGGGAGTCTTCAAAACATAAAACACAAAGCATTTAAGGTATTCGAGTAAAACTTGTATTTCACAATACAAAATACAAGGCTTCAGTTTTTATTACAATTGAAAACATATATCCTTTGATCATGAAATCTGAACATATAAATCACGTTTAGAGTAATGGGGGATAAACCTTTTACCAATACTGAACGTAACATCTTTTCACTTTTATCTTAGTAGAATTTGTTTTGAACCGGACTCCAAGCTTAATAGATCAGTGGAGAAATCTCATGCCTGGGAGATAAACCTTCTATCGGGCATTTCATAATTATGAGTGCTTACGTGTTCCTTATCTTGCATTACCAGTTCACAAACAAGAGGTATTTAAAACCCAATTGTCAAATAGATGCTTTTCAAAAGCATTTTAAACATAACTTTCAAGAGTATTTAAATATAGCTTTCAAGAGTACTTAAACATGGCTAGAATGAAAATATTCACTTTCGAGAGGAATTTAACACAACTTTGTAGTTAAAACAAACATACTGATGTATGATCTTTATAAACAGTTAGCATTTAAAATAAACACATTTGTAGTTTATTATAGTATTTGAAAATGGAACAAGTAGCATATTTGAAACACAAGTCATGAAAATACAAGTATTGAATTTAAAACATTTCAGGGTCATAGAGTTAAAGCCTTCGCTTCAAAGTCCAAGATGACTCACCTTGATTTCTGAGGTTCGTGCTACTAGTGGGCTTTTCCCATTCCTTTGTAGCTCCTAAGAACAATTCATGAAAAGTCTATTAATTCCATATTTAACTTAAATAACCACCTATTTAGTGTTCTTAATTTTATTCTTAGACTCGGTGATTCCTAATTTCTTAGAATAGACGCTATTTCCTTTACTCGGGCTATTTGTAGTGTTTAGGGTAGTTTGTTAAACTTGCATTTTCATGCGTCTTATTTTTTAATACTTAATTTGACAATGTGGACCTCATTGATGGGTCCGGAACGTCGAAGAAAGTCAAATTAGACCCTCTCGGACTTCCATTTGGATTTGGGCATCATTAAGGGTAAAATGGTAATTATTGTATTTTACGTGTCCTAATTTCTGAGATTCCATCTCATAAAACGAACTTCGCCATTGGGTCTAGAATGTCAAAAAAGTCATAATACACTATTTCTTTATTTTAGTTGAGCATGGAACATTTTATTATAATTAAATTAAATTTATTTAATTTAATATTATATATATTTTATAAATATTTAAACACAAGTACCACGGTGGCATAGTGGCACACGTGTGGCCCTTAAGTCTCCACACGAACAAAGGTTGGGGGTTTGAACCTAGGGAGTTGCGGCTCTTTTTTCTGATTTTTGATTTAACAAACAACAGACAAGGCAAGAAAACAGGGATAAGATATCCCAATCCTATCTAAGTTATCAAATCAAGGGCTTGTTCCTATTGCCAAATGGACTGAAATTCCCTTTTATTTCATTTAAACCAAAGCTATAAACAGCGTAGTTTTTTTTTTACCTGTTACTGCGTCTGGGCAGGTTTCAAATCGAACTCAAAACTAACCCGACTGACCCAACCCGTTACTGTTCATGTCACAACCCAAAACCCACCCTATGCGGATCTCGTATCGCGGGGTCGACCCTAAGGCCGTCTCTACTTTTTTCTTTCCTATATCATAGTACTAATATACAATGTACTAAAAATTTAAGACAATAAACAGCGGAAGTCTTTTCAATGATAATAATCAGCGGAAGTCTTTTTAATACAATGATCAGCGGAAGTCTGTTTAATACATAATATGGTTCTATAATAATCATAATGAGAACCAGACATAACCAGCACCCGTGTGTGGTGAATACATGGGAGAACTAAAACATAAACTGGTACATTTCCTCAAAATTTCCTCCTACGCTCTCAGACTCCAACTAGGGTCTTGCAGCGTCATTACCTGAAAAGGTGGTAAGTAAGGTGGAATGGGCTACAAAAGCTCAGCAAGTAAATACAGATCTCCGACACAAGTATTGGTGATCATAAATAATATGAATCCATGAATAAGAATATGATAGGCAATCATCAGAAGTAAGATGCTGTGATAGCCAATGAGAACAGTTGTCACAATGGCCAATAGACAGTGGAGTCACAATGTACAATAAAGAGAAATGGATATAACATCAACATGGAAACTCTCAAAACAATATATCAACATGAAATGTACTACCACAATAAATAGATCACAATCAAATCAATAAAGAATGTCTCTCAATATAAGATAAGTCATAAAGGATAGTGTCATTCAACAGTCATAGTCATATTAATCATATAAGAGATGCATTTACACTCTTCAGGGTTCGGCACGCCCTTAGTCTTTTGGAACCCGGGATACCCCCCAGTGGAAACTCAAATCAAACTAAACTCCAATCTATTGCCAAGTGTCCGTTCATGGACTAGACCCGTAGGTCTCCGGTGGATCAAAAAGCATCAGATAGATATCGTGACGGAACACGAATCCATTACACATAAACATATCATGATCATAGTGATTCCATAAGAGTATAAAAATGGAATATCATATATACAGTGGAAGTATAACAGTAGGCCTTTCAAGGCATGGTGTAGCATGGTAACAATGATATAGCAGTCAATCAATGTCCACAAGATAGAACAATATCACATTATGGAAAACAATAATATCGGGTACGTTCAATAGTACAAGTTTGGTAGTAAACTGAATAAGCTTGGCATTGGAAACACCATATGAAAGAGAAAGGGAATTTACTTACCTCTAAATGCAGTCTTATATCAGTAATCCGTGAGTTTGCCTTTCCTTTTCGAGTTCCCTATATATCAATAGATCTGTCTCAAAATTAATGTTATTCATCAAATTTTATGCCTTGCTATCATAAGTATCTCCAATACTAATTTAGACTTTACCATTGAGTCTGGAACGCCGAAGAAAGTCAGTTTAGGCTTTTGCAAAATTCCATTTGGGTTCGGGTAGCAGTTGGGGTATTTTGGTCATTTTAGTGTTTTCATGGGTCTTTATTTTTCGGGACATCATCTCGCGATGCGGACCTCACCATTGGACTCAGAATGTTAGTCAAAATACACTAATAACTTGTTTAATTTGAACACCAGGCTATTTCGCTATTATTTAATTTAATTAATTTATTTTATTTTATTTAATACAATTTATGTATAATATATATATATATATATATATATATATTTTCTATGGGATTAGTTGGCATGGGATTGTCCCGTCCAACTGGTTAAACACTCCTCTCTCTCACCTTTGGTCACCTGTTTGAGTCTCGGGGGCAGCAGCCCCCGCATCTTTTTTTTCTTTCCTTTTTAAAGCCAAACAGTGGCTAAGCCACTTATTCTCGGTTAACATATCCCCCATCCCTGATTTAATCCAATCCAATCCCCTAAGCCCGTAACCTATTCAATATATATATATATATATTAAAATAGAACGTATAAAACGACGCATTTTAATCCTTCCAAAACCCTAAACGATGTCATTTAGACCAAACCACATTGTCGTCTTCCCCACAATTCTCCAGTGAGAACCAGTAGGGTTCCGTCACCATCTCCGGTGACGGCGACCCAGTTCCGGTGATAACTTGCATCAAATCCAATGTAGTTCTCTCCCTCTTCTCTCAAGGATCTCCAATCCACCTTCTGTTTCTATCAAGACCTTCCCGATCTTCACGAATAGGGAGTTAAACCTCTCCGGTCAGTTTTCCGGCCAAACCTAAAATTCCATTTTCGCGAGTTCTGAACCACTGTTTTAACCCTATTCAATTTCTAATGTGTTTCTTCATCTTGGAGGGTCATTTTCTTAAACTCAAAACAAGTTTTCAATCAAGATTTCCATGGGACCCGAATTATTCCTAGAACCTACAACTCAATATTTCTACTTCATTTCTGCACCTTTTAAACTAATTCTTTTTGCATACAAAAACCCTTTGCATTCTAAATAAGACCTTACCCTTAAAACTATACAAATATACGTAAACATCATAAACCATAAAAGAGTTTCACTCACCCGTGTGAGCTTTTGCCTCGCAGTTTCCCCCTCCTTTTCTTTTGGTTCTTCACCTCTAAATATCAGAATTGCTCCCTGCTTCTTGGTTTCCTTCAATCGTTTGTAAACTTCTCTAAATGAACTACTCTATTTATAGAGAATTTCATGCGGTTTGCCCCCCACTTGCAGCCACCGTTTCTCTCTCTTCCCCCCTTTCTTGCTACCTTATTTGACTGCCTTTATACCGCTCATTCATCCTCTACCGTCCACGCACCAATTACACAAAAGATAATATATATATATATATATATATATATATACACTCCCACTTGCCCTCTCAAGGTCGGCAGCCTTGCTGCCTTCCTCCTAGCCGCACACCTCACCTCACCCACTTGACACACATACAGCCACTCAGCACACACACATAACTTCATATTTTGCATGGCAGCCTTCCCATTTTCTTTCTTTCTTTTCTTTTCATTTTCATTTTAATACCTACACATATATATAATATATACTATTCAATATGTACATACATATATACGTATATTTTTACGGTTTGTACTTCTATATATAAACCTATATATATATATATATATTGATATACCATAAAAGCACAGGCCAATCAACACTTGACACGTGTGACCACAATCCGACCTATGCTCGGCCAACATGATTCTCACTCAGCCAATGACTAAAAGCTCAAGCATCCAGATCATCATATAAGGTCGGAAGTGGCCGAACATATATATATAACCAGAACAGATCAACAGGGTCCAGACCAACACTCCAGAACTCGTCACCGCCTTAGCGGATGCCGAGCAGGGAATAAGGAAGCGGTCTTCAACAAGGAAGCAGTCTTCAACAAGGAAACTACCATCTATGGTTATCTCCATGCAAGGTAGCCGCAATCTCCAATAATCAAATCCCTATATTCATGGCATCTATGGTTATCTCTATGCAAGGTAACTGCAATCTCCGATGATCAAATCCCTATATTCATGGCTTCGAATCCTAATCAACTTAGGAAAGCCACGGCTTATAAATTAAACCCTAAAGGTACGCCTTATTTCTTATGCTCATTCTTTGGCTTTCAATACAGTCTTTCAATTCTTTTACTTACTTAAGCATCGGAGCGGCTACCGCTGGAGCCAATCTGGTGGTCCTCTGATCATCTTTCTGAGTGTTCTACAGGTCACGGAGTCCATACTTATTGCGAGCCGAAAAGTGCAGCATTAGTTTGGCGCCGTCTGTGGGAAGCGACGAATCTCCAAAGTGCTCTACTCATAAAACTCATCTCTTTCCCTACCGGAAAACCATGGCACCAAATCTCCGACCACGAAAGAATACTCAGAATTCGCAAAACACTCAACGTCAGCCGCCTGCTCCTCGCACAAAGGGACTAGCAGCCAATCCTATGCGACAAGAGATCGAAGTAATAAAACGACATAATGAACTGGTGCAGGAACAATTGCTTGCCATCACTAAAACGCTGGCAACGCTCACGCAGAATCGAGCAGCGGGTTCTCCTAGCCCGCCGGTCAACTTCGTTGCAGGAACGTAACCTCCTGTTGCCACAGAGAATGAAGAACTTCGTGCGCAGGCTCCAACTAACCAGCCTGGGCACCCCTCAGGCGTTGCTCACGCTGGCCGAGATCTGCAGCCATCAACAGTCCCTGGCTGGGGAACATCCGCCTTCATTCCTGACGTACATTACCGGAGCACTACCCGAGCCCCAACTCCAAGGGCCTCGGGAGCACACCCGGCACCGCAAGAGCCTCATCATGCAGCACCAATCCCTCCGGTTCGGAATCCTCCTCCGTCCGAAGGGCGTACTCCACCCTACTACCCTGAAGCCGAGGCTGTCAGGCAGGGTTCACAAGATGTCAGACTCAGAGACCCGCGGAGGGTAGATGAAATCGCCGAGTCGATGGACCGAATGATTGCCTTGAGAGGACCTCAGAACCCTCTAGAGCCAGATGAACTGGCCAGGCTGCTCGGAAGACTGGCCACCCCATTCACTCACGCCATTATGTCAGAAGAGAGGCCCAGAAAATTCATGGTGCCCAAATTCACCTTGTACGATGGATCTGGAGATCCAGGAGATCACCTCTCTCATTACCAGCATACGATGGCCCTTCACGGAGCCTCTGATGCTTTCATGTGCCGAACGTTCATCACCAGCCTGAAGGGAACTGCTTTGAAGTGGTTCCACAACCTCCCACCGAACTCTGTTACCAGCTTCTACGAGCTCGGTAGACAGTTCTTGGACAGGTTTATGACCAGCAGAAGGCTCAAAAGGAGGCCAGAATTCCTGCTAAACGTCAAGCAAACCAGGGAGGAATCCCTTAGAGCCTACATTGCGCGCTTTAACACCGAGCTCACGGAGATCACTGACTGCAGCCCGAAATTCCTTGTAGCAGCCCTGGCTGCCGGGCTTGCCCAAGGTGGGTTCAGAGATTCCTTGACAAAGAGCCCTCCTGCCGATATGGCGGCATTAATGGATTGGGCCAGAAAATACATCAACCTGGAAGAAGCCAACCGCACGTCCCAAAAGGGCAGAGATCAGACCCAGAGGGACAATCCAAAGTGGGAGGACCACAAGAAGGAGGATCACAGAAGAGACTCCAACAAAAAGAGGGCTAGGAGCCCAGAGAAAAGAACAGCACCCAGAGCTGTGTACAACTCCGGACCGAGGGAGTTCACCAACTTCACTCCTCTGAACACCACACCGAACCAGGTACTCCGGCAGATCCGAGATCGAGAGAACCTGAGGTGGCCGGAACCAATCAAGGGAGATCCCAGCCTGTGGGACCAAAGTAAGTATTGTAATTTCCATAAAGATCATGGACATACAACTAACACTTGCAGGACCCTCCGATATGAGATAGAGCAGCTCATAAAGAAGGGGCGTCTTTGGGAGTTCGTCAAGCAGGACGGAAGGCAAAACCCCCAAGAAGACAAGCCTCAGCAGCGGCCCGACCAGAGGCCCGAACAGAGGCAGGAGCAGAGGGAGGGACGTAACGAGCCCCAGAGGCAGAACAATCACGTCATCTACGTCCTCCATGCTGACTCCCCTGTCACAGGAATGTCCAACAGGGCAAGAAAGAGATACGCTCAGGAGGCTAGAGCCACCCCAAACGTACTACAGATCTCCAACGTCGAAAAGAGGCTCAAACCAGCACCGGAGATCCAATTCACCGAGCAAGATCTAGCAAGGGTACACTGCCCTCACAGTGATGCCCTTGTTATCACCCTCAGAATCGCCAACTTCGAGACCAGAAGAGTCCTGGTTGATACAAGCAGCTCCGTCAACATATTGTTTTATGAGCCGCTTAAACAGATGGGCATAGACCATGACAACGTCAAGCCCACCACCACCGTCATGGCAGCTTTTGATGGCAACCTCAGCACCCCTTTGGGGAGAGTCGACCTTCCTACCACTGTAGGAGAGGGTGAAGGGCAGAAAACCACCATCTCGGAGTATATGGTGTTGAACATGAAGTCTCCCTACAACGTCATAATCGGGAGACCTTGGTTACATCAGATAGGGGCGGACACCTCGACCCTCCATCAGTGTCGGAAGTACGTCCACAACCAGAGCGTGCACTCTGTCAGAGGATGCCAGCCAACCTCCCGAGAGTGCCACGCTATTGCCCTTAAGGAGAAGGCTCCCAAATAGCAATTACAGCACACTCGGGATTGTGCAGATCTGGTATTCACTCACTCTCCCGAGGTGGAGGATTGCCCATCCGGCATTGAAGAACCCCTGAGCCCAAGGGGACGCAACAGCCGAGCCAAACCTGTTGGCGAGCCCATTAAAGTACTGGTCAGTTCAGAAGCAGAAGGGCGTTACTTGTACATCGGCCCAGACCTAACACACACCGTGTAATACCCTGACCCAGATCGTACCCGAGCGAGCCATGTAAACCGAACCGATTGAGCTTTATGTCATGGTATCGAAAGGAACAGACGATTGTGAAATTTAAATGGTTTCGAATATACGGACAATGACAGGCTATATCGAGCAAGCCATTAACGAATATAGAAATAAAAAAATAAAATAGGAATTTGAAAGAAATAAAAATGAGAAATTAAATATATATATATATATATATGGATATGGATATATACAGGTGTGACCATGTAAATGAAGAAAGAAAATGTATATATATATATATATATATATCTGTATATGTGTGTGTGGTGTAACTGCTGTAACCGAAGGAAAAAGAAATAAAATAAAATAATAAGAAGAAGAAGCAAAAAAAATAAAATAAAATAAAATAAAATGAAAGATAAAATAAAAAAATAAATACATAAATAAATAAATAAAACATGTTGTGGCACATGGATAAATATATATATATATATATATGTATATACATTTTAAATACAGGGGGTTACAACTGAAAAAAAAAAAAGAAAAAAAAAGAAATGAAAGGGCGCAAGGCATGGATCAGATTTAATTTCAAACAAAACAAATGCACATAAGGATTGGAATAAAAGAAAATATTTGAGAGAGAGAAGTTGGGCGTTAAAATGGGGAGGGGGTTATGGCGCAGCAAATGAAGGGGCGGTGGGGCGGTGGTTACAGTAAGAGAGAGAGGGGGAAAGAAAAGAAAGAAAAGAAAGAGAATGAGGGGGATGGAGAAAGGAGAAGATGAATGTTCTCCAGGCGCATCTCTCTCTAGATTTCTCATTCTCTCACCTAATTGAAACATCCAATTCTCAGTAAATCCAACCCCTCTCACTCCATGGATCTGACCATCTCTCACGTATCGCAGTCAATACCGTGGCCTTGGTGTCCATATCAGCTTCATCCGATCCATCACCATGGATTTGTGGTCGGAGATCTAGCTCAAGAAAATGGAGGCCGATGACAACAAACAACTCAACCGCACCATCAAATTGTCCAGATCACGGCCAAACTCCCTAAACTGCTGTCCGTTCTAATCGGATCAGCGACCTTGCCACCACCACGAACGGCAGAACGTTGGAACAAGGTAACTAAGGCGATTTTTTTTTATGGAAGCACGAATTATAGATTTGATTTTTAGATGTAATTAAGCATGGAAATTGGTTGTACTCAAATTGAATTAAGAAAACGCAACTCGAAACTAGCAGGAAAAACTGGAATTTACAGAGAAAGATTTCAAATCTGTTTTTGTAATTTTGATCCATGAAAATTAATTTGAATGTTTAGGATTTATGTGTATAAGTTGTAGGAACATTGTAGGGATTAATTGGTGTTGAAACAGTAGAGAAAAGGTGAGAAAAATGGAAGAAAAAGGGGCTGCCGGAAACCGCACAGCCCCTGTGCAGTGACGGTTTTCCCTATTTTGGGAGTGTTCCGGCACTCCGATTGGAAACCCGAGGATAGATTTGAGTTGCCCATGATCTGTAGGTGTGAACCCCACTGAAAAATGCAAGAAAATCCGTCGCCGGCAAGTCGCCGTTGACGGAGAAGATGACCAGCATGCCGGAAATGGTGTAGTGCGGCTGGGGGTTTTGTGATTTTATTTTGGCCAAACCGGGTCGGGTCTGACCCGACCCACCCATTCAGATGACTGCCCAACACTTGTACTTCATGTGTAAATTTTTAAATTTGAGTTTAGATAGTGTTTGGTTAGAAAGGAGAGCTATCCAATGGTTGGGTTAAACTTGAGAAAAAAAAAAAAAGAGAATTAAAAATGTAATAACAGGGAATGGAAAAATTGGTATGGGCAGGGAATTGAACCTGTGACCAAAGGGGAAAAGGTGAGAAGCTTAGCCACTGTGCCACCAAGGCACATGTGGTCTGTTTGGGCTCAAATACGATATGTATTATTCATATTAATTAATTTAAATAAATGATTTAAATTAATAAATTTTAAATTTAATTTCGACGACTAAATTAGTAGAACGAATAATGAAAACTTATTATTTTGGACCCTCTGAATTTAATAGTGAGGTCCGTTTTACGAGACGGAGTCCCGAAAAAATAAAATAACCGTAGAATGCCAAAATGACCAAAATGCCCCTACGTCAAAGGTAAGTCAAACGGACTCCGATTTAGTTAAGTAAATAGTGAATTTTTATTAATTCAAACCTAATGGACTCAACGGTGAGGTCCAAATTATGAAAACAGAACCCAAAAAGTAGAGACACGTAAATGACCATTTTGCCCTTGGGTAAATTAAGTTTAAAATGGAAATCGTAAAACATAAATTAGTAAGGGAGGTATTTAGAGTAACGAGGCATAAATTCAGTAAATGATATGAAAGCTGAAACGTGTTTATTGATTTATAGGCAAGTCAAAAGGAAAGGAGAAAGTCACGGGATATTAAGACGTTGATGAGGTAAGTGGATTCCTATCTTTGATACGTGGTTTCCAAGCCACGTTCTTTCCATTACTGCCAATCTTGTACTCATATATGTATTCACTGTCATTGTTTCCCACCATGGATATTGCTCTACCTGGTGGATGCCTATTGGTTGATGTTGCATTACTGATTCATTTCATTGATATCCATTTACTGTATGTTATGTTATGATGTTCCATGTTTTGGTACATTCATATGGAATACTATAGAATCTTAATTTATGTTAAGTGCCGGGTTTTGTGCTCAGTCACATTACCTATCTGATGCTATCTGATTGACTGGGACCTACGGGTCAATTTATGGGACCTACAGGTCAAAAAGGACATATGGCAATTATGGCGTTTTTACGCATTAAGGAAAATGGGCATTTTATATGCATTTATGTTAATGGGGGGTATGCCGGGCCCCAAAAGACCGAGGGTCTGCCAAACCCTGAACAGAGTAAAGGCATCATCCATGTTAATTGATATTGTTCTATGTTGATTGGTTTGATTCATTGGACTTGACTGTGACCGTTCCATTATGGCAGTATTTATGTTGATTGTGTTCATCGAGCCTATTCTATATTCATGCTACACTGTTACTCTTGACGGTTATTGTACGTTGTCATTCATTGGTTACTCTTGACTGTTATTGTACCTTGTCGCTTATTGGCCATTGTGGCATTTTACAGTTGACTCGAATCGTTATCATGACTGGCTATCATGTTACTTTGACTTGTATTCATTTATGTCATCCCCATCCGTATTGGGGATAGGCTTCTACTTACTGAGTTTGTAGCTCACCCCTTACTAAATTTTTCAGGTGAGAATGTTACAGAACCATAGTAGGAGATCAGGAGCTTAAGGAGACAGTTGAGGAGCATAAGAGTAATGAATGAAGTCTCTCCCATGTACTCACCACCTAAGAGTGGTTTAGGATCAGTTTATTGTTAGTTTGAAGTTTAGTCTTTGAACAATAATTGTAATAAAGCTTCCGCACTTTAATGTCATGGTTATATTATTTACTGTTATCATTGGTAAAAGAATGGAAAAAGTAGGGACGGCCATTGGGTCGGCCCCACGATACGAGATCCGCATAGGGTGGGTTTCGGGTCGTGACAGCTTGGTATCAGAGCAAAGTCTTAGGTTCTAGTGAGTCATGGGAGACAGGATTAGAGTACTAGAATTGTTAAAGTCTAAGAGTTAGTCGATGGATAATACTGACATTACTAGGCTAGACTTTTATGCGAACACTGACAGTTATTTTACGTATACATTGTCTGATTATCCTTTACAGGAAAGGTTAACACCAGTAGATGATTGGGCTACTGTACCAGTATCCGTAGGTATTTTTCAGTTACTTACAATCTGCCCATATATTGTCTAGGAAAATTGATTTATAGTTCCGCATTTACTGTTAGGTTGAACTTTGAAACAGAACCTCGAGGCTACTTGTTAACTGTTTCGATGCCATTGAGAGCTTGTTATTAATGAATACTATATATCGGGGAAAAGACTATATGTTATCGGTGCTTCCTCAATGCTGGATCCTGGCTAACATGGCCTCCCACCTCAAGTCTGAAGCAGACTCCACAATTAAAATCTCCTTTCAGCCAGGATCCAGCATTGAGGAAGCACCAGTTGCTCAAATTGATGAACAGCCCCAGAACTGGATGACTCCAATCCTCTAGTATCTAAGATCCGGGCTCCTCCCAGAAGAAAAAAACAAAGCCAGGAGAATCCGAATCAGAGCGGCTCGGTACCTGATCCTGAACAACAAGCTGTACAGAAGGTCGTATTCTCAGCCTCTGTTGAAATGCTTAGCTCCAAACGAATCACAATATGTCTTGGCTGAAATACATGAGGGAATCTGCGGGAATCATAATGGGGGCAGAACTATAGCCCCCGAGCCCTATCACAGGGTTACTACTGGCCTGGCATGCTGAAACAGGCAAAGGAATATGTTCGGAAGCGCGACAAGTGCCAGAGATTTGCCCCGTACCAACATCAGCCTCATCATGAACTTATCCCGATTCCTAGCCCTTGGCCCTTTGCTCAGTGGGGAATGGACATCGTGGGTCCGTTGCCAAGGGCACCTCCAAACAGGAAATATCTCTTGGTGGCCATTGACTATTTCTCTAAATGGGCCGAAGCCGAGCCTCTAACACATATCACAGAAAAGGAAGTTGAGAACTTCACCTGGAGGAACATTGTATGCAGGTTCGGCATACCACGTGTAATTATCTCGGACAATGGGACACAATTCACTGGTAAAGGCTTCAAGGCATTCTGCGAAAATCTCAATATCAGGCAACACTTTGCCTCTCCAGGCCATCCACAAGCAAACGGGCAAGCAGAGGTCACCAACCGAACAATCCTTGACGAGTTAAAGAAGAGGTTGGAACAGGCCAAAGGAAAGTGGGCAGAAGAACTCCCTGGGGTTCTTTGGGCCTACAGAACAACCAGAAGAACTCCCACCTCTGAAACTCCCTTCTCACTAGCCTATGGAACGGAAGCAGTAATTCCGGTCGAGATCGGTATGCCAACCCTGAGGACTGAGGCCTTTGAGCAAGAATCCAATGATCAGCAGCTGATGGAAAACTTGGATTTGCTCGAAGAGAGAAGGGATCAGGCCAGCATCAGGATGGAAGCCTATCAACAGAGAATGGTCAACAAATCCAAGGTAGGACTCAAGACAGTCAGCTTTCAAGTTGGAGACTTCGTTTTAAGAAGAGTCTTTCAAAACACCAAGGATCCTACCATGGGAAAGTTGTCACCAAACTGGGAAGGCCCATACAAGGTAACAAAGGTTGTTCGACCTACCACCTACTGGCTAAAAGACATGACTGGGAAGCCTGTTCCTAGGCCTGGAATGTGGAACACTTACGGAAGTATTATCAGTAGAGAGGTTTTCTTTTACTTCCATAAAGTGTCCATCTATTAATGCACAGGCCTTCAGAGCCTGGTCCATAAAATGCACAAGTTTTCATACTTGGTCCATCTATTAATGCACAGGCCTCCAGAGCCTGGTCCATAAATGTACAAGTTTCAACACTTGGTCCATCTATTAATGCATAGGCCTCCAGAGCCTGGTCCATAAATGTACAAGTTTCAACACTTGGTCCATCTATTCATGCACAGGCCTTCAGAGCCTGGTCCATAAATGTACAAGTTTCAACACTTGGTCCATCTATTAATGCACAGGCCTCCAGAGCCTGGTCCATAAATGTACAAGTTTCAACACTTGGTCCATCTATTAATGCACAGGCCTCCAGAGCCTGGTCCATAAATGTACAAGTCTTCGTACTTGGTCCATCTATAAATGCACAGGCCTCCAGAGCCTGGTCCATGAATGTACAAGTCTCAATACTTGGTCCATCTATAATGCACAGGCCTTCAGAGCCTGGTCCATAGTATACAGGTCTTAAATACTTGGTCTATTTCTTAAATATACAGGCCTTCAGAGCCTGGACCACTCTAATGCACAGGCCCTCCGAGCCTGGTCCGTCTTCGATTAGCAAACTCTATGATCCAGTCCATCCAAAGACAGAAGTTCCGAACATCTACAAACTAAAGTTTCCTAGATCGGAACATCTCAGATCTGATATTTATATTATTTAGCTTATCTGCCAAACAAACAACAAATACTATGGTACCGATCAGGAGCGAAGTACTTTGATTCAAGCATTTTTCTAAGTTTCTTTGATTTATTCTCAGAACATTCAGAAATGTACAAGGAAGTGTTTTAACTACAGAAAAGCACATTCGAATACAGAAGACATCAGATCTGAGAAAAAGAGACTCAATTTTATTTATAAATTTACATCAATACAAAAATATCATTACAGAAGCTACTACTGAAGCTATTACAGAAGCTGCTACAGAAGCTATTACAAGAAGATGCAATTCTCAACATATTGGCTTTTTTCCTAGGATGATAAAGGGGCACAAGAGGCCAAACTTCCATTACCACGGCCACCGGCTCCATTTGAAAGGAAGGGGCCCTGAACCCCAGTCTGCATCAAGGAGCGCCCAGGCCATTTCATCATTGAGATACCATAAAAGCACAGGCCAATCAACACTTGACACGTGTGACCACAATCCGACCTATGCTCGGCCAACATGATTCTCACTCAGCCAATGACTAAAAGCTCAAGCATCCAGATCATCATATAAGGTCGGAAGTGGCCGAACATAAATATATAACCAGAACAGATCAACAGGGTCCAGACCAATACTCCAGAACTCGTCACCGCCTTAGCGGATGCCGAGCAGGGAATAAGGAAGCGGTCTTCAACAAGGAAGCAGTCTTCAACAAGGAAACTACCATCTATGGTTATTTCCATGCAAGGTAGCTGCAATCTCCGATAATCAAATCCCTATATTCATGGCATCTATAGTTATCTCTATGCAATGGTAACTGCAATCTCCGATGATCAAATCCCTATATTCATGGCTTCGAATCCTAATCAACTTAGGAAAGCCACGGCTTATAAATTAAACCCTAAAGGTACGCCTTATTTCTTATGCTCATTCTTTGGCTTTCAATACAGTCTTTCAATTCTTTTACTTACTTAAGCATCGGAGCGGCTACCGCCGGAGCCAATCCGGTGGTCCTCTGATCATCTTTCTGAGTGTTCTACAGGTCACGGAGTCCATACTTATTGCGAGCCGAAAAGTGCAGCATCATATATATATATATATATATATACATTTTTACTGATTTCTATAAGTGTATACATACACTTATTTTTCACTGGACTACTTGTACACACAAACATACACGTGCATGCGAATACAGTGCGTGCATGTATTACGAGACTAGGTCCTGGGTTGCTCGGGTGTTGCCTGGTACTGGCTATACTACACAACCCATTCACATTCCACAATCGTACGGCTCTATAAGATACCCTGATATAGAGCCTAAAACAGCTCAGATTACATTACTCAATCGACTTACCTCAGTATACATGTCGTATGCCGGGTCGGGATATCATATTCTTACCTCCTTAAAAATAAGTTTGTCCCCAAACTTAGCATATACTACTATGAAAATAATTGTGGATACTTGGCATGCATGTCATATTCTTGCTCCCTAAGTAGCTTCCTCTATTCGGTGATTCCTCCACAGAACTTTGACTAATGAAATAGTCTTTTTCCATAGAACCTGATCTCGACGACCAATATCTGAACTAGATGCTCTACGTAACTCAAATTCTCCTAGACGTCTAACAGCTCGTGCTCAACTACCTAGCCGTCCTCTGTATACATTTCCTTCGCATCGAAACATGAAACACATCGTGTACATGTGCTAATTCTAAAGGTAAGGCAAGCTGGTAGGCTACGAGTCCAACCTTTCTTGCCAAACCTGACTACACCCTTCATGGGTGACATCTTTAAAAACACATAATCACCTACCGTGAACTCCAACTCTCGTCTGTGAGCATTTGCATAGCTCTTTTGTCGACTCTGAGTTGCTAGTAAACGCTGTTTGATCAGTTGTATCTTCCCTGTAGTCTGTTCCACTATCTCTGGCCCATAGAGCTTCCTCTCACCCACCTTTGTCCAGCATAGTGGTAACCGGCACTTCCTGCCGTATAATGCCTCATATGGTGCCATACCAATACTAGCTTGATAACTATTATTGTATGTGAACTCTACTAACGGCAACCGATCCTCCCAATTTCCCTCAAAGTCTATGATACAAAACTCTAGCAAGTCCTCTAGAGTCTGTATCGTCCTCCCTGACTAGTCATCAATCTCGGGATGATACGCATTACTAAGACTCAATTTTGTACCCATAGCTTGTTGTAGACCTCTCTAGAATCAGTGCTACAAACTGTGGATCCCTATCAGATACAATCGATATTGGAACTTCGTGAATTCTGACAATCTCCCTGATATATGACTCGACTAGTCACTGTAGGGTCTGTGTCATCTTGGTTGCCAGGAAGTGAATTGTCTTGGTCAGTCTGTCCACAATGAGCCAGATAGAATCACTTCCTCTTGCTGTCTTTGGCAACCCTGACACAAAGTCTATTGTGATGTGTTCCCACTTCCACTCGGGAATAAGTAACGACTATAGAAGTCCTCCAGGCTTCTGATGTTCTACCTTGACCTACTGGCACTTGGCACATCGTGCTATGTACTCAGTTATGTCACGTTTCATCCCAGACCACCAATAAGTACCCCTGACATTATGATACATCTTGGTGTTCCCTGGATGCAAAGCAAATCTCGAACTACGTGCCTCATCGAGAATCTCCTTCCTAAGCTCTGGCACATTGGGTACGCAAATCCTGTCCTGATAATATAACATCCCCTCTCGTATTAAAAACTCGAAGCCTATGCCTGTCTCAGCTTCTTGACGAAGCTTAGTCAACTTCTCATCATGAGTCTGTTGCTCTCTAATTCTGACCACAATTGATAGACTGACTGTGACGTTGGCACACATTGCCTCAGAGATGGGCAGAACTATCTCTATCTCCATATCTTCCAAGTCTCTCAGTATCTCCGTCTGTATTGTTAATAGGCAAGGCAAACTCCCTGATGACTTCCTACTAAGAGCGTCAGCTACCACGTGGGCCTTCCCAAGGTGGTACTGTATGCTTACCTTGTAGTCCTTCAACAACTCTAACCAACGGCACTGTCTCATGTTGAGCTCCTTCTGTGTAAACAAATACTTAAGGCTCTTATGGTCAGTGAAGATCTCGTACGTAGTTCTGTATAAGTAATGCCTCCATATCTTCAAAGCGAAGACAATGGCTGCTAGCTCGAGATCGTGTGTCAGATAGTTCCCCTCATAAGGTCACAGTTTCCGTGAAGCATACGCTACCACTCTTCCGTTCTGCATCAACACACACCCTAAGCCCTTGAATGAGGCATCACTATAGATCACAAACCCCTTGGTTCCATTTGGTACTATCAATATAGGAGCTGTAACTAGACGTTCTTTTAACTCTTGGAAAGTCCTCTCCTGTTCCTCTGTCCAAACAAAAGGAACACTCTTCCGGGTCAACTAGGTAATAGGTGTAGCTATCTTGGAAAAGTCCTTGACAAATCTTCTATAGTAGCCTGCTAACCCCATGAAACTCCGCACTTCCGTGACATTCGTAGGCTGAGGCCAATTTATGATTGCCTCGATCTTTTGAGAATCGACGGAGATTCCCTCCTTGTTGATTACGTGTCCTAGAAATGCTATACTAGGGAGCCAGAACTCATACTTCTTCAGCTTAGCGTACAGTTTCTTCTCTCCCAACTTCTATAGAACTCTCCTCAGATGTACCTCGTGTTCTTCCTAATTCTTGGAATAAACCAAGATATCATTTATGAACACAATCATGAAGTCATCTAAGTACGGCTTGAACACACTGTTCATCATATCCATGAATGCAGCTGGGGCATTGGTTACCCCAAATGGCATAACAGGAAACTCTTAGTGTCCATACCATGTTCTGAATGCTGTCTTCTGAATGTCAGTGGGTCTGACCTTCAGATGATGATAACCGAACCTCAAATCGATCTTTGAGAACACTTGAGCTCCCTTCAATTGGTCGAACAGATCATCTACTCTAGGTAGTGGATATTTGTTCCTGATGGTAACCTTGTTTAGCTCTTGATAGTCAATACACAACCTCATGGTTCCATCCTTCTTCTTCACGAACAATACAGGTGCACTCCATGGTGACGAGCTGGGTCGTATAAAACCCTTGTCCAATAACTCCTGTAACTGGAGCTTCAGCTCCTTCAGTTCTGCTGGTGCCATCCTATATGGTGTCTTGGATATCAGTGTAGTGCCTGGCAGTACGTCGATGCAAAACTCAATCTCCCTATCTATGGGCATCCCTAGAAGATCATCTAGAAATACCCCAGGAAATTCCCTAGCGATAGGAATCTTCCCTAACTCAGGCTGCTAGGGGTCAGTGTCTTGGACATTGCATAAGAACCCGTGGCATCCCTTACGAAGTAGATGCCTAGCCTGGATAGAGGAAACGAAGTAGCGTGGAGAACCCACCCCTGTCCCCTCAAAATCAACTGTCGAAAATCGGGGGTTCTGTATGAGAACTCGTTTGGCCACACAGTCTATTGTAGCATGATTGGCATCCAACCAATCCATTCCAAGAATGACATCGAACCCACAAATTCCCAATGGTATAAGGTTAGCAATTAAACATGCATCCCCAATCTTTATCCCACAATTCCTATACATAGTATCCCCCAACAATGATTTCCTCGATGGTATAGAAACATTTAGTGAATATCCTAAGGGTTCTGTCACTATGTTCAATCTAGCAACATATGTAGGGGATATAAATAAATGTGTAGATCCAGTGTCAAATATAACATAAGCAGGCTGTGAGCATACTAAAAGAGTACCTGCGACTACGAAAGTTGTAGCTTGCACGTCTCCTGGTAAGATGTAGAAAACATGTCCTGCCTGCTATTGGATGTTCCCCTATCCACTCCTTTGGGCCTAGGGTCTAGGTGCTGCTACTCCGGGTGTTGGCGCCCTAACCGAAGCAGTGCTTGTCGTGGCTTGACCATTCTGGGGGCACTCTCTCGCAAAATGTCCCTCCTGGCCACAATAGTAGCAAGTGTTGCTATCCTTGAGGCACTGGCCTTTATGAATCTTCTCGCAACGGGGGCATTTGGTTACACCCCCTTTAGTGTTGCCCTGTCTCCTTTGACCAGACCTTGTTGCCTGTGATATAGCTCCAAGTCTGGTAAATGTAGATCCCTGTCCAAAAGAAGAAGGCCCTTACCTCCTATTATAGTTACCTCCCTGTTTCTGGTTTCCTCGTCTCTTGGCGAATTCCTCGCCACTCCTCTCTATGATTCGAGCTAGTCTCCACCACGTCATCATAAATAGGCAGTCGATGGGGTCTTAGTCTATCCTTGATAGACCACCTCAGCCCTTCCTTGAATTTGCGAGCTTTTAGATCCTCGCTATTGATAGCACTTGGAGCAAACCTGGCCAACTCAGTAAATGTGGCCTCGTACTGCTCTACAGTTATCATCCCCTACTGCAGTACCATGAACTCGACAACTCTCTGGTTTCATACTTCTTGGGAGAAGTACTTCTTGTTAAAGATAATGGTAAATCGTTACCAGTCCATGCCTGGCTCTCTAGCATCCTCTATCATCCACCACTTATGGGCCATCCCCTTAAGCATATAAATGGCGTGTGCCACCTTCTGAACCTCAATGCATATCAAGATTCTATAGATCCTGTTCATCTTTAATAAACATTCTTCAGCTACAATGGCTCCTCTCGTACCATCAAATGTCGAGGGTTTCATCTTCTGAAACCGCTCGTATAAAAAGGTGGGGTCTCGCTCATTCCCCTGACGACCACCTACGTTGCCGCCTGTATTGTCAGGCTGCTGCTGTCGTACCGGTTGTGCCGGCTGGCTAGTACTGGCCTAAATCCGTGGCAGAGACTCAATGACACTCTGCATCAATCTCTCTAACTAATCTAAACAATCTATAGGCAACGGATTCTACCTTGTGTTAACCATGTCTGTAAAGATAACCCATGAAGCTAACCAATAAGATGACCAGTCAATGTGTAAGGTAATGGTCAGTAAAATGTCAGTCTTATCTATCAATCCTAACTCTAGTCCTATCTCCCATGACTCACAATCGAACCTATAGCTCTGATACCAAGCTGTCACGACCCGAAACCCACCTACTGTCACTACCAGAAACCCACCCTATACGGATCTCGTGTCGTGGGGCCGACCCAATGGCTGTCCTTACTTTTTTCATTCTTTAACCAATGATAACAATAAGAAATATAACCATAACATTAAAGTGCGGAAGTCTTATTACATCATTGTTCCAAAACTAAAATAAGTCTGACAAATCCAAACGTAAACCAACATAACTTAAACATAAACCATCGTTTTAGGTGGTGAGTGCATGGGAGAACTACTGTATTCTACTGGGCTCCTTAACCGTCTCCCTACGCTCTGGATCTCCTACTATGGTTCCATAGCATTCTCACCTGAAAAATTTAGTAAGGGGTGAGCTACAAACTCAGTAAGTAGAAGCCTATCCCCAATACGGGTGGGGATGACATAAATGAATACAAGTCAAGGTAACATGATAGCCAATCATGACAATGATTGCAGTTAACTGTAAAATTCCTCAATGGCCAATAAATGACAAGGTACAATAACGGTCAAGAGTAATCAATGAATAACAACGTACAATAACCGTCAAGAGTAACAACGTAGCATGAATATAGAATAGGCTCAATGAACATGATCAACATAAATATTGCCACAATGAAACGGTCACAATCAAGTCCAATAAATCAAAAACCAATCAACATAGAACTATATCAATTAACATGGATGATGCCTTTACTCTGTTCAGGGTTTGGCAGACCCTCGGGTCTTTTGGGGCCCGGCATACCCCCCATTAACATAAATGCATATAAAATGCCCATTAACCTTACTGCGTAAAAACGCCATAATTGCCATATGTCTTTTTGACCCGTAGGTCCCAGTCAATCAGATAGGTAATGTGACTGAGCACAAAACCCGGCACTTAACATAAATTAAGATTCTATAGTATTCCATATGAATGTACAAAACATGGAACATCATAACGTAACATACAGTAATTGGATATCAATGAAATGAACCAGTCATGCAACATCAACCAATAGGCATCCAGCAGGTAGAGCAATATCCATGGTGGGAAACAATGACAGTGAATACATATATGAGTACAAGATTAGTAGTAATGGAAAGAACGTGGCTTGGAAACCGCGTATCAAAGATAGGAATCCACTTACCTTATCAATGTCTTAATATCCCGTGACTTTCTCCTTTCCTTTTGACTTGCTTATAAATCAATAAACACATTTCAGCTTTCATATCATTCATCGAATTTATACCTCCCTTACTAATTTATGCTTTACGATTTTTCATTTTAAACTTAATTTACCCAAGGGCAAAATGGTCATTTACGTGTCTCTACTTTTTGGGTTCTGTTTTCATAATTTGGACTTCACCGCTGAGTCCAATAGGTTTGAATTAATAAAAATTTACTATTTACTTAACTAAATCGGAGTCCGTTTGACTCACCTTCAACGTAGGGGCATTTTGGCACTCTACGGGTATTTTATTTTTTCGGGACTCCGTCTCATAAAACATACCTCACCATTGGATTTAGAAGGTTCTAAATAGTAAATTTGCACTATTTATTCGACTCGTTCGCATACTGAAATTTAATTTGGTAATTACTTGATTTAATTAATTTATAAAATTAATTAGGTGTACTAATATATATATATATATATATATATAATATTTGGCCCAAACGGACCACATGTGCCTTAGTGGCACAGTGGCACAGTGGCACAGTGGTCTGTTCCTATGGTCAGCCTCTCCCAGGTGTCTGGTTCCATCCGTGGGACAGCAGCTCCTCCCCCACTTTTTTTTTCCTCTTTTTCCACTTAACCAATCGGTGAATAAGATATTCCAAATCTGCATAATTTTATGCTTGAATTTCTAGACCCAAACAGCCCCATTTCCCATTTAACTTCCACGGCCAAACAGCCCCTGTCTTAATTTTAAAAAAAACAAAAGCAGCACAGTGCGCTTCTTCTTCTTCCTCACGTTTTTTTTTTTTCTTCTGGTTGTCTTCCCCCGACGACGGTGACTCATTGGTGAGGTTTTTCTTGTGGGTTTCCGATGGGTTCAATTGAAAATCTCAAGGAGACTCCATATCAACTATTGAAATAGGAATTGGTGAACTTTTGAAGTGCTAAAAATGCCACAGCAGTGGCTGCGCCGCTGTTGGGCCGTGTGCTGGCAATGGGAGTTTTTTTTTTTTTTTCATTTTCATTATGTTTCTCTACCAGGTTTAAACATCAAAATTGATCCTCATATTATTCCTGCACTTATACACATAATTTCCTAGCATTCAAATTGAATTTCATGAAACAAAATAGCAAAATAAAATTTTAAATCTTTCTCTGTAATTTCTGTTTTCCTACTCATTTTTGGTTGGTTTTCCTTGAATCAATTTGCAATACAACCCAATTTACATGCTTTAGAAGATTTCCAAAATCATATTCAAGAATAAAAACACAGAAGTTGATTCATCTTATCGTTCCAAACGTGACGCACAATGCTCTGTCCCAGTCACCCGACTTCACGTCCTGAGTTCCTCCACTCGGTCCCGATCTCCTTGGCTCGATTACTCCTCCTCTTCACACACTGCTCACTGCAAGGGCCAATACACTTTCTACCTGCAGCGCCCCGATTTCCCTTATCGCATCGTTTCCTGCGTGAGCCGTTTGTTCTGCTTCTTTTTCTTCTCCGTTTTTTTTTTTTTTTTTTTTGTTTCCTTCAGGTTCTAATGCGACGGTTGCTTATAAAAAAAAAAAACCGCCCCTCACTTAGTTTCTCTCTCTCTCTCTCTCTCTCTCTCTCTCTCTCTCTCTCTCTCTCTCTCTCTCTCCCGCGCCCTTCCAGTTTCTGCGCTTCAGCCCCCCATCCGTTTTCTTCTTTTCTTTTTCTTTTTTTCTTCAGTTACACCACATATATATATATATACACTTCCTTTATTTATTTACATAATCACACCTATATATATCCATATCCATATATATATATATATATAAGTTCTCATTTTTATTTCTTTCAAATTTCTATTTTATTTTTATTTATTTATATAATTTTTTTTAATTTATTGTTATTATTTTTTTTTTCTTATTATCGTTATTCAGTTGCCCTATCATTCATCCATATATTCCAATTATTGAAACTCAACCCATTTATTTCATTATCGTAGAATTAGGCCTTATTGGCTCGGTTATAATGGGTCAAGGTATTACACCTACTTTTTTCGTTCATGTATCATAGTACTAATATGCAATGCAATAAAAATTTAAGACAATAAACAGCGGAAGTCTTTTCAATGATAATAATCAGCGAAAGTCTTTTTAATACAATGATCAGCAAAAGTCTGTTCAATACATAATATGGTTCTATAATAATCACAATGCGAACCAGACATAACTAGGACTCGTGGGTGGTGAATACATGGGCGAACTAAAACATAAACTGGTACATTTCCTTAAAATTTCCTCCTACGCTCTCAGAGTCCTATTAGGGTCTTACAGCGTCATTACCTGAAAGGTGGTAAGTAAGGTGGAATGGGCTACAAAAGCTCAGCAAGTAAATAAAGATCTCTGACACTAGTATTGGTAATCATAAAGAATATGAATCCATGAATAAGAATATGATAGCCAATGAGAATAGTTGCCACAATGGCCAATGGACAGTGGGGTCACAATGTACAATCAAGAGAAATGGATATAACATCAACATGGAAACTCTTAAAACAATATATCAACATGAAATTTACTGCCACAATAAACCGATCACAATCAAATCAATAAAGAATGTCTCTCAGTATAAGATAAGCCATAAGGGATAGTGTCATTCAACAATCATAGTCATATTAATCATATAAGATATGCATTTACACTCTTCAGGGTTTGGCACGCCCTCGGTCTCTTAGGGCCCGGTATACCCCTTAGTGGAAACTCAAATCAAACCAAACTCCAATCTATTGCCAAGTGTCCATTCACAGACGAGACCCATAGGTCTCCAGTGGATCAGAAAGCATCAGATGGATATCGCGACTGAGCACGAATCCAGTACACATAAACATATTATGATCATAGTGATTCCATAAGAGTATAAAAATGGAATATCATATATACAGTGGAACCATAACAATAGGCCTTTCAAGGCACGGTGTAGCATGGTAACAATAATATAGCAGTCAATCAATGTCCAAAAGATAGAAACAATATCACATTGTGGAAAACAATAATATCGGGTAAGTTCAAGAGTACAAGTTTGGCAGTAAACTGAATAAACTTGGCTTTGGAAACACCACATGGAAGAGAAAGGGAATTTACTTACCTCTAAATGCAGTCTTATATCAGTAATCCGTGAGTTTGCCTTTCCTTTTCGAGTTCCCTATATATCAACTAGATCCGTCTCAGAATTAATGTTATTCATCAAATTTTATGTCCTTGCTATCATAAGTATCTCTAATACTAATTTAACTTTACCATTGAGTCTGGAACATCGAAGAAAGTCGGTTTAGGCTTTCACGGAATTCCATTTGGGTTCGGGTAGTAGTAGGGGTATTTTGGTCATGTTAGTGTTTTCACGGGTCTTTATTTTTTGGGAAGCTCATCTCTCAATGCGGACCTCACCATTGGACTCAGAAGGTTCAAGATAGTCAAAATACACTAATAACTTGTTTAATTTGAACATCGGGCTATTTCACTATTATTTAATTTAATTAATTATTTATTTTATTTTATTTAATACAATTTATGTATAATATATATATATATATATATATTTTCTATGGGATTAGTTGGCACGGGATTGTCCCGTCCAACTAGTTAAACACTCCTTTCTCTCACCTTTGGTCACCTGTTCGAGTCTCAAGGGCAACAGCCCCTGCATTTTTTTTTTCTTTCCTTTTTAAAACCAAATAGTGGCTAAGCCACTTATTCTTGGTCAGCATATCCCCCATCCCTAATTTAATCCAATCCAACCCCCTAAGCCCCTAACCAAACAGGCCATATTCAATATATATATTAAAACAGAACATATAAAACGATGCAGTTTAATCCTTCCAAAACCCTAAACGATGCCCTTTGGGCCAAACCCCATTGTCGTCTTCCCCACGATTCTCCAGTGAGAACCAGTAGGGTTCCATCACCATCTTCGGTGACGGTGACCCAGTTTCGGTGATAACCTGCATCAAATCCAATGCAGTTCTCTCTCTCTTCTCTCAAGGATCTCCAATCCACCTTCTGTTTCTATCAAGACCTTCCCGATCTTCACGAATAGGGAGTTAAACGTCTCTGGTCGATTTTTTAGCCAAACCTAAAATTCCATTTTCATGAGTTCTGAACCACTGTTTTAACCCTATTCAATTTCTAATGTGCTTCTGCATTTTAGAGGGTCATTTTCTTAAACTCGAAACAAGTTTTCAATCAAGATTTCCATGGGACCCGAATTATTCATAAAACCTACAACTCAATGTTTCTACCTCATTTCTGCACCTTTTAAACTGATTCTTTTTGCAAACAAAAACCCTTTCCATTCTAAATAAGACCTTACCCTTAAAACTACATGAATATACGTAAACATCATAAACCAGAAAAGAGTTTCACTCACCCGTGTGAGCTTTTGGCTCGCAGTTTCCCCTTCTTTTTCTTTTGGTTCTTCACCTCTGAATATCAGAATTGCTCTCTGCTTCTTGGTTTCCTTCAATCGTTTGTAAACTTCTCTAAATGAACTACTCTATTTATAGAGAATTTCATGCGGTTTGCCCCCCACTTGCAGCCACTTTTTCTTTCTCTTTTCCCCTTTCTTGCAGCCTTATTTGACTGCCTCTATACCGCCCATTCATCCTTTATCGTCCACACACCAATTACACAAAAGATACAAAATATATATACACTCCCACTTGCCCTCTCAAGGTCGGCAACCTTGCTGCCTTCCTCCCAGCCGCACACCTCACCTTACCTACTTTGTAACACCTTGACCCAGATGTGACCGAGCAAGCTATGTAAACTAAGTCGTTAAGGTTTCTTGTTTAATATTGAATAAAATGGAAAGGTTGGAAATTCAATGATTTTTGAAGTACAAATAGTTCCCGGGCAATGCCTGAGCAAACCACAAACGGATACTAGAATATAATAAGAAAAAAAAATATAAAAATAAAGATAAAATAAATAAATAAAGAAATAAAAAAAATAAAAATCATGTCATGGTATATGGAATTAGATATGTATCTATGTATTTATATATATATATATATATGTGTAGATGTATATAAAGATATATATATATATATATATATGTATATTAAATACATAAGGGGGAGGGGGGGTTACACACAAGCAGAATAAAAGAAATTAAGGGAGAGAAGGAGTGGCGCAGGAAAAACGGATGGGGGGTTATGCGCAGAACATGAAAAGGCAAGAGGGAGAGAAAGAGAGTTAAAGGGAGGGGCATTTTTAATTGGGAGTATGACTCAAGCGATAGACTGAAAAAAAAAAAAAAAAAAAAAAAAAAAAAAAAAAAAAGAAAAGAAAAGAAAATTCGTGCATTCGCTTCAAGAATCGTTTTTGTTTTCTCAACAAGAAGTTCGTGATTGTTAAGTGTTTTCGTATAATCTTTGTCGTGTTAGAATTTCCTGTTCCAGACGTTGTTCCAAGTCAATTCTTACTCGGATACGGTGGTGTTCTTTCAACATTTTGGATTTGAGAACGAGTTCTGGAGGTTTCGGTTCGATTTTGGAGAAATTTCTGGCTTTTTTCATTTTCCCTATTTTCTGCGTGTGATTCGAGGAAGTATCAGTTTTATATGATGATGGGTTAGTTGGTTTTGGAGACGGATATGGATGATCGTGGTGGATCATTCGTCGCGGTTAGAAGGAGGTCTCAAGGTCTCGAGCGTGGCAACGCCTACCATTCAACTTCTGCGGAAGTTGTGGCAAGATCGGCAGCATGGCTTGACAGATGAAGGTTTGAATCAGTGCTTGTAGGCATGAACCCAAGCAGTCTGGGAGGAAAATGTTGTTGGGTGGATATTGGTGTGGCACAAGCTGGAAAAAAAATGGGTAAGAACATTAGCTTTCTGTTCTTAAATTTTTAGAAAGTATGAATGATTAATTTAATTTTAAGATCTCGTTAAGCATAGAATTTGGTTTATATAGTAATTTGAATCAACAAAAATGATCTAGAAAAGAGAGGGAAAACGGAACTTACAGGAAAGAAGAAAAAAAAAAAACAGAGCATGTTGCGGCTGAAACTTTATGATTTTATTTGGCCCAAACCGGGTCGGGTCTGACCCAACTCACCCATTCAGATGGCTGCCTAACACTTGTACTTTATGAGTAAATTTTTAAATTTGAGTTTGGAGAGTGTTTGGTTAAAAATGAGAAGCTATCCAATGGTTGGCTTAAACATGAACAGGAAATGAAAGACAATGAAAAAAATGTGATAACAGGAAATGAAAAAATTATTATGGGTAGTGAATTGAACCAGTGACCAAAGGGGAAAAGGTGAAAAGCTTAGCCACTGTGCCACCAAGGCACATGTAGTCTGTTAGACTCAAATACTATATGTATTAGCTATATTAATTAATTTAAATAAGTGGTTTAAATTAATAAATTTTAAGTTTAATCTGAGGCTTAAATTAGCCAAATGAATAATGAAAACCTACTGTTTTGGACCTTTTGGATTTAATGGTAAGATCTGTTTCACGAGACGGAGTCTCGAAAAATAAAGTACCCTGTAGAAACGTCAAAATGACCAAAATGCCCCTACGTCGAAGGTGAGTCAAACGGACTCCGATTGAGTTGAGTAAATAGTGAATTTATATTATTTCCAACCTTTTGGAGTCAAAGGTGAAGTCCAAATTGTGAAACAAAACCCGAAAGATAGAGACGCATAAATAACCATTTTACCTTGGGTAAATAAGATCAAATTAAAAGTAGTAAAAGTATAAAGTCATAAAAGAAATATTTAGAGTAACGAGGCGTAAATTTGATGACTGACATTAAAGCTGAAACATATTTATTGATGTATAGGCAAGTCAAAAGGAAAGGAGAAGGTCACGGGATACTAGGACATTGATAAGGTAAGTGGATTCCTATCTCTTATACGTGGTTTCCCAAGCCACGATCTTTCCATTACTGCCAAGCTTGTACTCATGAATATATGTTCATTGTTATTGTTCCCACTTAGATATTGTTCTATCTGGTGGAAGTTTATTGATTGATACTTCATGACTTAATTTACTGTATTGAGGTCTATTCACTGTATGTTTATGTTACGATGTTCCATGCTTGTACACTTCATATGGAATACAACAGAATCCTAATTTATGTTAAATGCTGGGTTTTGTGCTCAGACACATTACCCTTCTGATGCTATCTGATTGACTGGACCTACGGGTCAATTTATGAGACCTACGGGTCAAACAGACATGTGGCAATGATGGCGTTTTTACGCAGTGAGTTTTAATGGCATTTTATATGCCTTCATGTTAAAGGGGGGTATGCCAGGCCCCAAAAGACCGAGGGTCTACCAAACCCTGAACAGAGTAAATGCATCGTTCATGTTGACTGTTATGTGATGTTCATTTGATTCATGTGATGTTTCATTTCACTACGAATAGTTCCATGTTGACAGTACCTTCATTCATTTGACTCGATTGAGATCATTCCATTGTGGCAGTACATTTACGTCGATTGTGAATGTTGAATGTTCCCGTATTCATGTTATATCACTGTTCTTATTGGGTTATCATGCCATATTGTTCATTGGCCATTTTGGCACCTTACTGTTGACTGAAATTGTTTCCATGACTAGCTATCATGTTCATCCATGATCCTATGTATTCCATGATTACTCTAACCCCGTATTTGAGATAGGCGTTTACTTACTGAGTTTGTAGCTCACTCCTTACTAAATTTTTTTCAGGTGAGAATGTTATAAAACCACAGTAGGAGATCAGGAGATTAAGGAGACAGTTGAGGAGCATAATAGTAATGAATGAAGTCTCTCCCATGTACTCACCACCTAAGAGTGGTTCATGTTTAGTTATTGTCAGTGTTAAGTTTAGTCTTTGAACAACATTTGTAATTAAAGCTTCCGCACTTTAATGTTATGGTTACATTGCTTATTGTTATCATTGGTAAAAGAATGGAAAAAGTAGGGACGGCCATTGGGTCGGCCCCACGATACGAGATCCGCATAGGGTGGGTTTCGGGTCGTGACATACTTGACACACATATAGCCACTCAGCACACACACATGACTTCATATGCTGCATGGCAGCCTTCCCACTTTCTTTCTTTCTTTTCTTTTCATTTTCATTTTAATACCTACACATATATATAATATATACTATTCCACATGTATATACATATATACGTATATTTATACGGTTTGTACTTCTATATATATACCTATATATATATATATTTTTACTGATTTCTATAAGTGTATACATACACTTATTTTTCATGGACTATGCACGCGTACACGCAAACGTAAACGTGCATGGGAATGCATGCGTGCATGCATTACAAGACTAGGGTCTTGGGTTGCTCGGGTGTTGCCTGGCACTGGCTATACTACACAACCCATTCGTATTCCACAATCGTACGGTTCTATAAGGTACCCTGATATAGAGCCTAAAACAGCTCATATTACATTACTCAACTAACCTACCTTAGTATACATGTCGTATCTCGAGTCGGGATATCACAATTCATCTTTTTTCCCCCCATCCCCGTCACTATTGCCCTAAAACGTGGGAACTTCAACCTCTATTTTGTGAGGTTTCAATTGGTCTTTTGACCTACTTCTATTCCTATGGTATTTTGGGACACCAAAGAAAGTTTTGGCGTTGGTTTAGACGGTCGAAATGAGCTTAAAAGCTCCATTGAAGCTTTGTGATAGTTCTGAATAATCGATTCGTTAATGGCTGATTCTGCATGAAAATTCATGGTTCTTGGCCTGTGGAGTCGGGTTTGTAGACCGCAACCTATAACTCGGTCTTTCTCTCTCATTTTTGGTCCGTTTTCAAATATGGTTAGTATTTTGAAATCCTTGGGTTGTCTAGTTTCTAACCCAAAGTGATAGGAACCCATTTCTTTCTAGTTGTTTTAGACCTACCTCAGAGCTACCATTAATGGCGGTTTTGCGCTGGTCTCACGATTTTAAGCCTCTTAGGTCTACTCTTTTTCTCCCAAAATTCCAACACAACACCAACAAGACCATGCATGCATTTTAACTTCATCAATTAGCATGTAACAGTAAGTTTCTTAGAGAGAGAAAAACTAAATTTTTGAGTGTTTTACCTTCAACAGGGGTACTTCTCCATCTTTGGCTCGACTCTAAACTTCCCAAGCCTTCTTAGGGTCTAGTTCAGGGCTTACATGCAAGGACTTCTTCTCCTCATTTTTCTTCTTCCTTCTTCTTTCCCTCTCTCTCTCTCTAACTGCACACACGCAAGGTTTGGTTTGGACTTGACACTTAGTGTCACGCAAGTCTAATTTGCTAAATATATAATCTCAAGACTTGCATACAAATCATGAGGGGTTTGCATAAGATTTAATTAGTTGAGGGAGAGGTGCAATGGGGTGTTGACACCTCATTGTTTCAGTATTGTTTTCCACCTAATTCCATATTATATGCCTATCTTTCGACTATCAAAGTACATGTGTGCTGATAGCCTAATGGGTTTTGACTTTGAATAAGTCTCTTAGTAGACTAGGTCTTGGGTTCAACTCCCTAGGCCAACACTTTGGCCTACTTTTCTTCTTTTCTTTTTATTTGCCTTTAGTTAGGATTTTATGCTCTAATCTCATTTTTACTATTGTATTAGTTTTATTTATTTTCTTCATGTGCCAGTTTTCACTAGTAGGCAAGTCATAATCTTATTATTTTTGTAGCCTTTATTTTCTTGATGTAGTTTTCTTTAATCATTATTTTACTTCTTAAAGTCTCTAATATTTAATTAACAACTTAATCATTTGATAATTAGGTCAGGGTGTTACATCATGCAGGATAACTTAGAGATCTTGAACATGATTACTCACATCTTGTAGTCTAAGAATCTACTAACCACGAATTTCATCATACCGACATCTTCCATCTTGTACTTTTTGTCAAGAGAATCCACAATTCCCTTGCATTCTTGATTGGACTGTACACATTATATAATATGTTGTCCAATCTATTAAGGATATAGTTCCGACAGAGGAAATTAGCATGCTTCCATGCATCCACAACGATTACAACTTGTTTATCTATTTCATTCCCATCTAGTGCAGGAAAATTCTCACGAAGGAACCGAGCCAAATTCTTCAACGTAGTGAGATAAAAAAATAAAAATAAAAAAAAAAAAAAAACATATTTTGCTACCATATATTGAAATCAATCCCACTAAATTTATTTGGCTTTTCATTATGGTTTGCAAGAACTAGTGCTATGATAGGTGTAGGAGCCACAACAACAGCAATGGGGGTCGAGTTTGGTTTAGTTGTCATTTAAATTTGAGTACACAAAATATACACAGATTAAAATCTGTATATTAACAAAATAATAAAATATAGAATCTTAAATTATGTAGTATGAAAATAAAATAATAAAACCAGAACATATCCTAGAATAATCCAAAATATAAAACTTATAAAGATTTTAAAATTGTCTTAAGATTGTTAGGAAGAACAATATCAGTTTTATATTTGTAAAATCATATTTAAATTCAGAAACCAGAATTAGAAAAAATATAATTATTTTATTAAAACCATAATTAAGTTGAAAAATAGAAACTATTTTTTATCAAAATAGAATTAACAGTAACTAAACTTACAAAAACTATAAACTCAGACTTACAGTAAGGTTGCAGAATCAGAATGCAAAAGTGAAAATCAAGGCTAGCATTTGATACTATGTCCTTAAGACAATTTTACGCCCCTCATAATGGTGCTTACGAGCTTCTTGGACAATCGTCTCCCAAGATACAATGATCAACTACATGTAGATGAAGCACTGCAATTTGCGTATCCAGCAAACCAAATTTGTGATTGAAACTTTCTCAAAACACTAACTGAATGTATGAATTGAATGATGAATAATGATGGCAAACTGTATTTATATAGATGATCTAGTGACTATTCAAACGGTCATAACCTCTAATGGACATGACTTATGAGATTAATGGACGTTGTTGTTCATCTTGAACCGATAGGCACACCAGTTTAGTAAGGATGCGGTTGTTCAGTCTCTTGTTCTACATGCATAACAATCATTACACTTAGGCACTAAACTTTAGAATTAAGTTTGAGTTTAGATATAAACTTTATAATGGTTAAGGTAACCTTAAGTATGGTTTAGTTTTGACTATAGACTAAGTCTACTTATGTAAGTTACTAAATAATCTATTTCTAAACTTATTTTGGTAATATTTAAAATACTTATTGGGAAATTTTGAAAATTCCATCATAAAAATTGAATTAGAATTTTAGTAGCTTCCCCATCCGAACGGTCTCAAAGACGTGTTCGAACAAACTCTTCATCCGAACGATAATGTCCTTTTCATCTAAACGTGTGTGAAAAAGCTCGCGTTTTAATGGGCTGAACTTTCCAATTTTGTGTTTTATTTTACCTATTCCAACTAGGATTTGGTGTCACGACCCGAAACCCACCCTATGCGGATCTCATGTCGCGGGGCCGACCCGAAGGCCATCCCTACTTTTTCCATTCCTATATCATAGTACTAATATGCAATGTACTAAAAGTTTAAACATTAAACAGCGGAAGTCTTTATTTATTACAGTAATCCAGCGGAAGTCTTTAAAATAAATTTAACAACGGAAATCTATTAAATACATGACATAGTTCTACAAGATTCAAAATGAGAACTAAACCGTAACCAGCACCCGGGGGTGGTGAATACATGGCAGAACTAACATAGATTTATACAATACTTCAAAATGTCCCCCTACGCTTTCAGACTCCTACTGGGGTCTTGCAGCGTCATCACCTGAAATGGGGGTAAATGGGGTGGAATGAGCTACAAAGCTCAGTAAGTAAAACAGATCTCCAACACTGGTATCGATGATCAATGTGAATCCATGAATAAGATAATGATAGCCAATCATAAGGAAGGAGATGCTGTGATAGCCAATGAACATAATTGCCACGAGGGCCAATGAAAGGTAATCACAATACACAATTAAAAGTAATAGTGTAAAATGAAAGTATAACAAAAATGAAGTACTGCCACAATGAACCGATCACAATCAAATCAATCAATGCAAGTCTTTCGAGACTTGAAGAATTATAAGGAATAGTGCCATTCAACAATCAAGTTCTGTTAATCATAAGAGATGCTGTTATTCTGTTTCAGGGCTCGGCAGACCCTCGATCTTTTAGGGCCCGGCATACCCCCCAGTCAATTCCAGTAAATTGCCATTTGTCCGTTCACGGACTTGACCCGTAGGTCCCATTCAATCAGATAGCATCAGATGGGTGTTGTGACTGAGCACAACTCCCGTGTCCATAAACATGTCATGATCATAGTAATTCCATAGAATATAAAAATGGAATATCATTCATTCAATGAGGATACAGTAATAGGCCTTTCAAGGCATGGTTCAACATGATAACAATGATATAGCAATCAATCGAGGTCCACAAGATAGAACAATATCACAAAGTGGATAGCAATAACATATGTGCTTTCAAGGCACAGTGAAACATGATAACAGTGATACATCAGTCAATGATATGTCCACAAGATAGAAAATATCGAAATGTGGAACACATGGATATCAATACATTTAAAGAGTACGAGTTTGGCAGTAAAAGAATAAACTTGGCTTGTGGAAACGCCACATGTAAGAGAGAGTGATCCACTTACCTCTATCGTGCTTCTATCTTAGAAATCCGTGAGTATACCCTTGCCTTTTAAGTTCCCTATATATCAGTGAATACGTTTCAGAATAAGTGCTATTCATCAAATTTTATGCTTTTCTATCATAAGTATTTCAAATACTATTTTAGACCTTACCATTGAGTCCGGAATGCCGAAGAAAGTCGGTTTAGGCTTTCGCGAAATTTCATTTGGACTTTTGTACTAAAAAGGGCAAAATAGTCATTTTGCACTTTTACGGTATTTTATCCTTCGGGGTTCCGTCTCGTAAAACAGACCCCACCATTGGACTCAGAACGTCCGAGATAATCGGTTTTGACTATTTATTTTTATCGTTTGGACTTCGTTTGACCCAATTTTGAAATAGGGGCATTATAGTAAAATTAATATTTAATTAATTTTTTTATGTTTGGGCAACAGTGTAATTTTTCAAAACATTTGGGGCCGGTTCATAAATTCCATAAGCTGCGGTCTGAACCAGTTGGTTCAGACCTAAAAACCCTAAACCGGTCCACCCTTGCCCTGAACCAAACGGTTCACTTTCATTCAAAAACCGGATTTCAATAACCCAATTCCCTATCCCTATCCATGGTTTGGATAACCCCAAACCCAATTCCAATTATTTATCCATGCAACCAAACAGCCCAATCTCATTTAAATTAAAACCCAAAACGACACAGCTTCGGTCCATTTCATATCCGGTCGGGTACCGACCCGATCCGAACCCGGATCCATCCCAGTTTTGACCCGATAGCCCCCACGCTTTTCCGGTAACCTTCCCCACTGCTCCGGTAGGGTTCCGGCGTGCGCAGTGATCTTCTCCGGCGACAGTCACCGGTTTTCGGTGGTATTTCGGCCCATTTCGAATGCCATTCTTTTCCCCTTTCCTCAAGGACCCCAAATCCACCCTCGGTTTCCATTGAAGCCCTCCAAATCTTCACGAAATAGGGCCTAAATGTCTCCGGCCGACTTTCCGGCCAAGTGACATTTTTCATTTCCGTGGCTGTTTCTTCTAGGTTTCAAACCCATTTCGTTCCTAGAGTGTTTCTGCACTTCTAAGGACCATTTTCATAAACAAACATCAAGGTTTAAGCATGATATTCATGGAACCCGAAATTATCCATGAAACCTGCAACTCCATATTTCTCCATGGTTTCTCAACCGTTTTTCATGATTCTTTTTGCATTATAACCTATATTTCATGCTTGTTTAGACCATATAATTATATACAAGCTTCATGCTTTAAATTGTAAAAACAGAATTAAAACCACTTACCTGGGTGTTCGGATTTAGCCCACTGTGACCCTCCAACTTTCCTATTTATGCTCCTGAATTCTTTGCCAAGATGTTCTCTCAACTTTGGTCTCCTTTGTGCCTTTAAACCCACACCCGTAGGCTCATATTTGTAGAGAGAAGTTTCCACCGCCTCTCTCTCTTTCCTCTCTCTCTCTCTTGGTTCCTCCCCCTTCTATGGCCTCTTTCTTTGACCTAGGTCTGTATTCTCTCTGCCAAATGCAACCTTTGCATTAAATGGTTGAGAGACTTGTGTTACACTCATGTATACATATATATCATATTATATATATATAACACACACACTTCACACCTAGCCGACACACACACACTCTCTTTGGTGCCTGCATACTGCCCAAGGGCAGTTCCCCTTTTTCCTTTTTCCTTTCTTTTTTGTTTCTTATGTAAATATACATATATACATAAATACATCATACATGTATAATACATTATATCTTATACATATATACACATGAAATACACTTCTTTTATACATTTATATACATGTATATGTGGGGGTCTAATTCTATTTGAAATCATATTTGCATACACTGATTTCAATCAAGCTATGTATCTACGTTCACGTATGCATGCATGGGAATGCGTGCATGCACGCATTTTGATGCAATGCCCTGTAATGCTCGGGTGTTACCCAGCCCTGGTCATTCATTTCCATGATTACAGTCTCCAGTCTTTCATTTCCATGAGAATACTATGATATTCATATCTTATAGTTTAAGTTACATGTTTTAACCGACCTACCTCGGTATACGTGACGTATCCCGGGTCGGGATATTACATTTGGTTTGCATGAATTTTCTATAATAAATAGGGTGTTTTGGGTCTCACAAGAAAAACTCTACCCTCTTAAAGCATAGAGATTTATTGAGAGAATTTTTGCTTCAGCTTTATTTTAATGTAGTCAATTTCTTTGCAAAGTTTTGTACCTTGTGTTTGAAGTCTATATACCTAATATTAGGTGGTACACGTATGTCCATATATCAAGGCTAGACATGTACTTCTATTACATAAAGATTTGTACACTATTGTGGTGGTAAATCTACAGATTGTGGATGGTGTTGTGATTGTAGATGGGTAATTAAAAAGAAGTAAACAACGAGAAGATTTAAAAAAACTAATGGTGATCCACTAGTTTGTGTCAGGTTTGTTGTTCGAGGGTTATCTCTTCATGGACATATACTGTATTCATTATTGATTAGTTGATCTTTTGCAATTGTGTGAGTTTTATTCCCCAAGATGATTTTTCATGTAAAAATCTTCGTATCCCTTATTTATTTTGGTTGTATGCTTAATTATTATTATTGTTATTATAGTCTTGATATTTTCTTAAATTTGTGATCCTACTTTTTAATAAGTGAATATCTTCTATGGTAATGAACAAGGTTATTAAAATTTTCATTTTTATTAATTAAATTAATTAAAACTTGATATGATTTTTTCCACACTCTTGATAGCCATTAGTATAATTAATTTTTATATCAAACTAAAATCGCAATACTTCACAATTATGACTCATGAAGACTACAAAACTTGGACCTGCACAAGAAGAAGGAGAGAGGTAGCAACAAATGTGGGACCTACTAGGTGAACCTCCATGTTAGCAGCTCTGTCCCAAAAAAATGCGGTTTATGCATGACTTCTTTAGTGAGCACAATAATGGTATGCACTTGTTTTTTGTACTACTTCGGAACACCACCTCCTCACATAAGTGAGTTCTACTAATAAATTTTATGATCGACCATAGGAATAGTGTGATCCATCCATATTAGAGGATGATGTTCAATATTGTATAAAAAGGTAGTATCTTTTACATTACTTTTAGTGAGCCAGATCTATTGAAAAAAGTAATGATGGGTATCTCATATTTCATTATCCATCTATGTCGCACTTCTCTTATATAGGTGATATAGGTGGCTCCACTGCTCATGCGTTATCAAAGGACTTTCTGGTGGACCCCACCTTTGTGAAAGGCATGAGACAAAGGTGGTTACGAGAGATAGGACATCTATTTTCTCCATATGTAAAAAAGAAAAAGGGGTAAAAAGAAAAGAGCAATGATTGATATCCCACTTCTTCTAATTCACTTTTGTCACACCTTTCTCAAAAAGGTGGGGTCACCACTCATAGAACTCGCCATGGGACTCACCAATGGACTCCACTTTTATGACATGGTAAAATAAATAAGGGTTATGAGAGGTGGGACACACAACTAGATTCAGAGGGACAAAAGGGGGTTACTCCCTTCCTCCCAAAATTCTGATATTACATTTTATATTACTAATTTTATTAGAATATTTTAACAAAATAAGACTTGTCCTCTTCAATGACCTCTCTTACAGTACCTTAAAAACTACAAATACCTATCTCCAACTAATTTTTTCTTCAAAATGATAAAACAGCCCCTTTCATGCTTTTTTATACACACATTTTTTTAATTTTGACCAATTTTTTTTATTTGAAAATAAATATTGATTAAAACCTTAAATTTATTTTTAGATAAAATGAAAAATTTCTTTAAAAAATTTAGAAAAAATTGGACAAGATTGAAAAAATGCAAAAAAAAATAAATAAAGAAAATGAATAGTTTTATCATTGTCCAACTAAAATTTTGGAATTCGCTGCCAGTGAAAGACCCACCATTTCTGTCAAAAAAAAAAAAAAAACTGAGAGAGATTGATTGTTTTCCCCAATAGAATTGTAGTGCTACGTGACAAAGAACGGTGTGACAAGCAGATTTGCTTTGTTTGTAAGGAACAACAAAGACATAATAAAACTTGAGAAGTTAGTTGGACTAACAAAGTTTTATTACAAAGTGATGGACTTTACCTTATTAAATTATCTACCTACTGGATAGTTGGGGAAACTTTAATGCCATTCAACTCCAAAGGTGGCACAAATACCACATCTTTCAGACAACAAACATGTGGTCAAATAATTAAATGCTTTGTTTGTCCAATATTTTAGATTTTTTTTTTTCTATTTTTTTCTTATCTATTGTAACTTTCTTTCTTTTCTTAGCTTTAAGATCAATTATGTAAGAATAAAACACTAAGCATCACATAAGTTGAGCTAAAAACTCATTGTTAATTATAACAATTATGTTACTTAATTGAATGTGTAATAATATTTAAAAAAAAAAAGTGAAAATTCACTAAATTATAACTTTGAAAAGTACAAAAATGGTTCTTAAAAACTAACACTCAAAAAGAGAAGAAAAAAAAAAAACCAATGTTTTTTTTTTTACTGAATGGTTTTTAGACTAATAGTATAACACCTCGAATTGATTTTTGAAAATTATGTCACTAATTTAAATATTAGAAACTTTAAGAAACAAGATAATAATTAAAAAAACTAGACCAAGAAAAATAAAAGTTACGAAATAACAAGACTTCGATTTATGAAGTCGACATGTGAAAGAAATAAATAAAAATATAAGTACATGAGAAGAAAAATAAAAATAAAGTAAAAATGAAGAATAGGATAAAATACGCAAAATGCCAAACAAGGCATAAGAAGAAAAAATATGGGAAATAGGCCAAAAAAAAATGCTTGCCCAAGGTCTTGAACCCAAGACCAAAAATTAAGAAAAAACTTATACCCAAAAGATAAACCAGCTGAATTACAAGAACTTTTATATTATATATCTCATAAAATATATATGTATACTACATTAAACCCCATTCCACCATCCATCACAAACAATCAGAATACATTCAACACATCATTTGAATATATATATATATATATGTGTGTGTGTGTGTATGTATATATATATATGTGTGTGTGTGTGTGTATGTATATTTATATGTGTGTGTGAGTCTGTTGTGCGTATCAGAAGTGTGTGTGTGTGTGTGTGTGTGTGTGTGTGTGTGTGTGTGTGGTTAGATAGAGAGTGAAAGAATGAAGGAGAAGAAGAAGAAGAAGAAAAAGAAAAAGAAGGAGGGAAGAATCTGCATGCATGGCTATCTAAGGTTAAGGGAAATCCATGAGTTGAAATCAAAGAAACTGTTGCAGCAGAGAGGGAAGAGGAACCGAAGAGAGAAGAAAAGGTAAATTCTCTCTCTAAGATAAATTCTATAATTTTGTTAAGTTCTATCAATTTAAACTGTGTATTTGAGATTCTCTATTTGAGAATTAGTGGTCTAGGGTTGAAACCAAAGTCTAAAGGACCTAGAAAACCGAAAACAACCACATAGCTACCATTATTGCACCTTAAAAATCTAGGTCTAAATTAAACCAAACCAGACTCTATTTTGGGAACGGGAATCAAAAGTAGAGTGAAAATGAATCATAATGCAACAAAAACCGAGGCATTTGTCTTAGAAATGAGCATTTTATAGGAGGTTGCAGGTCTAGGGTAATAATCGACCAACCGTGAAAACGGATGTATTCCATAGATTCCGAGGCATGGACTTGTAGCCCATTAAAAATGGTGATGAATAGGCCAAGAATGGACCATTTTGGTCCATTGTTCGACAAGCAAAATGGGATTACAGTGCTCGTCGAAAAGTCGGGCCTCGCGAGAGCCTGACTAAAAATCTCTATTTCATGGCCATAACTAGATTAAATAAAAAAACCCACACTTGATTTGGAATCCCCATTGCAAAAAGAGTCGA